>UYYA01004016.1:10342-194413 GCA_900624975.1 Angiostrongylus costaricensis | reverse complement strand
GCATGCAAATAGAACAAAATAAAAAAAATTTCCAGTATCGACATAGTCAATACTGCCCTTATCAACATTAGAACCTGGCAAGGGAAAATAGCACTCGTTGCTTGTTTTGAAGGTTCGAGCTTTGCCGCACAGAATCCATGTCGGGCAGCCGATGTAGCAAAACGTCTCAGGATATATAACATGTTATACAAAATAACCCCTAACACCACAGTGACGTAGATAGGCCGACAATTCAGGCAATCGAGAGGGCTTGTACAGGCATTTCACAGAGATGTTATCTTCACTTCGATATAGCACTGGACCAACAAAAGCGTGACATCCATACCAAAGTTTCTAAACGAATGTTCTGATGGTTTAACACTGGACCTCTGGAGAGAAAGAATATGAAAGAGTGGAAAAAATGAGTGGTGCCCCAAGGTATCTTTTGCAGTGGATTTGCAGTGGAAACAATGCTTATAAAGTATTTCTCTTACCGTAGTTCTCCCTTTCCGGATGCGTACGCTTCGCTGTAATACTGTAAAGGCATGGTTGGCCCAACTGTGTTTATTATTTTGATGAATACTAAGATGAAAAGCCTGGTGACATAATATTGAGAATCGAGAGTTATTACAGCAATTGGTTCAAAGAACCTTATATATATTCAAAGAAATTTACGCTCGATATTGACCACGAACTGTTCTGTAATTATAGTGCGTTATGAAGTAATAGTGCACCGCACCGATCATTAGCGTGAGCAATTCCAAAGGAGAATGAAAGACTGACTTAATGGATTCCGTCCTAATTTTGACATCAGAGACATTTTGCGGAGCTATCATCACTATGGCGACGTTACACTATATAAGCCGTTGTGTAATAAGATGAAGAAGCATCGGTAAACTTACGGAAACCACATACGTAAACTGAGTTACTGTCGACAACTAGTGCTCTAGGAAGTGTCAAGGAAATTGGTTAAGTATGAATCAATTGTTGCCACTGAGCACTTTTGTCTGGGGTCAAAGCATAGAGAGCTCAGATTTCTAAAGTGACTTGAGGCAAAATTTTCCAATTGAACGGTACTAAAGAAATGATCCCACGGCAAAATATTTTGATACTTTCCTTTAAACCAGGCTCATTTTACCGAGCAGTTTAGTGGGAAAAGAACACCTGTCCGCTGTAGTGTAGGCATGGCAGACCTAAGAATTTTTGGACTCCTGATTTCTCTTTGCTTTCACATACATCGAAGTTATTAATGAGTTCACTGCAATAAATATACTCGTGGTATTGTCGTATAAGCAAAGCACTGTGCAGAAGCTGAAGCAATGCAACAGAACCCCATCGAGAACCTGCCTCCTACGCCAGTCGAGAAAGTTGATTCTGCCACACAACAGCGTGTGCCCTCATAGTTCACATACGATAACTCAAATGATGAACAGGCGGAGTAAAGAGCTATTGCTATTAGCTCTGACAGCTCTATGGCCAGTGGCATTTGAACATCTAGACATTCGCCAAATTAGTTTCAACAGTTATGCAGGATCAGGGTATATCAAGTTTTACATAAACGGAACATCTACGGTATAAACCCATCGCCAAAAATGTACTGGACGTAGTCACCCATACTGTCACTGTTAAAGCGAAATTTTAGAAGTGATAAAGCTATTCGTCTAAAACGGCCATTACATGTCACATACATAAAGTGTTTAAAAAAAGATAACGATGAAAACAGTGAAATTCTAAATGAAACACCTGGCAGCAGTAATAAGGGTGTGGTAAGTAGCCGTCACACAGACGTAACCGCTGTATGCAATCCAAACATAATCCGTTTGAGAAATCACGGCAAGAACAATGGTAATCAACAAGGAAGAAAGAGTTAAAACAAGTTCTCCATACTGAACCCAGTCTATGACAGCAAACTGCACAAAAAAAGATAGCACAGCGCCTGAAAATATTAAGCCGAACTCAAATAAAGTTCAAATTCGAGATATGTTGAAGTGTCTCCAAATATTCCAAGTTTATATGTATATATCATATATATGTGCATATATATATGTATACAGTTACTTGCTTCAAGTATATATATATATATACACACAATATAGCAGGAACCATTACTGGACTAAAGAACAAATTGTACGACGCACCTGCGACAGTACTTATAACCTCTACCAGACCATTTTCTACATCGGTCGGATCCGGTTGCATCTCAATCCAAAGGGATTGTATATAATTGTACACCTAAACGAAAATTATTAACAAAAAGAATGATAGCCTATTTTGGAGCTTCACATCGACTTCCCCCTATCACTCTTTCGTCCTCTGCTTGTAATTCCTGCAAGATGATTTATTTGACCAAGAAAGAGAATAAAAACCGAAAAAGTGAAAATGTTCTACGATGGTTGAGGCGTAAGGACAAAATAAGGTGGTAAGAAGCAAACTGTCTTGCGGAACTGAGCACCTGGAAAATTCCACAGCTTGTGAGAGCCCACCACAAAGACCATTTAAGTACCACCATATTATTCTTGAATATCTTGAAGCTCTCAAGTACATTGACGATATAATTCCGCATGCCCCATCTCGGTTTATTATGAAGATCCTCGTTGAACCTAAAGAAAATGGCTGATTTAGCGATGTGGAGACCATAGTACAGAAATATTTGGAAAAGTTACGTTGCCCTTTGTTCTTGAACTCGCTCATCCAATGTCTTACTTTCCAAAGACTCACTTTGAGCCTCGCACTGACCAGAACGTGATTTAGCCGGAGGCAGTGCTAGAGCGATGAAGAAAACACAAACAACAGCCACTAATGATATCTAAAAAACACATATATTATGCCACAATAAGTACTGAGAATAGGATTCTACCTATGCTGCTACGTGGTTACCTACACATTTCAGTGGTAACCGAAGAAATTCCACATTATTACAAAGTCCATGAAGCTACGAAACAGTGGAAAAGTGTTGAAAAAAGTAATACGCACGTTAAATTTGCTATAGCATTTCAAGGAGATCGAATGAACCAATACCACGTCTTCACACCTGATTCAGTGTCAGATATGTAGCAGTTCTGGTGGAAATGAGGACTTGGGCCAAGCTATACGCCAACAATTTCCCTGTAAGAGCAGCACTACGAACGAATGACGTCACACGGCGATAGTTCTTCTCATTTACAATCGCATACAGATATGAGTAGTATGCAACTTCTGCAGCTGAAGCAAAACCTGAAAAGAAAAGAAAATGAATGACAGGCTGCGTCCGTCCTCTGCTGGGGTGCTAATCCTCGACTATTTTTCGAACACGACAAACAAAACTCGTAGAATAAGAGACAAATGACGTCACGCCATCGTTTGATTATCTGCAGACAACCACCTAATGATGAGTCCATAAAAGCAACCTGAATTCAAAAAAAGAGATGCTCTACAGCATCAACGCACCGAAGGCAATTTGCATGAGCCGCATTTCCACTATGCCTTTGCCCCACACAAGAAGAATCCAGGTTAACGAAAGACACGTCCCCTCAAGGACAATTACTGGCTTGTACCGAAGAATGTCTGTCAGAAAGAACACAGGCACCTGCAAACACACGGTAGATAACCATATTTTAAGCGCCTCAAAATGTAGCAGAGTTTGTAATCTCAGTCGAATGGCACTTACCCACATGAAGACCACACATTTCATACTTTGGAGAAAAAAAAAGGTAGAGAGGTCACTAACTAAATCAAAAGAATTGTACCCAAAACTCAACTACCCGACAATTAGCATGTTCTTACTTGACAAGTAACGTTTGTATAATCTTAAGATGAGCTAACTGACTGATATGTAGCAAACGCAAATACAACTAGCGTTGTAATGATGACAGACTTGAGTGAAATGGGAACGCTCTGAGTGGTCGTGTACTTTGCGCAGCTAAGCTAAAGTATGGACGCCTCACCAAAAATATCATGTAGGAGTAGGTCCAAAACGGAAAGATCATCCCGTAGACTTCATCCAGAGTGAAGTTCTTATAGGGTGAAACCAAATATGGTGTAAGAAAAGGTGTAGCCGGTCGAAATTCCTTTGTGATTCCATAAACACAAAGTAGAACTGTCGTAGTCTTCCAATGCATAGCAACAATCGAATAGACGTTGGGATAAAATCAGAATCCGATGAGGCGAAAGCCTGAAAGAGGTTAATGTTTAAGATGGCACGGATACGAAATTGCAAACATCTTTGTAAACGCTAAGTCGATACCTACATAAGTTAAATATGGCACACTCAAAAAAAACCATCCTTCAGTATCGAATTTTCCTTGTAAATTGCGACTTTCAGTGAAATTTTCCCGAAGCCATACAAAACAGCCTTCTCACTATGACTACGTTGGAAGGTGGAATGACTTTGTTGCAGAGACAAATTATTTAGTTAAGGTAGCAATTTAGAAGAATCGACGAAGAGACAAGTCGCTGCTTAACCTTTCGCAGATAACTCCGCTGCTCATTGCCGAGTGACTTCGGGACATGGAACTAGCCGTCGATCGTGAATGTGAGTATCACTCCTACGACTCTTAAACCTCTTATTCACCTAGCAAGTCATGTGAGCATTGCTGGGATCTTATTAATTCGACCAACAAAGTGGTTCAGTGAGCTCAGCTCAACGGAAGTGAACAGTATTGCCTTTTGGAACAAGGCCCTTCGTTTTTCCAATTTAGACCAAAAAACAACATTGGACAGCTCACCTACTCTCTCCTGCTAGCATAAGTCAACCTTTAGCTGGGTTTCTGGATGAAAATCCCGGACTATTCAGATTTATACAGCTTGATGCAGATGAACTTGCTGCCATACGTCACCATTCGACACCACCGAACGTCTCTCAAGTTCCGATCATCTGGGCGATGTTGCGGCGAGCAGGTGGACGACGACGAGTGGATGCGAAATGAAAGCTGGCTGAATACATTTGTTTCATTTGATAGTGTAGGAAATTTTATAGTGGGGAAATTTAACAAAGGATGAGGAACGAAAAACACCGACTTCCAACTGCACTAGCGATCTTGGAAAACCACAACAGCTCTCGCAGTATAAATGATGTACTGATACCCAGTCGAACACCACAAAATCCGGCAAGAAAAATCCAAAATGTCTGCCGTCACTGCTTTTCAACCAAATTAGTTAGTAACTTAATTGATTTTCAACATCTGCAAAACAGATGACGTCACGCGAAAACACTGAGACTTACCTATAGAACGACTATTTCTCGCAACGAGTACAAACCCATAAAAGCCTTCAGTCTTTAAAAATAAGTACATAACTGTAAGGATCAACGATGACCTTCTCGAACGTACGTCTAGAAACGCAATGACCAAATAGTCAATTACTTCGGCATTCCCTAGCCAAAGAAACGGTCTAGTAGCTCTCATAAATCCTCCTCTATCAATATATGGAGTAAATACAAGTAACACAGTACAAATTTTCTACTTTACAACAATGCATGGACCAGCATTATGGGTGAACGTCACTAAAGAAGATCAATACAACAGAGAAACGCACAGGTGTCCAACCTCCCTTCTCACCTCGAAGTCGAGGTTTAAAGAAAAAAAAAAGAAAAGAAAAAAAAATCGAACATGGTGGCGCCCTATGTTAACAACAGGACGGAATGGAGCCGTGCTTCCTGAATATAGTGCGAGCCTCGACGACTTTCTATGGGTTGCTGGAACTTACTAGTTGTTACGCAGCAAAACCCCCACAGTTAATGACAATTTTAGGTAACAACGAAGAATTTTCGACTTAACGCACTTCGATACGTCACAGCCGAAATGCTTAACAATTCTAAACAGCATAGAAACATCATTAATTGGTAAGGATATTTTGAAAACAAGTAAACAACCCTTCCCTTAGTCACTTTCGAGGAGGCTACCCGCTTACGCAATATTGCACAAATCGTGTTTTAAATACCGTAACTGTGGCCGGATAGCTCTGGTGTGGGATGAGGGTCAGCTCTTGCCATGGGTTCCTTTCTTCTAAGGAAATTGTTAAGATCTGTTTCATACCACTTCTGAGTTTCCGGAAAACTCCGGAAAGTGAAATAATTGCTTGTATCTGTCAGATGGGCACCATTCTGGGTGGCTATGATCGGGTTCGAAGTAGGAAGGAAACTCGTGCCCGCTCACCAGAATACCAATGAAACGGAGACTGTGATAGGATTCGTACGACTGTTCGTGGAAGCAACTCATTTCGATGTCAGTTAGGTGAGGATCTATCAAGTATTATTGGTTTTCCTGCTGTTATTTTCATTGACGTAGGAGCAAAACGAATCGGTTCTGTGTAAATCTGAGGTTTCTATTAAGCAGAAAGAGCCTGCTATGGTACAAACTCCTCCCATTTCGGATTTAACGTCCGAGAAAGTGAACTGGTTGCTTTTTCATGAGTTTTCGGGTTTTGGTTCTCGGTGAACGGCCACTGTGAAGCAGTTGATGAGATGAATTCCTCAAAGGGATGTCCGATCATTGGACGAAGGCGCTTGCGAACTTGGGATTCCACAACTTCGACACTCGTGGTTTCGCCGTTCGAAGAAAAACCTGCTTGCCATTTCAACTCTGAGTGTCGGTTACCGTCGTCAGCCGCAGTTTTGATGTGCAGCTGAAATATCCAGAAATTTGAATGCTCAGTTCAACTTGCTAGTCTGGATTTTTTTCGGATTTGGCTGTTGAAGTGTTCATTACGCTGAAGCGTCACATGAATTCTTGAGATATTCGTCCATGGATCCTGATAATGTCCTGTATTTCAGGATGCTGTGCGAAGTTAGCCGGTGCGTGGACTGGGTACTCGTGGGAGGTTGCTGGACCCGCGTTTCTGTCATGGGTACGGATCCCTCGAGGGAAACTCTTCGTGAGATCAGAAACAACATCGGTAATCGTGTGGTCATTTTGATGATACCTGGTGAGATTCGTTACCTGTAGCATTGTTTTTCGTTTTGTTAACTTTACCTTTGTATGAATGTTTAGGGAATCCTGGTAATGATGGATTCTATGCTGATTTCGGCCAAAAGCTCTTGAGGTGTCTGTTATTGAGAGATGAACGTGTGGGTTGTCCTAAACGTCACTATCTGTTCTATACGGTGTCCCATCTCAATCATGTAGTTTTACCGGACGAATTGAGGAGTTCTGGGAAGCACAGTCACTGTGGTGTGTTGTAGTTCGTTAAACTATTGTGATTCCCTTTTCCATAATGGGGCTGTCTTCCTCTTAATGTTGTTAACTCGGCTTCCGCAAGATCAGAAGTTCTCAAAAGCCATGCTTTCTCTCTGTAACTATTTGGAGCTTTACCTTGACGATCATTGTTTATCCTTCCTTCCCAACTTCCTCTCAGTGGCTCTGTTAATCCCTCACATTATCATGGTGTGGAAGAGATTTCACTATCCACTGATCTTCCTCTTCCGTCCTCCCTCTGCGGTTTTCTCTTTTCGCTGTTTACATCTACTTCACGTTACTCTTGTGGTTTATTCTGAATTCCTTATCCTGGATATGAATTTCGACTTTTTCTCACAACCCGTTTCTCCTCGATTTCATTAATGTTCTGGCTTTAGTTTCATGTATTTTCGATTTCTCAGACTTCGTTATCCATTCTTTCGCCTTCAGACCGCTTTAAACTCGACGATCAAGTGCAACACAAACTCCACTTCGTACGGGAACATTTGCCGAGGGCTCAAAAGGTGTACGTTCTCGGACACAGCATAGGTGCATACATGATGCTTAGGTATTCGTTTGCATTTCATGCTTCATTCTAGTTCTTCGTGGTAGACTGAACATAATGCTGAAGCGTTACCTCAAACTTTACCGCTTTTAGTGGAACTTTTGATAGATGAGCTTTGTATGTTTAGCTTTCGCTATCCATTTTTACTCTAACATGACATGCTTGGATGCTTAGATGGCCCGTCCTCACTGGTTGTGCGGGCCCACTATAATCTCCGTTTTTTCGGAACTTCGTTGATTGTAGTTCCCTGGAGTCCTGAGGTCAGCCTAGCCAAAGCCTGCTCCAGATCGTCACCACCACAGCATTCGCAGCTCTTGTCGATCAGAGGAAGATTTGCTACCATGCGACTAGTTTGATCCCAGGACGTTGGCGCATCCTGGTACTGGTTTACTCTTATCTGGGTTTTCTAATGGAAACGCCGGACTTCTTCTCAGCTTAGGAGACCATGCTGGCTGGATGAATCCCCTGCTGTATATCGCAGCCCGACACCCAAGAACACCTCGCAGCCACGATGAGGTGGTAAGCCGTTGGGAGGCATAACTAACAAGGCATAACTAGATGCAACCTTGCAATCGCTTAAAGAATTCTGGTTGCAAAAAAGCATAGCTGTTCACTTCAGCTTAATGAACGTCGGAGATCACCATTTACCAAATTGCTTTTATAATAAATATCTAGTTAAATGGCCATTCGCGAGGGTCACAGTGTTTCCCGGGTCTTCTCACCACCAAGATTGTTGAGGTCCACAAATTGTAATCTATTTCCTGGTCATGATTACATCTAATAGAGCTCATCAGAAATAAATATAACCACGGAATGCCTGGTAGATGTAAGAAGCGAAAAGTTCAATTTGGTAAAAATGTACATCATTCATTTATAATGTTCTTGTCAGCCTTAGATCATAAGTGATTCTACCTTTTTCCGTGCGTTCATGCTGATTTGTTGCATTTTGAAGGTTACTTCCCTTTATAAAGGACGAGTTCAACTTGAAGAAGGCTATAGGACTGTTTCCCACTGTTGAGAAAATGGCTGAATCTCCGAATGGCGTGCGCCTTAAACGAGCCCTTGCAGTTCGTTTTTATCATTACAGTAATTAATTTCCGATTCCATTCTTGTGTTTCCTTTCGATGTATAAGTTCGTTTGCGACGCCATCTTCCTCGATAACATCTGTAGTTCTGTGTTGTCCTGTTATCAACTGCTGGATGAGGTAGTGAGATATGGATTCAAGTTTGGCTTTGCGCGCTGGCGCTGGCTTGTAATCTGTTTTGAAAATAAGTCGTAGACAAAGTGCGAGTTATCACCTTTTAGACTTTGGACACAAATGATTGGCTTGCGAAAGCGGTGTCGTTTTGGTTGGATTGCGTGCCTGCAAAAGTGAAGAGATGGCTGGTTTCGTGGAATCTTAGTGGTGACTCAGTATGCTTTTGTCCAACGCAACTGTAGTAGTTCTGTCGAGTGGTGGAATGTACTGCAGTTTAGGTCTCTAACGATGTGATCGTCTCAGCAGCAGAACTCCTTAATATGAACGTCTTTCGAAATATTATTCACTTATCGCATGATGAATTGAATAAGGTAAGGACATTTTGTCATAATAGGCAAACTCACTATTTATGAGCTGCTTTTAATTCATGAAATTTTTTGGGTAACTGATTTCGACAGCTCACTGATTGTGTGCAAGGAGCTGCTTTACTTCTTTTACGGAAGAGCAGACGGATGGTGCCCTGAAGAGTTTGGTTTGTTTTGTTGAAAAAATTTTCGCCCAATCGTTTGTTATTACTTTAACTGGTTCATAACGGTTTTTCCCTGTCTTTTCTGTCGTACTAATTCGTCAAAGCTAACCCATAGTTGAAGCCGGTTAAACATGTTTCTCTAGGGTACCACATGAAGGAACGTTTACCACATGGCCATGTTGTGTTGGATGAAGACGGGTGTGAACACGCTTTTGTGATTCGGGATGGTGCCACCATTGCTGAGAAGCTCTTACAGTTCATCATATGAACTTGCTGAAGGGAATTTGTCACTGTTGTTTTGGTCATCAGGTGAAAAATTTGAGTCGTATGGGTGTTCGTATCGTACAGGCCAGAAAATATGCAGCAACTTATTGCTCACATATTCCTAACTAACTTTTCTCATTGAAGCTTTTCTACTAGCATTTCTCTTTTGATGAGTGATGGTGAAGGCTTCTAGCTGTTGGGCTCATTTATAAGTTTTGTCGCCAGTGCTTAACCGTTAAAGCTATTCATCACAAATAGATATGTCATTGTGTTGTGTATCCTTGCATCCTACATTCTAATTTAAGTTCGGTCATTTCCTTGTTTAGAATTGGTATGGCGCTATGTTTTATTGCTTCTGTGAAAATAATCCGCTATAGTTTGGCTCATGGATGTTTCAGTGAAACAAAAAAAAAGTCTCCGATATCTAACCGTTTCTATATTTAAATATAAGTGAAACAGTGCAAATCCAATATGGAACATGTTGTATTTAGTAAACAATTTATCAGCAACATAGTAGTCAGTGAAATGGAACGCGAGCTTTAGCGCTTGAACGTAGATGTCAACGCTAACGTTTCATCCTCATTGGAATTTGTTTGCCACTTATTAGAGGGAATTGGATATGATTCATTTGGAGTTGCTATAGGAAAATTGGACAAGCGTGAGTGAGCTACTGTAGTGCTAGCAACTTAGACGTCTTTGGGAGGCAATCCATCATAAATGTTGAGATCATGGATATAGTAACCGACTCTCCAGCATGACAACGCCTACCAGGGCATCGGAATCCGGGATGAAATTGGGCTATAGGAAGGAACGTCGTTGTGAAATTCTTAAGTAGTTTTCGTCATCATTTGTGCCTTTTCGGAAACTATTTTTTAAGTCCGACTTTTGGATCCATGTGGGAAATTAGTTTAATCAAAAAGATGCGACTTCCTTGATATCAAAGCAGAAAATTTTAGACTATTTAGGAGAAATCGTTTAAGTGGTGTCGATTATGCAATTGATTAAAACATTTGAATACTATGTCGGAAAAGAAGAATTTCATAGTTTAAAAAGGGTAGATACTCTGGTGGGTTGGGAAACTTCACCTGGTCTGCTAACTTGATAGAGACGGTAGATGATCCACGAAAAGTCAATTACAAACAAAGACAGCAAGATCAGAAAGTTTTGACTAATTATTGTAACATAACCACAATGGAGGAGGTGCGTGAAGCGCAGCGGTTGGGATAAGCAATATACATGGGATCGATCCCCGTGCCACAAGTTCGGCAACCCTTCCATCTCTCTATGGTCAGTAAATTGGTACCAGACTTGTCTGGAAAAGTATCAGCACTGGCGCGATACATCGGGAGGCTACTGCGAGTCATTTTAAAGACCAGTTATGCATTCAGTCACCTCCAACGGTACTTGATCAAGTCTAATACATGGTGCATTCCTCAGGGATTGATCAATTCCGAGAGGCTTACCCTTTAAAAGCGTTAAAGCCTTTAACTGCAATCGTGCTAAGATGTTTGAAAACTCAGACTTCAGGTTAGATTCGAAGGTATGATTGCCTCTTCCGTGTGCTCACGTGTTACCCAGTGCACCGGCTGAGGGCTTCGTTCTGCCATTCTTTCATCTAATTTTCACCCTAATGGGGCCATCTGTAATCACTCGTCAACAGGAATGATGTGGGGAGCACGCTGTGGCTGTGATCGAACTCATAATGTTACAAGTTATACATAGTGATTTCGAATACAGCCTTAGCTTAACTGGCTTTAATGCTGATTTGTGGTCACCAAATCATTCCCGTCGATGGGTGATTGCTGATGACAGCGTTAATTGGAAAACTGGCTCAGAATTCTTAAAATAGTTTGAAGCAGTTTTCTACTTGTACCAGTTAGAGAGGTTCAAAAACGAAGTCACTATCAGTTTCAGCAACCTTCGTCGATATTGTAATGAAGCAACGAAGAAAATGGATTTGAGGTGTTTATTATATGTAAAGTTGGAGTTCTACAAAAATGACTACATTTCTATGGCCATTGTCGGCGATTTCATCAACAAAATTGGCTCTAGGGAAACGTCTGAAGAACATCATATCAGCATCCATGGATTGGAATGGAATAAACAGGGTGGGAGCCTTCGTCACCAATATTAATAAGGAGTACGATCGCTAATCAGCCCCTTTAAGATAGGACTAGAAGACCGGGAATTTGAAAATTAGCAAGCAAGGTTTGCCTCCAGGAACATTCGAGATGATGCGAAAACATTTAAGTCGTAAAAATCACCTTATATCTTAATTTGCTATATTCTGAAGGGAAGTGTTGTAAGAAGACTTTAAGGCAAGAGGTATAGCACTACTGACTGAAGTTGCGGAAATTGGAGGGGCATTTGCAATGTCCGCTGACACTTTGATAATTACAAAATTAGGGAAATTGGTAGCATTCACGCCTTTTACTCCAGTCTCGTTACCCTTCGATTCCACCTCTTTCTATATCGTATAGGGAAGAATGAGCATTTGATCCTAGAGCTCCTTCCTTGCAAAAGTTTAGTATACTTCCTCGTCTTTGAACAATCGTGGAGCGCTTGGCCACTGATGAGGTTAGGCTCAAACACTATGAGAAACTATCAGTAGACTTCATTCACACAATCGCTTGTCAATTCACATGCCATTTGTCAGAATACAGGGCACTTTGACAATGGAATATTAGAAGAAACCTCTTGTTACACAAGGAAGACCTACACGACGGCGGCAACCATTGTCCGGTTATCCTGCAGTTTTTCGCTTAACGATTAGTTGTTCTTGTCAGGTTTGAAAGCACATTAGACGAAGGATAGCTATACATGCAAGCAAGGTTTAAGAAAAAGATCACTAGAATAGAGAGAAATCAAACAGTAAGATGTCCGTTTAAAGGTTCTATATTCTTTTAAGAAATGGGGATCACACAAGCACGGAGTAATCGAGTTTCCATACTCACCGTCTAAAAATTGCTTATGAGCTGCACAGAAAGTGCACAAGTAATAACTCTGCCATTTTATGACTACATCACTAGTGTCCTAATGTGAATGGATGTGTAGAACGAGACCATATCGCCGAAATTAGGCGCTAGTCTCGTCGCTTAGGCGAAAAGCGCTAGTCTCGACGACTTCATTAGCTGAGATGGGATAGCATGACAAGGAAAGTTGATGGCTGGTGGACTACGTTTATATTTTCCTTGTTGATGAGATCCTTATCCTTCTTATAGAATCAAACATTAGGCGGCAAACACAATTACTCTGCTTCTCTTCCACCACTTTCATTTCATGGCTTCCTCGCCTTGAAATATGTCTTAAGTGCCTCGAGCAAAGATGAAATTTTGTCAGTGTTGCTAAACGTGATATAGGAGGTGGTGGCGACGGACAGAAATGATGCTGGAAATATCTCATTTCACCCAAGTGAGAGAAGCAACTTGAAGTTTCGACTTACATCGACGACTAAAAATCAGGAACGCAATGGCACACGTCAAGATGTAGAAAATCAGGGGGATAAACCCGCGGTACGTCCTGGGACAAATGGTGAACATTAGTCATTAGTGAGTGAATTGCTTGTGCTTCTACTATTCGTCTACATTTTGTTCAACATACTCTGTCGTCCTACTTCTCTTGACACCGCTTGCAAGCTCTCTACGGTGACCTTCTCTCTTCTTATTTCAAATAGAAAACTAAGATGCGACTATACTTTTGTGTACAACGTCCTCGAATTCTCTCACATTTAGGTGTTTCATTCGCAGTGGAAATTGTACTATACCTTTCCTTTTCTCCATTGTTTTTCCAGCGAACGACCTAAAATACACCACTGAAGTCGACGAGAGTTACAACTTGCAGGACTTTTATACATGTCCAACAACTACCAAATATGGCTAGTAAATATTATAAATCGAACTCAACAAACGTCTCACATATGCATTTCATATTTGCTACTGTTCATTTTATTTCCCAGCTTCTCATCGATTTCATCTTCAGTTTCTCGAAATACACAGCAGAATGTTGTCTCATATAGAGGAAACGCTCGAATAATTTCTGTTCTCAGATATAATTTTCTTCACTATTCTTTGATACCTAACCTATCAAACACCTATCAAACAAACATAGAGCGACAACATATTACCTATCAAACATAGAGCGACTAGCTCCATTCTAATAGGTAAGGATACATTTATAGGAATTTAAACGTACAACAGATGATACCTGATCTCTTGTAATAATTGCGGAGATGAATATATTGGCGAAACGGGCAGACCTTTGTGTATCCGTATAAAAGAACACCTAGATGGCAAGCGAAAACTAAGACGAAGCACCCCACTAGGCACGCATAGGATACAAAAGCATAGCGGAGACGATTTTGAAGTGAAAGTCAATATCCTTGCACTGGAGCCCAAAACACCAGAACACGCGAAAACTTCTTGAGGCTTTTTGGATAAATGCCAAAAACCCTACAATGAATAGCAGGGACGAATGCCCGGAGGTCATACGCGACCTGATCCCGCATGTTCGCATCAATTTCTTCTGTGTCATGCAGCAATCAACTATATGCAACTGTAATCAGCTGTTCTAATCTTCCTCATTGGAAGTCACGTAAAAAAAAGCGGTGAGTTTTGCTAGAAGCTGCTGATCATGTAATTACCGGAGAGTTTTTCGTCTTTTCGTAAGTGTTATTGAAATGTTTGGCCTAGTAGATTGTATATCAGTATACCCTTCCGGGCTCTGAAGAGGGCGATACTGCCGAAACGCCAGCTGGCGTTATATTGTATTGTGTTTTTCTATGGAAGTAAATGTATGCTGTTTAACAACCTCGCGATTGAACAAGAAAACGACGCATTCATATTCGAATGCCGAGGTTAATAGAAAGTCGATCCTGGGAAGAGATGGTAGTTTTAGCAATGGCATGAAATGACCGTGAACGTTACTTCTTTAGCTGAGCAATTGTTAAAGCGCATGAGTTCAAGCAAAGTAGGAAAAAGCAACCAACTTTGTGGAACAATTTTTCAATTATTTCATGGATTCTTTATGATTGCCTAATCAGCACCCATGCATAATTCATGTTTTTTCAATCCCTTCACCTGTTTCATTTCTACCATTGCTCTTTTTGCAGTCCAAAGTTCCCGTGGGCGATCTCTTTCTATAGTAGAAGCGCCTAACGGCTTTCATTCTGTGATTGTGGGAAAGCGATGACATTTTCTTGGCATATTTTCATATCATTCATTCAGTTAGATGAATAACGCGTCGATTCGTACCGTCAAATTTCGAAGATGTTTGACAAAGAAGTATTTGATGCTCAGATAAATCGACATGAATCTTAATTCTGAAAACGTTTTGACGCCGTTGACATGTATCTTACTGTTTGTTTACACATCTTGCAACCGTAATGAGTAATGTAGTACTACGTAGGTTAGCCATAGACCTAAGCATAGTTGTGGTTCCGCCTAAGTGCATCGGTGACGATAGTTGAAGCCGTCGTTGTTGTTATATGGTAGTGAGTGGGTTTTATATTCTGCACGTCATAAATATTTGTCTTGCTATTTGTTATTATTTATTTTATTATTTATTATTATCAAAGGGACCGGATCAAATTGCCAACGGATAACATGCGTTGAAGTATCTATAGTGGAGAACATGCTATTAACTGGGATCGATATCACAAAAACTGAATAGGAAGCAATCCTCATTGGGATGGACAACAACAGTAGAAGTAAGACTACTTTCATCTGTTTTAAGTTTGTGGAAAACGGATCTAACTCATTCAATTAACACTCACGTTCCAAACCAACATTCTTCGTTTGTTTCATTACTGCTAGTGAATGACCACTTAAAAGTTACTTAGTTGTAAATGGTTTACCACTTTCGAATTCAGCCGAGTTGTTTTGCAATCGTCATTCATAGAGGTGGTCGGATCGGCGGACTTTTTCCTCAATGACCCGCTGAATCCTTGCTGAACGTAATTTTTCCTTGAAACCAGAGGTGGCCGATGTTGAATTTTCTCAGGTCGACACCCGTAGATTGTTGTCGGCGTCGACATCTCATTTCGGTCGAATGTTTGCTGCCTTTTCATTTATTTTCTTCTAGAACGATGTTTTCTTGAGAATTCAAATTATTCAAAACTGAAGTGAGCTCCAAAAACTCTAAATAACTCAGTGCCATGAAGTTATTGACTAGATTCTACGTCACCGTAAATGGAATTCCCTGTCGAACTTTAGCTCCAAACTAAAAAAAGAAAGAGCGATATTGTTGTAGTTGCTTGGAAAAAGTCAATATTATTGATAATTTCCCACATATAACTAGTACTGCATTAATTCCAACGGTGTTCTTCCTTTCATAAATTTCAATTCCATAGAATGAAAGAAGAATGAAAAGATTTTCGAGCGACATCAATCATTATCTACTATTGCTCAAACGATAATGCTAATGTTTAATATTATATTACTGTATAAGGTTTTTCGGAAGACCAAAGAAAATGGGCAATTCAATACAATGTTGTTTAGCGCTGGAGACTGCTTACCTTGACGTCATTTCACGATTTCCATTCAGTTCACGAAGTACTCATGAATTTCGACAGAATTCGTCCTTCACATGAAGGGCATTGCGGATGGTGTGAATAATTTTGCTAGATATTTAATTGCTAAACATTCCTAACGTACATTGAATCAACAAGAATTAATCATACCGTGGGTTTTATTAAGACGAAAGAAATGTTCTCAAAACAACAAAAAATACTGAATGATATTTGGACAAAACATATATATATACACACATATATACATATATATATATATATGTGAAAAAACAGAAATATCAGTAGAAGAGTATAAATTATAAAAGTTGCAATTGATGACGAACAAACGAACAATGAAGGATGAGAAGGCTATGACGTGCACCATACTAGGCAGAGAAACATCGGAAACCCGTGAACTGATGATAATGAAAAGAAGGCGTAGTTCTGATAAAGTGATTGCTAATCTTCTACTGCAAGAATGTTTCATTGAAAAAATGAAAACTATGTGATTTTAGACAACTTGTGGTGTAACACGAGGTCTTCTTGAGAAATCACGTTCTTTTCGTATGGCGCCGACATCCGGTTCAGTGAGGTATTCTCTGAAGCACATCCAGTGAATGTAGTTCAGCGGAAAAATTAGAGTGACAACAAGAAGTAAGAGAAGAGAGGAGCCATGTCGAAGGACACTCCATCACCATTATTATTATTAGTTGGTATTTCCTCATAACTGTTACCATTATTTCAATGTCGTTATTACTTCGTATAACACCCGATCTCAGATTCGCCTATGTACCCTCTAAAAGGCAGACTGTAATAGATGTTGTCTTCGTGACAACGCATTAAGAAAATAAAATGGGAATAAAAAAAACTATTTTACGAAACTTTTTATTTTTATTTTGTTTTATTTTATACGGCCCGCTCTCCATATATGCACTGCGGATCTCAGCACCTCTCACATTCGATTCGTTTCCTCGCATCCATCATCCACTAAGGGTTTCCAACTTTTGCGTGACTTCGGCTGCTGATTGAGGATTTTACTTTCATCTTGAATGATCGTCGAGTCGATTCTCCCTGGAGCCTCGGGATAGCCGGGCTGGAGCGTTCCCAAATGAAATAAAAAGAGTGATTTTCTCCCGGACAAGTCCGGTAGCTACTTCCTGATCTCCGAACGATGAAAGGCTTGGTGAGCGCGGAGCGGGATCGAACCAACACCATGGCACCATTGATTAAAAATCAATATTCTTCTCGGTAAAAAACCAAAAGTATGTTATAAAATTATTCACATCCTGTTATTATTGCTAATTGCCTATTTCTTCTGCTGTTCCCTTCGTACCCCCAAACGCTTTTTCAACTTTCAACGAACTCTCTAAGTTGTTATCCTCATACTTTATTGATAACAAATTATATGTATAGATGGAAATATCATATTCTAAAATTGTGCTCGATTACCACTGATTGTTGAAGACAGACGAGAATATTGAAAGTTCTAAAACTCTTGGCGTTGACCAATCCCCAATGGATGCGCCTTGCATTCGACTTCATCAAGCATCGTTAGAGGTGAATGAATATATCTGGCCTTTACAATGACTCGCGTTGTTCTGCAGATCTATCCAGTCAGTGCTGCTATCCTCCGAGACAGTTTTGATAGCAATTTACTAACTTCGAAGAGATGGAAGGCTTAGTGAGCTTGGGACGTGGGATGGAACCAAAGACCATGTGTATGTCGCAGGGTACCTTTAACCACTGTGCTACACTCGTCCCATTATGCTTAGGAAATGTTGTCTAAGCCTGAATTTTTTTCGCATTTCGTTAGTTACTAGAGTTTATTAGAAATGACAGTAACAATTACACTCTATATTACATAAAAGTTAAGCTTTTGGATGCAGCGAGGTTTACTAATGGAATAAAGAATTTGTCACCAACCGAAATTCGCCATCATCAGCTGGATTTAGTGCATCCTTAGACGATCCACGGCTACTAACTGGTTGTCGACAACAATACGAACAACAAAAACACAGAGTTATAAAGAATACTATTGATATCGTGATCACACCAAGTACTAGTAATGTCATATAGAATGAATTCGCCTTTATAGATCCAAGCATTGACACCTAAAGAACGTATTCTTTGCAGTCTTGACATGCATTTATTAATGTGAGAATGAGACTCCCTGAGCCTAAACTATGTATGCTGAAGTCTTTGACGCCAATAGTGCGTTACATAAAAAATTAATACAATTCTTCTCCATTACATTGGATTCTATTTGATTTGTATGTTGAGGTACGATATTGTTCTATGATGAACAACAACATCAACGACATCAGAGATCTCATATTTTACCTTTGGTGGTCGAAGTTTTACACAGTTGTACATTTCAATATTACGACTTTCCAAATAGACATTAGTAATAGTACATGGTAATTCACATAGTTCCAAGCATTGTGTACGATTTGGAAATGTATGCGTCACTGAATGATAGCGATAATGTTGTGCTAAAATAGAAGCTATCAGATACTGATACTTAATGAGTGATACGTACCTGATCTAGGATACGAAGCAATTGTTTGTTCATCCACACTATAATCTCGTGTTCCATAATCTTTCGCATAACGATCATCGTATGCTAATGAAGAAGTGACAAAAAGCCAGAGTAGGCCGAATCGTTTCATTCTGAAAGGAAAACAATGGTTATGAACATTCATAATATGGAAGATGATGTTTTGTTTTGTAAACTGGAATGACGTTCTAATAAAATATAAACTGTAAACAATATGCTGTGAATGGAAAGAAAGTAGAAAATAACAACAAAAAATGAACACATGGCCTGGGTTGCATTGGCCGAAATCCATCTGTCTTCAAGAATATCATGGATTTAAATTCTATTTTAATACGGAATATTAGGTAGAATTTAGAACATCGTTATGATTCCACTGTTTAGAAAGGTTTGTTATAAACGGTGAACAAGCGACGATCATAACGAGGCCACTTTTCATGGTGACGACAAGTCTTAGAGGGTGATTTTGGTGGCTGAAGCTTACTAAATAATGCATCATCTGCGCTGTTCCTTGTTCTGGCATATGCATTAACTAGTAAAACTAAGCCAAGATCGTATGGAAAAGCTCAGGTGATATTTGTGAGAAACTAAGAAACACAATATTATTATATGGTGGGTTAAAAATAGAAATGACAAAATTCTACAATGTAATAATATGATCACTGCAATCACTTAAACATGTTTCATTCAGGTGAATGAGCAATAGATGACAGAACACCTGTGTTCATGTCACTCATATTATGTCAGAGCTATGATAGCTATGTCAGATGAATCCGCTCCTCCATCACTCCTTCAATTCATCCCTTTCTCCCTCGTTCTCTGTCATTCTTCCTTTCTTTAAATAACGCATCAACGTGTGACCTGATCTGTGACATACATCCTGTTGATATCGTCTACCGCTAAATATTATACATTACTAGTAATTTCAAAGCAATCTACATTAAGTACACTGAATTTTTGCAATAGCCCAAAACGCTATTAAAGGAAAAATAAGGATTAGCTGGGCAATCCTGAAATTGTGAATAGTATTCTAATTCCACCATTATCGTTTCTGTTCCACGTAGGCAAATTCTTTGTCACATGATATAAACATGTTACTAGTAGTATGAGCTGGTAATATGATGTAAAACAATGTATGAAAGAAAAACATAAATATCAATGAAATCAATAACGGATGCTCAACTCTATGCGAGTATTGATTAGTAGTAAAAATGCAGTTACGGTCTCTCCTTATCACAAACACCCGCAGTTATTCAACGGTACTGAATGGACATATTGATATGTACTAAGTAGTACAAGAAATAACGATCGTTACTTCAGATTTATCAAAAGAATCGATAAAAAGACGCTATGAATCAGAGCCGAGAAACGAACGAAGTATGATGTAGCATTGCTTTGATATATGTCATTCATTATTTAGTTCTCATGTTTTCAAGTGAACAAATTGGATTATGTCTCGACTTAAACAGCTCTTTTCCGATGGTTGTGACCAAAAATAGTTACGAAACTAATTATGATTATTAGAGTTATGAAATGAGTAGCAAGCGCTCTGTCGACATATACAACGACACGACTTACACGAAGGTCGTATGCAGCGAAGAATAAAATTCCAAGCAAAGGAAAGAAAAGAAAAAAAGAAAAAGAACGGGAATATTTTTTATGATTTTCAATTGCATAGAAAGAAGGTGATCTCGTCGTTCTGTCTGAATATGTTTCGTTGCCAATGAAATTGATACATCGTGAGAAACGTAGCCGCCTATACTATGATGAATTGTTTCAGATGGTAAGAAACAATTCCATACTTGCTAGTAAAATTTAAAATGTTAGCAGCGCATTAGTGATAGTGTGGAATCGTCAGAGAAGTGAAGAAAAAAACAATGGCAACGTATATAACGTCTTTTTTCTCGTTTATTATCGGCTAGTGATATGAGTGTAGTGTCACCTCAGTATGTATTTACATACGACACGGGTCAGTGAGAAAACTTGGGTAACGGCCCAAGTCGAGCTCCGTTCCATACATAGCTGGTTGGCTGACCGACCGACAGGATGACTGACTGATTGAGTGACCGAAGAGACGGCAAATACAATAGATAGATAAACGCTCCTCATATTGAAGGACACTTCTCTTTCTCAGCCACTCATCCAAGTTCAATGAGTAGCGTGACCGTTTCTGTTCACACATTGATGATTTCACCTTATTAGATATTCTGTTAAATAGCCAATAATTCAATATCTTTTAAAGTCAAGGCTTTTCTTAAGCCAAAATCTGGAATGAAAACCAAAAACAAAAAGAAAAAAAACCGGTTAACGGAAGCAGGGCAACTATCACAAGTGCTTTCTTTATCTGTCTTCTAGGAAGTAAATTCACTTGAAGAGAGATTAGCTGAAAAACACAAGGCTAACGTGTTCATAGCAATTAGCACATCATCTCATTCAGTGATTGAAGGAAAACTTTACAGATTTTGTTGCCAAGTAAACGTTCTCATAAAGTGACCACATAGAAAATAGCTCAGCTTTTCACACCACTTTTTTCTACCTTCGGGATAATAATGTTAATGCTTTGCTAATTTTGATTTTGATTTTTATTGATTGATCTGATTGGTTTTGCTAATTGATATTTCCTCCTATATTGTTAATAGAATATATTGGTTGTACTTTCATAAAACAGTCACCACTATAACGAGTAAAGATGATGACAAAGGCAAAATTGCAATCGTTAAATTAGGAGAAAACATCTATTCATGTTCGTCTTCATGAAGAATCGCTCTGTAATGTCTAACACCAGTTGTTGAGGATTTTACTACTCATAGATCTTTACTAAAACATTTGCTTAACGGGTACTTCTGGAAAAAACCGGATCTAGGAAAAAATATGGAAAGACAGATTTGAGACATGTACCATGGGTAATTGCACATGATGTCGTACTAACTTGCCAACGATTAGTGGTAAAGCATTGAGAAGCATTCTAAGTGATCTACATTGAAAGCATACACACATACATATATACGGCACCTTTAACAATGTATATATGTACATATATATACATGTACGTGTAAACACACATACATACAAATACCCACATATATATTGTCACTGACAGCTACAAAACGTTAATTGTCAAGTAACGTTGCTCACGATAATAACACGTAACACTTCTCACCCATTCATACATCCTCGTTAATAGACTCTTATCAGCTTATGAATACTTTGGAAAAAGTCATGAGAAGAAAGAGAAATAGATAAGATATTGACTATTGATAAGAGAAACCATTTGTAAGAATGTGGGAAAAAATAAAATAAAATGAACAAAAAAAAATAAAATGAACGAAGCATGTGCACTTTGACGACATATACTAAAATGACTTCTTTAATATCAGAGTCAGGTGTTAAGGGTAACAAATCATTCTATAGGAAAATGCTTCCTAGTAATTTTTCTTTACTACTAGTTCCCTTTTATTTTTCTAGGTGAATAAGATTGAATTACAACAAGTGAGTAGGATCTTCATGTTTCCGTTCGATAGAGAAATTACGCCAAGAACATGGATTTGGTAACAGCTACATGTTCACAGGACAATGGGGACAATAGGCCTGATACAAACAATGCACGGAGACCTTGGCATGCCTATACGTTCGAGTGAGTTATGAATGTGAGTGTGTGTATGGTGTGGTGTAGGTATGTAGCCCAATGACGAGTAGGCGTGGCAAGACACACATGGGAGTTCTGAAGGCGACGGCGGCCTCAGCGCCAGTGACCGTCGGCCAGGAACGGATCCTTGTCGGAAGCATGTAGACATTCTTTTAACAATGTTTTTTGTCGGTACTATAAACATACCGACACAATACTACAGGCCTAAGACCAGTGTCTGTATATCATTCCAGGGTCTTTGAGGACTTCATTTGCCGCATTTGGCACCACGATATCATGTATATGGATCGGTGCCATATAATGCATAGATCTGTGCATATGTGCTAAACATGTACGAAATCCAGAAGATACGCTGAAATATTTGGCGGTAGAACTCTATGTTAACGTTTTCTAAGACTGAACATCGTTGAAATGGAAAAAGTACAACATGAATTTTAAAAAATGGAAATGACGAAAACGAAGATTTAATAGTGACAATATAACAGATAAAGCTAGTAAATACTACGACACTGTTAAAAATCGTACAGGCCTACGTCAGCGATTCTAAATAGCGGATGGATTGCTGGCCGAGGAAAGGTATTTTTTTTCGGAATGCTGAGACAGCCGTACCACGGCGTGACCCCCATGATCGGAGCGATGACGATTGCTTCTTTTGCGACTGGCATTTCGCCAAAAAGACAGGGATTGCTGGCAATAGTTTTTCTATTAGCTGGATTTTCAAAAATATCGAAACATGTCGTTTTAGACTTAAGAGGTAACCTTAGTGAAAAATGAACTCCTCGTTGCACATCAAGGTTGAAAGCTCGGAACCAACCAGTCCAATTAAATTTGCGTGCAGCTTGATCTAAACGACGTTCACAGATTTCTTGACGCACTGGGATTAAGATGATGAATTCCTTCGGATTCGTCTTTGCCAAGCCAGCTTTTTCTTTCTGCATTCTTTTTTCTATTTTCTACCATAGTGGTACTCATGTACATGTTGAACGGTCAAGCCGATGTATGCACGTGGTATTCTGTGCATCATTTCGTCAAGATACTATGAAAATAATGGCGCATGTGGGGCAGAGGTTGGAGGCGCCACTGTGCCACACACGTGGAATTGATCCACGCTCCCATGGCCGACCAAGCCTTCCATCTCTCCGGGGTAGGCAAACTGGCATTAGACTTGCCTGAGATGTTGGCAGCGATGACTCGATGTATCGGTAGGCCTCCGCGATAAAGGTCAGATATGCATTCAGACACCTCCAACGATATTAATGAAGTCGAATGCATGGCATATCCCTCAGGGATTTATCAACGCCGAAAGCTTTGTTTTAGAGCTTTTACTCTGATAATTTGATTGGAAAGTACATGAGAACATATTCTTGATCACCACCCAACAAATAAGCCACATGTTTCCATTAGGAGATCCTGACAAAGTGCTCCGTCAGAAGCACAGATTTCTCACGGTATACCCAGCTGACCTACCTGTTGTGGTGCTTTAGTGGAAAATAATAGGAACATGCTGCATCTTGAGAAAACTGTGACCTCTCTTCCCTATATCGGGCTACTAGGTTGCTTAGCTCGCGGAGGTCACTAGGTTGCTCTGGTGCGCAGGACATGGCTGGATGGATACTTTGATTGAACCACTTTGCGCCAACTGACAAATAGAATTGAAGTCTATGCAAACTACACAAACGATCCATAACTATTATTACAATTATCCTATCTAATATTGTTCTAATCAATTACGACAATCTTTCTAGAACGATGTAAAGTTGAGTATCTGATGGTTTTCCAGCTTTACCATTCTGTTTTTCATGCCTTACCAGTTGTTACATTCAGTAGCATCTAATCAAAAGAAGTCAAACGTCGACGTAGAGATAGATGGCGACGAAAAAAAGCGAGAAAGAAAACTTGAAAATATGGCGAGGAAGTGATGAATGAAATGCAAATGTCATGTAATGCATATTTGAAAGTACGAATGCATAAATGAAAGACGGAGTAGCTGACGGAATGACTCAACAATACCTCACTCGAAACGTGCACAGAAGGAAGATGACAGTGACATCACTTCAATTTTGTACCTTTGTATTGCTTTAAAAGTCGTCATCCGAAGACGAAAATTGTCTCGAGCAACGATGGAATAGTTACTCATCACATTTATTACAAGATCTCATCGGGTACATACATTTTTAATAAGGAGAGCTCAGATGAAATCAGAAAAAACTGCTTGGATTATTTTAAATGGTGACTAACACTTATCATCAGGGGACGTGTGGCGCAGTGGTCGTAGGCGCCCTGCAACACACACGTGGAATCGGTCCACGTGTACTTGGCCCACTAAACCTTCCATGCCTCCTGGGTTAGCAAATTGGTACTGGGCCTGTCTAGGAGGGTAGCAGTACTGGCTCGATACATCGGTAGGCCACCACCAGTCATTGTGAAAGCCAGATATGCATTCAATCACCTCCAAACGATGCTTAATGAATTCGAATGGATGGCGCATCTCTCAGGGATTGATCAACGCCGAGGCTTTATCCTTTATCCTAAAATACTTATCACTTTCCTGCAATATTTGAAAAGTTTCTATGAATGAACTTTGTGGTGACATCGGCTATTTTTTCTTTTATTCTCTTTAGTTGTTGTTGCTGGCAGAACCTTCGCTTTAATAATTTCGAAGATCTCGTTTATGTGAAGACGACGACGATCCAAATAGTAATGACTCATAAAATAGCATATTGTGGCAGGATATCGTAAAAAATGAATTAATATATTTGTTCATGACGGAATATCGAATACAACCATGATCACGAGCAGATAAATTTTTGGCAGCACTAGATTGGGTTGGGTTGATTTGTAGATCTGCTCACTACAGTACTCCATCTTAAACATTGTTTCGATTTTGTGTAATAGGAAGACTTCGCCAAAGAAAGAAAATTGCTCTAAGCAAAATTCCAGAGAATGTCCGATACTTTCCCAAATTATGATGTGGAAACATCATAACACAAGAAATTTATTCTGCGTTGAAAAGACTTTCACATATATCAGCAAGTTCTTCGGGCTAAAACTATAATCGATCGATCATCGACTGTGTTATCGACAAGCTGCCATCGATTCCTGAACAATCAGTGCATTTCAATCAGCAACATGAATTATTCTGCATGGTTTTTTTGAACTATGTCATGACCGTAGACAGTGGGTTTTCACTGGCGATCAGAATGATCGAGCCACTTTAAGCAACGTACATTTCCACATTCCACAGGGCAAGAAAAGTATAGTGCTTGAGTAGTACGTGAAAACTTTTCTTACAATACTTACACTAGAACATGGATTGGGAAGAACCGTGGAAGAGTGGGTGACTGAGTGTCAATTTGTCGCCAGGTTCTCATTTTACACTCCTACGAAAAACGTGCTTAATTTACTCTAACTTCAAAGCAACATACTAGTTCTCAATAAGATTTCGGAGGACGATCGTATGGAGTTCGTTGTAAATAGAAACTACATCGCATTACATTATTTATGTTAAGTGCAACAAATATTATATTTATTGCGAATTGTCAGGACCTTATGAAGTCAGTCGAAAATGCTCCGATACCTATTAAAGATCTTTTGTGTGTTCTAAAATCAATGAAAAATGGCATTACAGAGAAAAATGATAAAAAATGTGAACGTTGTGGAAACGATTACATGCAGAATCGGCAATCATGATTCGGAGTGCAACAAAAGCGTTGGAGATGCTGTTGGGATACATGCTTACTTGTTTGAACACTTGAGCAACAGTCTTCACAATCCATCTCACTTGTAATCTTCTGGTTAAGCCAGAGCTTCTTTCCCAGGAATATCGAATGGCTTGCCATAGCCTCGCGAGATCGTCGCCACTTTCCAATAAGTGACTAATTTACTTTCACAAGAATACAGCGACTTCCTTCTTTATTACAAGGTGTGTTTAGAAACGAAGATGTCGATAACCTTTTCGGCTTGGGAGACACAGCTGAGAGAATGAACCTTGTGCTGTATAGTGCAGTTCAATGCCTTAAAACATCTTGCAGGCACTAGAAGGCATCAAACCACAAGGGAGTAGGGTGTGGTTGTGAGAGCATAACGCAGTAAAAACCAAGAATTCGCGCGGCTTTGTAGAGAACACGTCAAGTGCGGAAAATCTTTTGATATTCCACAAATGTCATCGGGCTGAGTGCCTCGACAAGAAGCATGTGATGTATGCGAACTGTTGTGCCGTATGTGCCGTGCGATGGTATGATATGATTAAACTTTCTAGATTTTCCAATAAGACATCAGCTTTTATGGTTTTCTTCTCCAACTAAATTTCATAATTTTACAAACCGTCTAACTGAAATTAGCAGATTTTGCACGGAAACTATGTCATGTTATGACAAACTATTGTAATGTCTTATTCGAAAGGTACCCTGACTGACGTCACTGAATTCGAAAGTTCTTTGATTAATCGGTCTTTTCAACCAATATCAAAATATCGTGGATTTAGTGCAGGCGGCTTATTTGAAATGTCTTGAGCTTAATCGTAAACATTTTGCGCATTGCTCTACTTTCTAATTCTGGCTGGTTTCACCTGAATTAGTCATCTACCTGACTAGTACTCAGAACAGAAATTCCCCGAATAATTTGAAAGAATACTGTTGCGTTTATTTCACATGGAATAGCGTTGTATATGCAAAGGAAAAGAATCAATGTGCCCGCTTTGGGAGCTAAGCTTTCACGAAGCGTTGTGTTTAAAGATTTTGTGCAACAGATACGTAGTCTCTGGTTCAACTTCTCACCGGGGAACCAAGCCATCCCACCCTCCCAGTCGTCAATATAGTGCAGACCTATCAGAAAAGAACTCCCGCCGATCCACAAGAGGGTTCTCAACTTCTCATGTTGTAATGACCTCAAAACGCTCTAATATAGCTGTTCTAAGATTACACGAAGAATTAACTCGGGCCGCATTCAATGACACTCATAAGGAAGACTAAAATTCTCAATTAACAGCAAACTCACACACAAATGCGAAGACCTTCATTCATGATGGATACGGGGCAACGAACCGATCGAGAGAAGTGCTGGAATGCGCACAATATGTGAATAGCTCATATAAAATTGGAAAATTGAAAGTTATACTTTCCATTGCTTGATCTTTGATTGTTTGCTGAATCATAGAATGTTCCATGTTCTCAACTCACAATCTCCAACCAATTCCATGGCGTATTTTCGAAAAACGTGAAGGGGTTAAACTTGAAAATAGATGAAAACAAGGATATTTCGATTCTTCTGTTTTCCCGATACTGCAACTTTATTAGTGTCAACTTTTTTATTTACTGTCTTGCTACAATTTTTACGGCAGGATATTATGTGTGATTCAGCCACAATGATGCTGAGATACTTTGCAAAACTCCGGATCGCAGGTGTCTGCGGTGGGGAACGAACGTGCTGTTACTCTTTCCGGAAGCTAACGCGTTCAGAATTACACTAAGCGGCTCTTTAACTTCGCATTTCTGTCAGCCGCGTTTCAACCTACAGGTGCTATCAGCAATCACCCGCTAAAGGAAATGATGTGGAGAGCACAAATCGGCACTGAATCCAGTAATTGTAATTAGAGATATCTCTTGCGGTGAATGCGAAAAAGTGCCAAGGATGCATTTTGCGTTAGCCCCCTGGAAGAGTAATAGCACGTTCGTTCTCCACTGAAGACACCTACGGTCCCGAGTTTTGCCAATATCACAGCATCATTGTGATTGTAACTTTATTGTTGGAGAATCAATCAGTTACTGCTGTCGAAATCCACATCACTCGTTTCGCAATATATTTTACGTCATAGAGATATTTATGGTAGAACTGCTCTTAATTACTTTGGGCTAATGCCACATTGTTCGAACAAGGTTGATGTTTATGAGGGCAATTCGGTACCTCCATGCTGAAATTTTGTGGATCCAAGCCACAAAAGGATTTTACTTTTTAGTGAAAGATCCTTTTTCCTCACTCTGCGCATAAAACCATTTCGTTTGTAAGTTTTGTCTTTAAATGAATCTATAAACACAGAAAGGTATAGAAAATAAAACGCACTTGTGCGTCAAGTTTTTGTGGCGCATTGCGAATTACTGCGTTGAACACAAGTAACATGCACAGTATACTGGGAACTGGGAAATTTTGTGCCCAGACCCATAGTTTTTAAGGATCTTGGATCAAATAAGGTTTTTTCTTTATACGGAAATGATATCTATCCGAACTACTATTACTAGTGAACAAGCGTACGCAAACAATTGGCTTCCAAGTGTTGTTGACCACACAGCAGGGGGTCTAGAGACCCCGATGCCTAGAGTTCATCATGAGGACTCTCTATTGGACTTCGTGTCATCCATGAAGTGGGGAAAATCACTGAGCAGTACTGAAGGAAGCTTAATTGATGACAGTTTGACTCACTTGATAATCAACAGGAGGTCAGGTCACAGGTACTATTTGTATCTGTTAATATTCAATTAAAAAAGCAAAAAAAAACTGAATAATTTAAACACGGAAGGAATATCCCGAAATTTATTCTATCATGCTAAGCAGTATTTCTAGAACCTATATTAATCCATTCCTAACATGAAATCCAAATGGCCCATTGTTTGTTTCGTGGCCGGAAGGTTTTATGTGTCGGACTGAGATGTAGAGTCGGTGCTTATTCTCCCTGCAGTGTTTCCCAAGCTGAAATTGGGTTCAACATTCCATTCGCAAGCATAACTAAGAGTTAAATATTGCAAACAATCGGTCCATGGTAACGAGACACCAGGTAACAAGCCATGTGATCAACTTCTGAAGGCGTGAACACGACTTTTCAATGCTGGAAGCAAAAAAAGCTAGAAAGTCATCAGTCACGTGGAAATTGTGGTGGAAGGCAAAAGACTCCTTTTGGGTGATTGACAACGAGCTATTCAAGTATTTAATAGGTAACTCAAAAGACCGACTTTCTGTAAACTTCAGCATAAACCCTGAGGGATGCACCATTTCGTTTTCGTTATCGTTGCTATCGGTGTTGTTGCTCGATGACTGACACTTCGGCGATTTCACCTTCCTCAGAACCAGGATATATTTTATATAAGTATAATTCAACTATTCAGTAGAAAAAAGCGAAAGTACTGATGAAGATCTAACGTATAAATAACCGCCTTACTGATCAACAAGACTATTCATCGTGCTGTTACAAGTGGGACTGCCCGCATGTTCCTCTCTTGAGGCCTTTTGAATAAACTTCAAAAATCCGAAGATGAACCAGATGGACGAATGCCTCACTATCAGATGTGATCTAGCGCCTTATTTCAAAACGGTTTTTTACCTCTGGGTAGGTCTCGCTTGCCGTTTCACGTGAGCAGCACAACAACAACAACAACAACAAAAGTGAAAGTCATGTTAAAGTACAAAATCTATGCAAATGCCAATACCTTTGCACTTAAGAGGTAATCGTAATGTTGCGATGTAATTATAACCATTTTCAGGCTTGGTCAGGCAAAATTGTCTTGGTGAAGAGATTTGCATTGCTTCGCAACCTGAATAGAAAGTTTGCATCAAGTTTTTTCAGATTAGTCAGGGCTTTTACGAACAGCATCAGTGAAATAGTTTACCATTCAGGTTCTTAACAGAACCTTACTTATCCTTTAGGTAACGATGTTGTAATCCTACTAGTCAGGGGGTTTTACGAAAACCATCAATGAAATGGTTGACCATTCAGGTTCTTAGCAGAACCTTACTTATCCTTTAGGTAACGATGTTGTAATCCTGCTTCGTCTTGAGTGCTATTAACATGAAGGCAAATATGAAACAGCACGCCAGAAATCCTGAAAACACCTGAAAATTAGTAGCGGACTCGTTGAAGCAGTTTATCATCATCAACTGCTTCATCACTACTTCTTCCAGTTATTGTTAAGTAGAACTATTCATAGCTAAATTCTTACCATCGAGGTTCTCCAACATAATCTATTAAACTTTCACGATTAACGGAGTGGTTTAAAACTGCTCTAAAAAAGATCATTTGTTGCTCTCGTCAAAGATTTTGAACAAAGAACAGTAATGAACCAACTTGAAGACTAATGGATGAGCTATGATCATAACTATTGTGCTACTTCCGGTTGAATGACTACAAACACATGGTGCGATGACATTATCGTATGGTTAATCTCCAATTACACGACCTCTGAGCATTTTACATGGTTTGTCATTATCGCTACAGTATTTGTCTAACAGCGCATGCCATATGTAACAGGTCACCAACACTCGGTTACCAGAGCACTAGGAGAATGCCGTATAACGACAGAATGAGAATGACATCTCAGATAATGACAAATAGCTCTGTCCATAGAGGCTACTCATTCAGATAACTTAGCACAACAACATTAACTTCACTTGTTTGCTTTGTGTATATGTATCCATACACACATAATATACACACATACCTAAATATATATGTATATATATGGTGTGTATGTGCGCATGTAGTACAAGGGATAAAAGTGCCCTGCAACAACTGCAGGTGCGTTGGTTCTTTCCTACTTCAGTGGTTATCCAAGCATTCCGTCCCTCTGAGGTAGACAAGTGGATGCTGGCCATTTTTCGGAGGGTAATAACACTGCCTTGAGCCATCGGCATGCCTCTATAAGTAGTTGTGTAAGCCGAATATGCTTCAACGACGACATTACACTCGCTAATGAGGTCGAGCGAATGATACTCCATCAAGGAATGGTGCATAATACTGCGACTACTGCCTATCAGTGTTTACCAAATTTTCAATAAAGGACAACAGGGTTAATTAATAAACTCGTTTGAAGAGCTTATAAACTTATTCGGAAAACATAATCCTGGTGAGAAACTTTTCACCATAACGAGGATTATTAGGAGCTTATTGGCAATTGCATCGACTCTCTTTCTACATATTTAAGCTATTGAACTACTTGAACCCTTTATTGGTCATCTTATCGCATTCTATTTGGTAGATTGCCTACATTGCTCCAGCTCGCTGCTCCTATTCCCCAAGATGACACATTCGTCATTTCTTGTTTTTCTATTTCTGTTATTTCTTATATTCCCTTTATGAGCACTATAGAATTTCATTCTTAAAAGCGTTGCTGTTAATTACGATTCATTAACACCTTAATACTCTTTTCTCCGTCGCACTATATCTCCTCTCATCACAGTAGGACTACGTTCTTGAGTTAGGCTTAATAAAGCATTTTCTACGTCGCTTTGCTGCCATTCACTAGCAGCTATTACTATTCGATAAAGGTTCCTTAAACTCTATCATGCTTAGTTTTATTATCCCGAAAACCTGAATCACCGGCGAACAAACTTTGTCCTAGACAACTATGTAACGCCATAGATTTCTCGCCATAAGAACTCTAATTATCCAAGTTTCGAGCCATCGTGTGGAGTCAATGGAATAGCTGAAGGAAATTTTGTAGTTTACGGTTTAAATAGACAAATTTCAGTACCATGCTGATAAGCACTTTAGAAGTCCTGTATGGTAGCCGAAAAAGCAGTTATTTCCCATTATCTTGCTGCTACAGGGTTTTAGTTGTGGGGCGGAGGTGCAATAAAGGGGGTCCAATTAATTGATTAAGAGGTATGATGCTTCTTTTCATGTTCATGGCCTTGCTATTACCTTCGAATTGAAGAAGTTGCAGTAGGTGTCTTTACCGGCCGACCAACAAGTACTCATTCTAACATCCTGTTTATGCAAATTTGACCATGAAAGATACTTTGGTACTTAGTCTTTGTTAAACAGTCATAAAGAAATGTAATGTTTACGAAGCAAAGAAGCGCAGAACTTGTATCGCTGCAGCAATCTGTTTTCATGTCATCCATTTCATTAAACAAATAGTTGATGTGAATTTGCCACACACCAAATTATTAGAGGGCTTTAGTTGAAAAGCTGTTTTTTAAACTAGCGTCTTATCCTTCCGTCATGCTTTCGAGCTGATGCATTTGGGTTTTCTGCAGTTAACATCTTCAGATAGTTTATTGGCAACGGCAGCAGACGTCCAAGATGCATCCTCAAGATCCTCAAGAATCTCATTTCTGTCAAGAAACCTTTGCAAAGTACATTGTACTCTATGGTTTTGAACGATTCGCCTGTGAAATGATGGAATATTGACCCGAGAAATGTTTCCGGAACTATGTCCCAGTTTGGAATCGCCCTTGAAAAGCCAACAGCAAAATATTTAGAAAAAGAAGCCTGGAAAAGGCTAGACCGAGTTGTTCCGCTAGTATATTCTCTAATAAAAGTTTGGGATATAGGGAAGTATATACCATTACTTAAGCAACCGCAGCACTAATTGGACAATCAACTCTTTCCCATCTCTTACCCTAACGAGAATGTTCTGCCACACCAAACGACATTATTCTAAGGGTCGTTGTTTCATAACTACCTCGCAGGCATTAACGAATAAAGTCGGCGGGCCATTTTTTACCATTACGTCGGTGGAGGCCACGCCAGTTCAACTCTTCGAGCAGTTTTAACTGTAAGAAAAACACAATAAAGCTAGCTGTTCACTGACAACAGTAAAGTAGTGACCAAGTAATGCAACGCTATCAACAGATCAAGCTCATGACAAGCATCAACAAGTGATGACGAAGCGCAATACCATGCTATTGCCACCTCACAAAATGGCAAGCACTTTTAGAAATGGATTTAATCTTTATTATAGGTGTAGGCTTAGGCTCACGCCTGGGTCGCCAATGTGGTTACCGGAAACCATTTACACCACCTTGGTTATCGAAATGTCTATACAAAAATTTTTTATTTAGCATGGAGACTCTGGAAAACCAAGTAATATCCGCGTTTGTTAATTAATGGCTTTGACTCAACATAGGAAAGCCCTTCGAAAGATGTTGGTTTATATGAGAACTTTGCTCTCAACGCTAAAATTACTGCAAAACTCCGGACCACAGGTGTATGCAGTGGAGAACGAACACGCGCTGTTGTCCTTACCGGGGAGCAGCGCACTTCACCACTACACCATCCGGGCTAAAATTGGTCATTTGAAACAGTGGATTTGCACTAAATTACAATGAAATGAATTCAAGCCAGGTTTCCAAATAATTGCCTTTGCCTTTTGCTGATGGGACTCAGAAAGAATATTGTATTACAGCGTCTTGTCATCTGGTACCACCAAGACGGTTGTAGTCTGTGCTGTTCAGTTGTATATTCAATAGCACTCATAAAAAGCGTCCCAACTGCCAGAAAGTTCGCCTTTTACAGCGATCATCCTGATATTGTGACAACACCTTCTTTGATAACGGAAATTCCATCTGGAATGTTTTCGAACGTTGCTCTTTCCGACTATTATTGGTTACGAGAACTCAAGAATCACTAGCTGAGAAAGCATCAGCCACATTTCGAAAATGATATCGACTGCATCTTCCATGCATACCAGCACGCGAGAAGCGCGGTGGTTAGAGATGTGTGCAACAAAACTTTCATCATATTTGTGCCACGACCGACTTTCTATTAACCTCGGCATTGATCAAGTGATTTTCTTCGTATTTTTGTTGAGCAAACGCGAGGTGTTACTATTCTTTGTTCACGATTAAGCTGACGTTTCGGCGGATTTCGCCTTCTTCAAAGCCTGGAAAGGTCAAGTTGATAGTTTCATCATGTTTGTCGCTTCGACCATGTGCCGGGGCAGCCAAGACCTAAATATTTTTCGAGATAAGAAAATGGTGCCAAACTTATCTTAGACTACCCCCTCCCCCCCTAGCAATCCGTAAACGCAGGCGATTTCTTTTGCTGATGACCTAAGAACGGTCTGGCACAGCTATTCCAATATACCTGCGAGCCAGAGAGAATCTTCTCGTGCAGAATTCAGCAACGTTCATAAGGAGAATAAATTCCTGAAGTAGCAGCGGAACGATTATGCAAATTTGAAGGCCTTCATGGATGACTGATGGAAGACATCGAAGCAAATGTAAAAAGTGATGGCATCCTTACGACATGTGATGAGGTTATCTAAACAAAGACGTAAAATGTATATTGTAGACTGGAACTATGTTCCAATGACGTTTCATAAATTTAAAATATGCCTAATATTGCTTAGTATTGGGAAACATTCCTTCCAGCTCAGTATATTTGAACGATAATATAGATAGAATAAATATTTAGTATAACGATAGAAAACTACAAGTAGCTACTTATGAAAACAGCGACAACGATACAAAACAGCTTACTACCAAATGATGGCAAGAAATTGTGTAAATTATACAGCGATGAACACAATAATAAAGTAAACTGAGTATCAAGATTTAGCTATAACGGTAGAACAGTCAACAAGTTTCTGCGAATCAAATGTGAACTAATACCAGTATAATCGTTACAATATGGGAAATACTTTGATGCAAAGAATCAACGAAAAGACTAGATAGTTATTTAAAATTAAAAACAAGTTAGAATACAGTAAGATAAAGAACATTTGTACTGCACATGCATGAGGTGTCACTTAATCGCCATTGGTCGACGGCCATGGAAAGACTCACCCCAATATGTAACAGCCATACACAAAACGCCGACATTACACATACCCGATGATGACAAATTTTCTCCAAAAAGAAAGGTTTTAATATCCGTTGTGATATTTTCTTCTAACCGTCCTTAATAATGTGAATGAGTTGGGTAAAAAAACTCGTGATTTTAACAAAAAGAATATTGGATGTGAATAATTCATCCACAAGATGATAATTTTCGTTAAAAATTGTTTTCATTGTGGAAGATTACAACGGCCTTACATTTTAGATTACACGCAATGGATTCATAGTAAATTATAATCGATAAATCCATTTGCACATTAAAAGCTTCCTTTAAGTCACAACGACCACATCCATAATTCGATATTATAAGGGTGAGCCCGAAAATTCGGTTCGGGTAAAGTGAGGTACCTTAGATAAAATACTCTTAACTCCAAAAAAAAAAGAATGAAAAAAAACAAACACTTGCAGCGCTACTAGGTTCATTAGGCGACTGATTTTCAGAGAAATTTGTTTCTAAACTAACCTAAGAATCAGAATTCAAGTGCTCCTTCTGCAAGTGCAAACACGAAAAATTCCCTCGTCATAGACACCAAGCAAATTTCATGAAAAAAACTATTATTATGTATGGTTTGTAAGGAAAAACATGAAAATCGAACTTTTTTTGTTCTACCCGCCTAGAAGTCAACTGAATGACCATTAAACGTTTAAGTAAAACCGGTAAAATCAGAAATGTATTTGCAACTCAAAAGCGAATACGTTCGAAAATATGTTATTCACATCCGTTGAATCAAAACAAGCAGTCCAAACTGCTCTTATTACTCCTGGGTTCATGATAGGTGTTTTTTCATCTTTATATTTTGTAAGTATCTAGTCTCTCAAATGGGAACTGCACAAATCATGACGACATGGTGGTGGTCATCCTGAATACGTTGACGGGTGCTGGTTACGATGGATCACATAAATCTGATAAAGAGGAGGAAAACAGGAAAGACAAAATATGACGATGGATTCCATGAACTCATCACAAACAGATTGATTGAACAGTCCAGTTTTTGTAAAGGCACTTCGACAAGACGAGTACCGACAAAATCTCGAGGACTGGCACGATCACAAACCAACATATGCTTGTCGCGAATCTAAAAATAGAATGATGAAAAAAACAAAAAAAGAGAGAATGGAATCCATTCTCAAAAAGGAGTACTCAATAATCATGTAGCTGTGTAACACATTCACGACAGTGGTGCTTACGCGACAAGTGCTCATATATTTCAGATCACTGCAGCACTAAAAAAATTTAATGTATGTCATCTTAATCTTAAATCTGCTTAGAATCCAAAAGGGCGTGTGTGGCGCAGTGGTCGGAGGCGCCCCGCGAACACACACACATGGGATCGATCTCCGCGCCCATGGCTCGCTATGCCTTCCATCCCTCCGGGGCGATAAATTGGTACCAGACTTGTCTGGGAGGGTATCAGCACTGAGACTAATCGACGCCGAAAGCTTCATCTTTTATTTTGTTCTTTTAAATCTGTTTAAAATTCAGTTTTCCAAATAAGCTTAGAGCAAAAACGAAATTTTAGTAATTTTTCCATATAAGCATGCTATCCGATAAGAATAACGTTATTCTTCTCTTTTAAACACTAAACCCCACTTCTTCAACCGCTTCTCTGGTCAAAATACTCAGAAAGATCAAGAAAAAAAAACAAAAAAACGTCTTCTGGAGTTTAAAAAACCTGAATTTCATCGCAATAGAAATAGATATTTAGCTAGCAGCATCTATCTCAACTGACAATACTCATTGCGAGCTGAGAAATGGAAAGACTAAATTGTCTTCGGTTCTTGTCTGAGTCATACACTACTCATGAAATTAATGGAATATAAAGCGTTCGGCGTTGATGAATTGCTAAAGGATGTGTCATGCATTCGACTTCACCAAGCATCGTTAGAGGTGATTAAATGATGCATAATCGGCTTTTAAAATAACCTACAGGTTCTAAATAATACATAAGATCAGTGCTGCTGTCCTCCCAATAAATCTGCACCGATTTACTGACGATAGGGATATAGTAGGAATGGAGATCATCGTTACTTTCGGACACCTGGTCTAACTAAATATCCCCTTGGCATTCGAAAAGTGCCTCTAACCACTGCAATACATGTGTGTCATGTTAGCGAATATGTTAAAACCTCGGAGTCTACTTTACTATAAGACGTCTACCCCACCACAGAATGTGTGCAAAATTTCAGGCAATTCTCAAAAAAAAAAATTGTCTAAAACGGCAATCATAGAATCGTAAATGTTACATACGCAGAATAAAAGTAAATCAATTAAGGAAACATTGTGGAAATTGAAACGTACAACATTTGTGTTTCGAACCCAACTGATATAATCAGTTGATTTGCAATCGCAATGAAACGGATTACGCAGTACATAGGTGTCCATCTGTGCCATCGTTGCTAACTGACGAAACGAAGGTGTCAGCGAATAAAACTGATTCCTGCAGAAAGCAAAATTTTGTGGTGATTCATTTCTGAAAGACCGAATTTACTCGTAGAAAACACCAGAAACAAACCTGCTCAGGTCTAAGAACTGAATGTTAGACAAACATGAAGAGTTTACATATAAGGTTTTTAGAAAATTTTGACGCAAATCCAGAGTTGTCAGCGAAGGAAATGGGCACGGTAAATCGTATGGCACAGATTGGAGAAAATTATACGAAAGATCTAATACCTAAATAATTTTCAATAATAAGTAAAACCAGTAATAATAAAAAACTATGTAAAACCTACTATGGCAAATTTTAATCTCAGCAACTTTTCTCAAGACCCACTTTCTATTGACCTCGGCATTGATCAGTAAATCGCCGTTTTCTTGACAACCATATACGGGGTTGCTACTATGCATTTTATTCACAAAAGCTGACGCTTCGGCTAATTACACCTACGTCAGCACTTGGAGAGGTCAAGTTGCCTGCAATTTAACTAGCTACATACCTCCATAACCCCTACAGAAAAACCACGAAACCAAGCTTCCAATCAGATTGCGAACAAAGTAGCTTCATCGCACGCTCGCCGCTTTCTGAGAACCTTGCATTGAGTGGAAACCTCCATGTGGAAACCAGCCGCATAAAGTTCATATAGATGGGTAATAGGCCCCTCCTACGTAAAAGGCCAGTCTGAGATATGGAATAAATGAGTGATTGTGCGATAGAAATGTAAACTTTGTGATTTTTCTGTTAGGCTCGTGAAGGTATTTGGTTAACTAGATTGCAGTCAACTTGACTTTACCAGGCCCCGAAGAAGGCGAAATCCGCAGAAGCGTCAGCTTTTGTGAATAAAGAGTATAACAAAACCTTTTGTGTTTTATCAAAAAGACAACGAAATATAAATTTTGCGTTAAAAATTGGCTATACTCAAGACTAAGATGACATCAGAAAAGTCGCGAGATTTAACTCTTCCAGATAACAATACTGCTAATCAGACTTATTTTAACACATAGATAGTAGCGGAAGACAGTACTAAGTGCTTCAGCTAAATGCCTAAAAAAAGAAGCACTGAACATTAGGCTTATCAGTAAAATACAAACCGCCAAAAACAATGCTTTCATTTCAGAAATGCTCTCGCCGCACCATTCCCAACAATGGCTCTATTTTTCATCGCCGCTGGTAGCAGTTAGCGGATGCAGAATTGCATTATATAACTAAGGGATGATCCTCCAAACAAGGTCTCCCAAACTAAGAAGTTCGTCGCCTCTATTCAGAAATTCAGTAATGAGAAAATCAATGCCTACAATAACGGCCATTCTTTTAGTGTCGCCCATTGTCGTAATGCGACAAATACCCTTTCAATTAGGAAGTTCGAACGACTAGCTGTTGTGACAACTTGAAACAACCCTAGAACGCTCTTCTGAATACACCAGGGTAGGAAAACATTGCCTGTCCAGAAAATTTGCAGCGAAATTAGAGAACGTGTTAGGACGGGTTTGGGTCCTCATGAAGGCGGGCTCTTCAGGTGTCCAAACATAACAGCCAATGCTGGTCAGGCTTCGCTGCATATTCTACTAGTAATCAAACAGTGAAAAGTGATCTAAGTCGTTTGTATCAAGAAGCGCTTTTTGAGCGTCTTGCTATTTTGCTGAGTTTGGTTAGAAATAACTAGTAAAACAATGTATAGCAAGCTGTGGATGAATGAGCCCACCTCCAAATATTTCAGATTCGCCCTCCTGAACATTCTCATCATCAAATCAAATTGAATCGTTCTATTTATCGTAGCAGTGAATGCTCGTCGTAAGTACAACTGGAATGAAATACACAGTTATTAATACGAACAAAGCGTGAATAAGGTAAAAAGCGTTCGGTGTCCATCAAACACGCAATACTACGCAGTGCGTTTAACTCCACTCATAAGTGATTTAATGCCTATTTGGCGCATACACTGACTTGCCGGAGCCTTTCGATGTAAGAAGTTAGTATTTATATTCTCCTAGACAATTCTGGTCTCAGAATGACAGACCACAAAGAGACAGAAAATGTAGTTAACCGAAGACGTGGTATTGAACCCGCCATATAACTCGTCGGGGAGTGCTACGCTCGGGCTATTCTTACGGTATCGATGGTGGAGTAAGTGCCTTAGTTAGTGCCAGGGTCTGCCCCGTGTCACTCGTCATTGTGGAATTTATACGATCTTTAGCTTCTTTTAATTAACACAATATAAGTAACTATGAGAACATGCATAAGTACACTAACATCAAACATTTTTGATGTCAAAAAACCATAATAATATAATACTGATGTAATACGAATAGATAATAACACCAATAATAACAAAAAATGTAAAAAAACATTAGATCGCAAGACTTTCTGAACAAAACACTCCAGGCCTCAAAAGTACTTTTCAAACTGACCGTCATTTAAGATGGGCATTAAACAAGAGAGGATTAAGCTTTCGGAGTTGATAAACCCTGAGGAATGGGTCATGCATTCGACTTCACTAAGCATCGTTAGAGATTACGTGAAAAGTGATCTGGCCTATACAATGACTCGCAGTGGTCTACCGATGAGTCGGGGCAGTATTGCTATCCTTCTATCCTTCTGGACAATCCCGGCACAAAGTTGCTGACCTCGGAAGGATGGAAGGCTTGACGGGCTGGGAAAGGGGATCGAACCTAAGTGCATTGGAGAGCGCCTCTAGCCACTGCATTACACATGCTCCATTCTTTTAGGGAGAGAGAGAGAGAGAGAGAGAGAGAGAGAGAGGGAGAGAGAGAGAGAGAGAGAGAGAAAGCTTAACAACAAAAACGTCGAGACGTTGACCCAATAAGTATCGCTATCAATGCCGTGTTGGCCTAACAATCTAAGGAGGTTATTGTTGAAATATTTAGTTATATAAACGATATACTCTCGATGGAACTTATTTTCAAACTTACTAATTCAAAAAAAACTGCTACAGAATTATGGAAAAAGCAAAATGAAAGATAAATGTGAAATACAAGTAAGTTTTAAAGAACAGCCTCTAAAAGCTAATTGAAAACATTTAAAGTGAAGTAAAAACCAAAGAATACGGTGATCAGTGAACAATAAACAGAAAAACGTAAAAATACTAATAGGAGAAAAGAAAACTAGCATATTACGAAGAATGTTCCAAGATGTTGTGCTGCTTAGTGGTTTTGTAAGTGGGGCTTTTTAAATGTGTCAAGAGGAGGAGTATCTCCATCAATGTTAGTTCTAGTGGCAAATATTTGCGTTCATAGCTTCTCCGACTCCGCCCCTAGAGGAACACAATAATCATAAATTATCTCATGACAGCTTTCCGAAAAAACATAGATACAGAAAGACCAAGGATTACTAAATGAATAAAGTTTGTAACAGTAAATAAAATAATTCGAACTTCGAGATCGGTCTATGTGCTAGTGCAAGTACATCTTCAATCGTAGAGTGATAGTTGCATGAGTTGAATTTCACCGATAAGTCATCGGAATCAAATCGTACAGAAAAATATGAATTTGGTAACATTTTGAAAACAATCGACATTGGGATACCTTGAGAAAATACAACTGATCAGTGGATAATATGTGGTTCTCGAGTCCATTCGTCAATAAATCTGACCAGTGGTGAGTGGGCAGTACTAACCTATCACATCACTAACTACTCGCCAGAAGTTATGTTTTCGTACGCTCATTTGAGCAAAAAATTACACCAGGTTTAGGACAGAATAAAAGATCAGCTGTTCACAACCACCTTTTCATTTCAAGAAACTTCGTTCTAGATTACCTGAGTCAATCGTGGAGTATGTGTTAAAAAGTCGACATCACTCTCTTTAAGTACAATCTCGTTGTTAGAGAGGTCTAGCACTCTCAAATCGGGCAAACCTTTCAGTGCATTGGAGTTGAGATTAACTGAAAATTAGAAATTCACGGCTTAGCCGCAAGCATTATTTCATATGATCTCTAGATAAAAATCAATTTTCTTTAGAACTCTTAAGCCAACATAGTTATAACAATGTCCTAAGCGGTGTTCTACTAGCAAGACATAAGCTAAACACTGATGTTCTAAAGGCTTTGGCGACATTTAAAGATATCTTTGACAAATTCTACAGCACATTGAACAATAAAGATTTTATTTTAGTTTAACAATTCTCAAAAACTCGATGTTTGTTGACTGGGATCACTTCGGATTCTTGTCAACCTTTCAGTTGCAAAGCACCTGAGGGCAGAAAGAACATGATATTTTTGATCTCGATTTTCCCTATTATTTCTTATAAGACATCTAATAAGCAAGCTTATCACTCACTTTGTTAGAACTGATTTGAGAGATATGATTTTACGAAACAGCAAGATTCCTTTTCCATCATTTATTTTCAAAATATAGACATAGTCACCGACGCCCGATTTGAGGAATCCCAAAGAGAATCTGGCTGGTAAGGTATTTGCAATGAAAATGTAAAGCGCGACATTGTTTATATTCAATTTCACAACGGTTATCCTAGATTTATAAAAAAGCAAAAGTAAATAAAAAGCTTAACATTGTGACTTCGAATACAGTCTCAATCAAAATGTGCTCATTGCCGATTTGGGCTTCCCCGATCAATATCGTTGACGGGTGATTTTTGATGGCACTGATCGATAGAACTAGCTAAGAGATAGACGAAACGAATGACGCATATGGTGTGGTGTTGAAAGGGTTAGCCCCCGGACGGAGTTTTGCAAATATCTCAGCATCGTTTTCTTCTTCAGCAATCGCAAGATTGTTACACAGCATACATTTACTTCCATACAAAAACACACAATACAACAGTAGCTGACGTTTCGGCAGTATCGCCTTCTTCAGAGCCTGGAAAGGTTTACTGATATACAATCTACTAGTCCAAACGCTTCAATAACACATACAGAAAACTGAAGAACTCTGTGGAAATTACATGATCAACAGCTTCTTGAAATAACCACCGCTTTTAATGTGACTTCCACTGAAGAAGATTAGAACAGCCGATTATAGTCGCATATATTTGATGACTGCACCACCCCACATCAGAAACTGATGCGAAGATACGGGGCCAGGTGCGTGAGACCTCTGGGAATTACTTCCTGCTATTCATGTAGGGTTTTCGGCATTAGTCCAAAAAGCCTGAGAAGGGTTACGCGTTGGTGTTTTAGTGCCTGTGCAAGGATAGCAACTTTTACATCAAAATCGCCTTCCTTATGCCTTTGTATTCTATGCGAGCCTAGTGGGGGTACTTTGTCTTGCTTTTCGTGATTTCCAACTAGTTGTTCTTTTATGAGGGTACATGAAGGTCCGCCCGTTTCGCCAATATATTCATTTCCATAACTTACAAAAGGTTAGGTATATCGTACCTGAACTCATGTAGTCACTGTCCCTGCCATAAGGGCAAATTACGCAATTTGGTGTTTTATATAGACGGTCATAAAGGCGGTTACGAACTAACTGACGACGTATAGTATTCTGTGGTATTTCAGTTATCGCTACCGATTACTTTAGAGCACTTCTTAAGCATCGTTTTACAGCTACACTTATTTCATTACTAATTAAAGGGAGCATAAACGGTACTTCCTCTTGGCCAAGTGCTTCCTTTTGGCTCGTCGCTCACCTTCCACGTTTATCTCGTGTAGTGGCCACTTCGCCGCCATTAGAGATGGTTATTTGCCGAGCCAAGTCGCGCAATTGCTCCTTTAGTTCCCTCTTTCTGCACACAGAGGTGGCCGTTCGAAACATGTTTCTCACAAGAGCCCTCATTGCGTGTGAAGGGTGGAAAGAGAGGAAATGAAACAGGTTGTTCTTATTACTTGGTTTTCGATACCATGTTGTCACGTAGCCGCTATCTGATAAGTTGACTTGAACGTTGAGGAATGGAAGCCAATTTTAATTCGATTTCTCCCGGCTGAATTTAATGTGCTCAGACTGCCCATTCAATAATTCAAACAATTTGTCCATCTCCTCCTGAGTAGAAAAGATGACAAAACAATCATTTATACATCTGCAGTAAAGTAGCGGCGGTGTTCGATAATGGGGGCTTCTATTCTGGACATGAATGCAATGGCGAGAGTTGGTGCCAACCGCTGTCCCATTTCCAGCCCTCTAATGTGTGTGGCGTAATAATTCTCAAACCATCTGAAAATCGAATAGTTTAGGCTCTCTTTTAAGAGAGCCATAAGCCGTTGAACAATAGACATTTGCATGCCACCTTCACATTCAACAAGAAGTTCGTGGATGGCTTGCATTGCGGAGTTACTCGATACGTTGGTGTAGAGCGCGGGAACATCGAAAGACTCCATCACGCACGCGTTGTTAAGAGACGCGTTACGTAGACGTTCTAGGAACATCTGGGTGTTCGTGGAGTAAGCTGTAATATGGCAATGCAATTGGGTAAGTATTCACCCTAGGAACAGTGTTATTCAATCCGTTGGCCCGTCTACACAGCTGTTAGTGGGTCTAACCTTGTACGAGAGTGGATTGGTAGACGCGAGATCATCAGCTGATACTAACTTCTGTACTTTATTAAGTAAGTATAGAAGGGACATGTTGGTCGATCTACTTCTGAATGCGAAATAACGGATGGTTTTACTTTCGCCGCCTTTGCTACTGTGATTCATTGTTAAGTTTTCGGTATTGTCTTTCGTATTCCTTTTCAGACGATGGGCGACAAAGGGTAACATCATTAAGAAGTTCCTCCGCTCTCATAACATCTAACTGGCAAGGAATAACTATGAACTCTTCCCCTTATCGCTATATGATAGTCTAATGGTCTCTGAATTTACTAATTCTCTAATTTCTCGCATACCACACTTTTGTGCGTCTGCGAGGTTAGAGATATACCTTCGCTGTCATACTGGACAAGGGCATTGAGAGCATCTTCCGAAAACATGTGAAGCTTTGCATCAATTTCGACGTTGGGTTCCTGCTTTCTGAAGCGCGCTCTAGAAAAAGGAGGACGAAATAACAGTGCCATCTCTTCATTTTCATTTCTACTTGATGTTTCTTTTCTGGCCTTATAGCAGAGTCGATGTTGAAGTTCATACAAACCCCATGCGATCCTACGCACGGTTGTCTTAGAAATGGGTTGCGACGGTGAAAAGCCTGGGTCCAATCTAGAAGCGTGCGCGCGTTATCAGGTGTGGTCTTGCCTCCAGGTAAGGTGACGCTAGATTTTTTTGGTGCTTTATCCACTTTATTTTGATTAATATCAGAATCGTAAAAAACATGCTTGCGGTTGTTTTTTGAAGCTGAGATGTGTGAATTACTCAAAAGATTTTCGAGCTTCCTTTGTAAGGTTATTTTAGGACTAGTACTATTAGAATCGCATATCAATATTGCCCCGCGAAGTGGAATATGCCAAATCGACGCAGAAGAAACGAATTCGATCCATGGATCCACCTGTATCGCCAGGATAGCAACGATCGCTTTTAGCTAGCAATCAAGCCCTATCCGGCGTCTGGAGACGCGCCACGTACCCTTTCGACAAAGCGGCTCCATATCCCTCGCATGAGGGAGATCAGTTGTCGGTCCTTATAATGCCTTCAAATACATTTCGGAACCCAGTTTAAACCTGAAAACCTCATCTTCTAATTTTCTATTGAGCACGAATGTCCCTCGTGATCGTCCGTCCTGTTGGCCAACTTCTTTGGCCACGTTTGGAGAGAAGCTCATATTTCAATTCAAAACAACAGGATGCTTTCTCCTTTAAAAGTTTCACTCTTTCCTTTGCTGGTGACTCGAAATATTCTTGATAATAAAGCTCTTCGCAAATGGAATTGTGCGTTCGAATTTTCCCTTGACTTTGCGCTGGTTGTAAAACAGAAACTCTCATTCTACATCTTCCACTGTTCGATCCAATATTCGAACAAGGAACCAAATGTGAGAGAAAAGTAGGTGATGCAGTGTAGTGGCGCTTCTTTTGCCAGAGATTTACCAAAAAAAGGATTAAAGTGCTCTCTCGCACTTCTGCACCCTATATTTATACCCAGACAAGCACCCGTCTGCTGAAGCAAAACAATCAATGTATAACCTCCCACACAAATGCACTGCATGTTACGCACGTACGATAGGGATATGACATACGATGGATATCCGCTCCATTCGACGCGTGTCCCATGTCAATGTTGCCTTTATTGATGATTTTTATGTAAATTGTTGTTTCCTTTCGTTTCTCCCCCGTTAAGCCCCCTAAGGATCGAATATTCGACAAGTCGACTTGACCACATAAATTGCTTTCATCAAAATATGTCTTAAAGGACATAAAAATTTTCGAGAAATCACAGCTTTATCGGGAAGATGGAACATATATGTAGTGACGATTTTCTCCTCAGCGATTTAACACCATGGCTGATTAACCCACTGATTGTTGAAGGTCTTAAAAAGAGGTGTATTAGACAAAAAAAAGTTTTTTTTCCTAAGTTTCCTATTTATTTCGTTACAATTCCCTGTTGTGAGTTATATTAATATCTAAGTACTATTTGTAGAGATGACTTGTTGTTCTAGTGTTGGTACTTTCTCGAGTTCGCAAAGCTTCGAATCCGGTATCCATCTCAAGTTTAGTTGCCTCTTTGTGATCAGTACTCTTGATCTTACTCCGACCCCTTCATTTTTCACAGTATCAACTAGCAAATACTCTAGCTTCTTAATGGATGATATCTCCGCAGTAAATGAGAGTTTATTACTTGTTGATGGTGGAAGGGCAACAACAAATGATCGCTGTGAGAAATGGGAGAAGGTTTTAGTTTCATTCAAATTTTTTGAATTCTCATTTGCGCTTTATCGTTTAAAGATTCCAACCAAATATTGCACCTTGGTTTCCCAGAGCCTTTGTCATTTATAGGAGTTCCGCTGCTTTGTCTACTGCAACATGCTGTGCAGATTACTTTATTCTCTCGGCATTTTCTCGCTTTTCTGTTCTATGTGGGATGAATATATGGCACTCGGATGGCTTCTGCGAAGAAAAACGCAACATTTATGGCAGTCACTTTGGATATGTTGCAAAACAAGATGCATATGCAAGGCTTGTCTATTCCGAAGCTTGTGGTTCTCTTAAAAGACTGCCTAAACTGCTTGATTTTCAGATGGCCGGGAGTTATTATGCGCGATATAACCTCAATGATGCTGAGATAACTCGAAAGACCGACTTTCTAGAAACCTCCGCATAGATAGTTGATATATTCATTTATATGATCTTATGAACTGATCTTCTTTAGCTGATGCGAGGTTGGTATAAGTCTTCGTTGTCGTTGTCGTTGTTGTTGTTGTTGCTGTTGTTGCTGGTCGATGGCTGACGTTTCGACGATTTCGCCTTCCTCAGAATCTGGACGCATTTTATACAAGAATAGTTTAATTATTCGGTGGAAAAAAAGGCTAAAGTATTAATGAAGATCAAACTTTTAATAGGCGCCATATTTAACAGAAAAACTACTCACCGTGATGTTACGAGTGGGACTAGCCCACGCGTTGTTCACGTGGGGTAGCGAGCAAGACACCACGGAGTCAAAATATCATTTTGAAGTAGGGCGCCAGGTCACGTGTGATAGTGAAGCATTCGTCTTCCCAGTTCATCTTTGGATGTTTGAAATTTATCCAAAACGCCTCAAGAGTTTTGCACGTTGATGTTTTCGATTCCTACGCTAGGATTCGGACAGTTACTTCAAAATCATCACCGTTGTTCTTTTGTGCCCTATTTGTACCTAGAGGAGTGTTTCGACGAATTTTAACTTTCCCATCTAGATGTTCTCTTATGCGGACACAAATTGGTCTACCCGCTTCCCCAATATCTTCCTCACCGCATGCGTTACACGAGATCAAGTATATCATACCTGAACTCATGCAATCTCCGTCTCTCTCGTTGGGACAGATCGTGCAGTTTTCTGAGCCGCACAAGCGATCATAGAGACGGTTGCGCATTAACTGAGCATTGGGAGGAATGTCAAATCATTACATAATTTCCAAGACCATTTTTTCTTAAGCATCTCTTAATGGCGCAATTTACTTCATTTGATATGAAAGGTAGCCTAAAGGGGATCTTACTTACGTGCGGAACATTATTTTGGGAAACTTCTGGTCAATATGGCGTCTATTTAGAAATTTGCTCTTCATTAATACTTTAGTCTTTTTCCACCGAATAATTAAAGTATTCTTGTATAAAATACGTCCAAGTTCTGTGGAAAGCGAAATCGTCGAAACGTCAGCCATCGACCAACAGCAACAGCAACAACAACAACAACGACAACGATAACGAAGACCTATACCAACTTCGCACTTGCTAAATAAGATCGGTTTATAAGATGTGAATATTTGCAAAACTTATAAAATGCTGAGATATTGTCTCTCAACTAGTTCTATCGATCAGTGCCATCAGTAATCACCAGGAGAAACGAAGGCTCCGCATGACGTGGTGCTGAACGCGTTAGCCCCCGGAAAAGGTAATAACGCGTTTGTTCCCGACCGCACACACCTGCGGTCTGGAGTTTTGCAAATATCTCAGTATCATTGAAGGTATATTTCCCAATATACCACGCCATTAAAAAGAGCAGAAGTAAATAATAAGTTAAAACTATTACGCTCAAATTACAGGGCTGGCAATGGGGCAGCTATTGGCACCAAATCTCGCCGTGGCGTCATTCTGCAATAGGAGCCCCGTTATCGATCTCCGGCCACTACTCTACTACAAATATATAACTGATTCCCAGGATCTACTTTCAATTAACCTCGGCACTGGAAAATGAATGCGTCGCTTTCCTGTTCAGCAATTCAGCATTCTTGATTTCTGACCGTTGACGCAGATCGGAGCTTCGGATCCCATCTCTTACTTGTGTGAAACGGTATACTCCCACCATCGTCCTTCCGACTGCGCGTTCGACAACGCTGAGTGACCTTTCATCCTGTTTAGCCAGCAACCACGTTTCTGATGCACACGTTAGGGCAGGAAGTATTGCTGAGTCCAAAAGGTGGGCACGAAGTCGGGTGTTCGTTGTTCTTTCTCTTCACTACATTCTCAATGCTCTTGAAAGTTCCACAAGCCGCTCGTTTCCTTCTGATCAGCTCTGGAGCTAGGGTGCTCATCATATTGATTTTCCGACCCAGATAGATATAACTGGAGCATTCGGAAATATTCGTTCCGTTGAGCGTGAATAGGGGATGTGAAACTAATCCGTTCTTCATGAACATCGTTTTGCGAGATTTAGTCGAAGACCAATCTTTCCACAGGCTTTATCAAAGTCGTCAAGCATACGTTCCACTTAGCTAGTGTTTAGTGTTATAAGGACGATATCATCAGCAAGACGAAGATGGTGTAACTGCCGACCGTCGATTTCCACACCCATATTATCCCATTCCAATGTTCGCATGACGTTCTCGAGGGTGGCGGTAAGTATTTTTTGGGAAATGGTATCGCCTTGCCTAACTCCCATTTTTGACGTCAATATCGTTGTAAAATGGTGATATCTTGGTTGTAAAATTTTTGTACAGCTCACGAAGAATCTTTATGTGCTGAGTAGGGACTCCTTCACTATCAAGGGCTTCCAAGACTGCTTCTATCTCAACTGAATCAAAGGCCCGTAAATCGATGGAAGTGAGACAGAGCGGTCTTTTGCACTCTCGCAATACTTCAATGAGCCGTGTTACCGTCTGGATGTGGCCCATCGTACTAAATCCTCTTCGAAACCTTGTTTGCTTACATGGCTGTTTTTCGCCTAGTGTTCTGTCAATCCTGTTTAGGATGACTCGAGTGAAAAGTTTGTAGACGACAGGGAGTAATCATATTAGAAGATAGTTGCCGATATCGTGCAGGTCACCCTTCTTGAACAATAACACGGTCTTGCTGGTCTTCCACTGAGTAGGAACCTTTCATTCAGACGGGTATCGTGTGAAAAGCCGAGCCAATGTGTTTACGAGGACGGGCGGAAGGTTCTCCAGGTGTTCTGGTCTTAACCTGTCCGAACCTGGTGCTGTTCGATTTTTCACCGACGAAATCGCATGCCGGATTTCGGAAGGGGAAACTGGTGGTACAACATATTCATCCTCTTTTATTTCATATAACGGAAGGTGGACGTGGCCATCGAAGAGATTCGAGTAGTATTCGTAAATGATTTTCTCCATTGCCTTTCTGGACGCTGTAACTATTCCGTCTGGGCACCGGAGTGCAATCATTTTGGTCTTGTAGTTGGCAAAGCTTCGGTGGGCTTTGCGAATGCTTTTCCCAGCTTCTGTAGTTTCGACCGTTACTGCTGCTCTTCTCTCTTTAAGATCTTTTATCGCCTGTCTGCATTGTTTTGCAAGTTCGGACGTTAGTTCGCAGTTGCTTGCAGCTCATGCGATTCCACGCTGGCGTATCAGCTCGAGTGTTTCCGGAGACAGACCTCTCTTCGTGACTTTCGAATTCCGAGCTTTCATAGCGCTATCGTAAAGATGTTGAATGAGCCCATAGCCTCTTCGTCGATGTTATCGACAATATCATTTTCCCAACAGCCGACTAATGAATTGAATAAATCCCAGTTTACAGTGGTTCTGGGACTTCGGTTTTGGAATTCAGCGGCGTTTTCTCCTTTCCGCGAGAAATAGAATCTTGCACGAAGGAGACGATGGTCTGATCCCGTGTAGAATTTCGAGACAACAGCGATATCGGTTAGGCAAAACCTTCTATTTACTATGATGTGGTCTATTTCGTTATGGTACTCTCCAATGGGAGACTCCCACGTCCAGCGCTGAGGATGGGGTTTTTGGAATTGCGAGCTATCATGGATTAGAACAGACCATATGCGACTATAATCAGCTGCTTTAATCTTCCTCATTGGAAGTCACGAAAAAGCGGCTCTGAAGAAGGTTATATGCCGAAACGTCAGCTACTGTTGTATTGCATCGCGTTTTAACGACATATTCATATTATTACTACGCCGGGGTTAATAGAAAGTCGGTCCCGGAAACTATCTCAGCATCATTGTGGTTATCTTAAAATTGTAGCAATGCCTTCTTTCAATACAGCCATGCTTAATTCACCTTTGGAACAAATGAAGATCTTTTTTTGTTTATTGCTACATTAACAGTGAAAGGAATTCCCATATAAACGCTGTCGGGTTTTACATGAGTGTCAAAATAAGCTAATAAGTAATTAGCAGGTTTGCCAGATTATTCTGATGTCGATATGAATTGAATTTGATAGAGTCGATCACAACTCGATTGCTCCTTACGCACCTCCCGTTCATTGAAAAAACAACTTTATAACTGAAAGCACCCTGATGGTTAAACTGATTAGATATCTAGGCACATCACACCCATCAACGGTTCGTTGCCTTATCATGGATGGAAAGTATTCCTGGATGTCGAATTATTACGTAGAGTAGGAGTGCATTCGTTCGGTGGTGTCACCCACGCTGACTGCGAGGCTACGCGAATAACAAACTTATTCTACGGCAGAGCCTGAAGAGCTAATAGCCGCTACAATACCACCGAAAACAGTAGAGGAAAGAACCATGCTCAAATACTACTAGACTACTGAAGAAGTGAGTCTGTTTTTACCAGCAGAACGCCTGAAAACTTCGGTGCGCAGAGAAGAAGAATGTAAGCTTTATTGGTGCTCATTTGAGTTGCTAGTTGGTGAACGAAATTACAGATTACACAAAAGATTTCCACGCATTCATTGACTAATTTATAAGGGTGAAGACCAGAACAATAGAATTAAAGGCTGAAGGGGAATTGTGTAGCACAACGAACCCATTGTTGCTTTTGTTTGCATTTAACCATCTATACATCAATCAGAGCTGTATTACGCAGCCCTTGAACGAATCCATAGCGACTACTAAGCCAGGACAAACAAATGCTGAATTTCATTCTTTCTCTGTTTTATCATTTAGAATCTAACTACTTGTGGCACATTAACCTTTAACAACTGAAATAAATTTTTTTTCCGTTTTTAACCTTCTGTGGTCATTTGTTTACTTAAATAACAGATATAGTCAACAAACCTATATAATTGGCGGAAATATTCAACGTATGCAATCTACTGTGGCTTACTGCTCCAAAGAGAGAAGTTGAAGGCAGATCTTGGAAATTATTGCCATGAAACGTTACCTTCTTTAAAGACCTGAAAATCTCAGACGTTTGAATTGTTCGGAAAGAAATAACGATGAATAATAAAATAGTTTAGTAAGACAACTAGTTACTACGAAGTTTACGAAGGCTACGACAGTATATATGTGCTGCTAAATTAGCGTTTGTTACCACTTTACTGCGTTGTTGTTACATCTGAGGTTGCTCTTGCGTTTTGAATTGGAATGTACAGCTGAGGCTTCGATTTCCCAACGAAGTCGCTCAAGTTCAAACAAGCGCAGAAGGAATTCACCATTTCCAAACGGAAGTTCATCTAAGAACGAACTAGTGCCAGGAGTCACTGGCATCCTAGCAACAATGTAGCTATTAAATGGTAAGTGGTAACGAAAGAGAATTTTGCCCAGCTAGCAAATTTTGCCACTCAAGTGGAAATTGTGCTCACCCACGCCCGATTCATCGTGATTCATGAAAGCGGGGTAGTCCATTATAAGCAAGTAAGCGTTTAGTTCTCGATATTGAGAATTATTTGATCAAAACCGAGGTGAATAGAAAGTCGGTTGCGGGAATTACTAAGTTCTTAGTTTTTAATCGTTGTGTGAATTCTCACTTGTAATTAGCATTGAGGTTGATGAACACGTCTGTGTCAACGAATTGCGCATTTATGCAAGCAACTTCTCCTTCGTCCTCCTTACACTGACATGCTGCGTAGTCTGATAGCGAACCACGACATAAGAATTGCAAATTTGGATCCTGAAGAACGAAAGAAAAAATGTTAACATGGATGAAATTAGCGGTAGTCAGGTATCTACTCTTGCTCAAATATCAAATACGGCAAATATATCTTGCCCAGATATCAAATACGAAATAGTGGTTATTAACATTGTACCGGCTTCTTGTATGTGATTGGTCATCAACCAGAATAATCTCATTTTCTCGTAAGTGGTTGTTTATTGACTAATGTAAATGCACTTCCTTTTTTAGACGAAAAATACGAAGAAAAAACCTTCTAGACATTATTTTGCGATTCGAGGCCGCTGAGCAGAATCATCTATTACGCTTTGTTCGATAATATTACGCAAAATCGATCACAACAGGTCTAATAGGAGATAAGTGAAGGAACCCCATACTTCAGAAGTACTCCCAGATAGAAAGAACACTAATAAACAAAAGGAACGGTATGGTTGATGGCAAAGTGCTGATATGACGTAGTGAGCCCATCTTTTAAAAATCACATTCTACCCTTCGCCCTCCTATATGCGCCAAGTTGGTGAAAAGAAAAATGAAACTGTATGACTATAGTCCCGATAGTTTACGCTTTGGAATCTTTTCGAATCAATTTTCTAACTTTAAAGAAACAAAAATTGGAATTCGAAAGCATGTAAGGGTTATTTTTCTTTGCTAATCATTCTTATTCCATACTCTTATGCCACACACAACGTTTGTCAAAATAGTTTTAGATGTGTTTTCTATTATTAGATGGATTTCTCAGAAAGTGATTGAAAATCGAATGAAGACAATAAAAAATAAGAGAGAATTCCTATCTAGCTTAATCAAAACTAGAGGGATTAGCCATTCGAAGCCACTAATCTGAATATTAGCTCATGCAAAACCAATAACAGATTCTTATTGAACAGTCTCAAAGACGCAGTAGCTTTAAGATCAAATGAAATCTCGAATCGTTGGCAAAAATCGCCAAAGCATTGAAAAAAAACACTCAAGCATCGTCCAATCTAAGCCAAAGAGTGGAACTGAATGGAATTTCTACACAGATTAACTGTACCTCTTGTGGGAACGGTAATTGGTCCCGAGCGTGGACGGCTGCCGAAAATATGACCGCCGTCCCAAAAATTATCGTTCCCAGTGCCGGAATATTGAACGTAACAACTAAAAGACGAACGAATAGATGGAAAGCAAATCGAAAATCAATGAAAAAATTATGTGCCTGAAGTTGAAAAAAAACAAAGACGGCGTTCAGACGGTACTTTCAGCTCATTCATCATTGACCTTATCCAAAAGTACTAGCGATAAGGTCACGTAATTTACAAATCCTTCCAAGACCAGCAATAAACAGGAACGTTTTGAATAAAGATGCCTTAAGGGTGCCAGAGAATAAGCGTCTTATACAAAAATCAGTAGTGTAGTGTATGCTTGGGAATGTTCATATAATTTTATTCCGGTTAGCACTAATAACTGATGTTAGCCGTAAATCAAACATGTCCGCATCCAGCAATGACATATGTGATCAATTTTTTCGCATAACGTCCTCGATATGAAAGCAAAGGATGGCATCCTAGAAAGACGCAACAACGGAAGTTGGTTATCTTGAGAAGACAAAATTCGCAAAATGATTTAAAATTGAACGATAAAAACACCACCTAAAGCCCCTGAATCAGTTCACGCTTCTCCAGAAAATTTAACAAACATTTAAATTGGATATGAGATAGTCTGAAGGCTATTTTCTGCATGAATACGCTCGTCGATGAGAATTTTTACCGTTTTAATCTACACGGACGCAACAAAATATGTCGCTTATATTACAACGACAATTAACACAGAGACTGAAATAAATAGCGAATGAGTGCGAATGTTTTGAGGAGAGATTGACATTGCTGGAGGCGGTGAATGAACGGAGTGATGGAAGAGAAATGGAGGTGGCGGATGGCTTGACACCACCAAGCACAACGCTGAGCAGCAACAGAGCACTACACATCACAACAACACATATACACAAACGCAGATATCGACAATATCCGCTCATATAGAATGATGGATAGACACACATATACACACATTGCAGATATCTCCAGCTCGTTGCAATATCGATTGCCCCGAGGTGTCAAAGAGGATGACGGTGAGCGAGAGCGAGGCGGCGGCCGCAGACCAACCACGACCACCATCGCCACAACCACGACCACTTAGCTGCCAGTCGGCGGCCGACCTCGTCTCGCTTTTTGCCGTCCGCGGCCGGAAATTTTTCCGGACTTTTCGCGATGACCACAAGAGAGATGGAGGAAGAGAAAATACCCTATATCTTGGATTGTCCACAACTGATAGCGATCGGCTTCAAAATTACTTCTAGCGCATAATCGATAACTATGTCTATTTATATATCGCCGACTACAGTCATGTTTTCAGCAGAGATTTTATTAGAGTTAATAGAGTTAATTGATAGGAAAAAAGTCAGCAAGAAAGAAGAAAAACGATAAAAATTAAACCAAAAAACATCTAATAAGATCCAGAGCTTTCGAAGTACAGACGATAATCTTAATCTTAATCTGCTTTTTTAAGCAATATGCGCTATGTATACACTTTTTATTTACTGCCTATTCTTTTTTTTAATGACAGACTATGATGTGGATTATAACGACAATGATGCCGAAATATAGAAAACCAGCTGAGAGAAACGCAAAGCAAGGGCTTCGATGGTGCAGAGTGTAATACTCGAGCCCTCGGGATAGGTAACCGTGGTTCGATCTGGCCCTAAGTCCACGTTTGACGGATATCTCAGCACCGTTGTGGATGCCGAGATATTTACAAAACTCGGGATCTCAGATGTCTTTGGTGGAGATCGAACTCGCCATTAGCATTTACACCTACGGTCCGGAGATTTGTAAATATCTGGACAGCATTGTAGTAATATGAGTTATGTGTGCAAAGAAGTGTGTGTAGTTTAGTTGACATATAAATGATAGTATCGAAAAATTCCCATTCCTTCCCTAGAAAATGCCTCACCTATTCAACACCTATGAAAAAAAAGGATAAAGCTTTCGGCGTTGATCCCTGATCCCTCAGGGATGCACCATGCATTCGACTTCATTAAGTATCGTTGGAGGTGAATGAATGGATATCTGGCCTTTACAATGACTCCCGGTAACCTACCGATGTATCAATCCAGTGATGCTGTTCTCCCAGACAAGTCTGGTACCAAATTGCCGACCCCAGAGGGATAGAAGGCTTGGTAATCAATGGGCGCCGGGATCGATTCCACTTGTGCGTCGCAGTGGCACCTCCAACCACTGCGCCACCTATACATTTTTATTTCACTGAGGGAACCTACATGCGGAAAAATCCATCATTATCAACAACCATATTGGTTAAACTGCACAATTAATACAAATCATTTTTAAAATTAACAAGACTGTAAATATCAACTGTTAATGCGTCGTTTTCTTAATAAGCAATCGCGAGATTGCTATTCAGCATACGTTTACTTCCATACAAAAAACACATACAGCACAACAGTGGCTGAGTTCGCGGCAGTCCTGCCTTCTTCAGAGCCTGGAAGGGCATAGTGAAATGCAATTTATTTCTCCAAACGCTCAATATCCCTAATAATAAATTCCGTATCACCATAACCTTCCAGGCTCCGAAGAGGACGATACTGTCGAAAAGTCAGCCACTGTTTTGTCGTATGTGTGTTTTTGCATGGAATTGAATGTATGCTGTATATCAACCTCTTAATCATTGAACAAGAAAACTACGCATTTATAACCACAACGTTGCTGAGATATTTGCAAAACTCTGGACCGCAGGTGTCTATGGTGGGGAACGAACGCGCTATTATCCTGCGGTCCAGAGTTTTGCAAATATCTCAGCAACGTTGTGGTTGTATTTCGCTTAGTAACCTGCCATGAAAATTATAGAAGGCAGAAAACAAAACGTTAAACATACGCATTTATAATCCAATGCTGAGGTTAGTAAAAAGTCGATCCTAGGAACTATTAAGTGTTAAGAAAAAAGATAAAGGATAAAACGCATGACGTTGATCAATTCCCAATGATACGTCATGCATTCGAATCCAGACCTATAGATAGTGGAATGTATATTAACCAGATACAATGACTTGCGGATGCCTGCTAATGTACCAAGTTAGGGGTTTCCGTCATCGCAGATAGGTCTGCAAACCAATATGCCGACCGCGGCGGGATAGAGGAATTGGCAAACCGAAAAGGCGGTATCGAGCCGAGGACACTGAGCTGGTGCCGGACATCTATAAACACTTTTCCTCATGCATTCCGATAGGTAATATTATTAGCTCGTATATAATGCTGAGATATTTGCAAAACTCCGGACCGCAGGTGTATGCGGTGGGGAACGAACGCTCGCTATTGTCCTTTCCGGGGAGTAGCGCACTTCACCACTACAGGCCACTGAGGCTAAGTTATAATCATAATCTTATAACTAAGCCTCAGCTTAACTGGATTCAATGCCGATGTGGGCTCCCCAGATCAATCCCGTTGACGGGTGATTGCAGATGGCAAAAGATCAATAGAACTAGCTGAGAGACAGGCAAAACGAAGGACCCGGTTGGTGTGGTGGTGAAGTGCGCTACTCCCCGGAAAGGACAATAGCGAGCGGTCGTTCCCCACCGCATACACCTGCGCTCCGGAGTTTTGCAAATAGCTCAGCATTACACACGAGTTATATTTCGCAACACACCTTGCCATTAAAAGGGAAAAGGCAGGAAATAAAAGGGTTAAGATAATAATATTAGCATTAAGTAACACAATATACCGTTAGAGGTGTAGATAACAGCAATACAACATCAAGTATGCATCGATAGTAATCTGAGAGTACGATGAATAATCAGGCTATTTATAAGATTGTACGCTTTTTTAATGTTAAAGCCCCTAAGGTTTATCACTGCTCGTCATTCTCTCATTTACACCATCACCATAACTGAGTAGGTAGTACTCGATGGCGAATTAGACAGTCCAGCACAGTCCAGTTAAGCTGAAGAGTTCGACATCTTGGACTGGAAGCCCAACTAAGAAAAAACCATTGCCCGAAATCATTGTCATCACTGCGACAACATGCTTACTACCCGGTAGGTTGAATGACCAAAGAGGAAAGTCCTCGCACAACTTTAGAGAAACAAGAGAAACTTCCCTAACCCGCAAATTTATTGGTGAAATTGAAATTATCCTGGACGTGGAAATTCATCATGAAGACAGGCAAACCACGAATTCAGTTAGTTGACCTCACAATACTTTAGACTTGTTAAGGACAAGTTTTAATATGCGTAGTGACAGACTCAGTAACTAACTACAAATAATGTTTACTTTTTTATTTGCTGCCTACTGCAACTTTTACCGCAGGGTATTATTCGAAATCAACCACAACGATGCTAAGATATTCGCAAAAACTTGCACTCCGGCCCAGATCGAACCACGCCTTCTCTTTTTGAGGTCTCGTGCATCACACACTGCGCCATAGAGGTCCTAGTTCTGCGTTCCTCTCGGCTAGTTTTTTATATACCAGTGCCATCAGCAATCAGCCGTTAACGGGATTGATTTGGAGAGGTCACATCGACATTAAACTCGGTGTAGCAGAGGCTGCAGTCGAAATCAAAATGTTCACTTTTTTATTTACTGCCTAATACAATTTTCATGATGGGGTATTATGCGAAATCAACCGCAACGATGCTGAGCTATTCGCAAAACTTGGACCCCGGGTCATATCGAACCACGATTTGTCTTTCCGGGACCTCTGGAGCATTAAATAGCTACAAATATTTAATTTTTTTCAATTCTTTCGGGGTTGGAAGAATGTCTAGAACTTCGAATTCGAAGCAGTCTGCAGAAGTGATGTTGGACGATTCATGAGATTTAATAAATTTTGACGATAATTAGAGCACTAGGGAAGTTGAGGACGTAACGAACTTTTAAATACGAGATATGCTTATAATTTTCTAGCATTATGTCTTCAAATTCCTAGATTAGACTTCGTTAAAAGATTTTTCGAAAATTTCTTATGGGAGCGAGGGAATGACCAACATTAACAGCATCCCGAAGATCCCATTGCTTCTTGCCGATGATTGTGGAGGATGTGGTATGCCTGTTTGTTCAATTGTTTCAATATTTGAGACGAGCCTTGAAGCATAAAAAAGACAGGAAAGCAAATACGATTCATAAACTGCAGATGTGCAGCATTTTATTGTGACAAGTACGAGAAACAAGGTCTTGTCGTCAGAGATGGGTAAACTTTAACAGTTTCTGCTTCACGCAGTAAAATCCACTATCAGCTAAATAAGACCTGCAAATGGCGTTTAAAATCGAAGACTAAATTATTTTACACCAAATGTAGTCCATATATGGACCATAATGTGGACAAATAACTAAAATCTTATGTTTGGCCAACATATAAGATGTCCGACGTGAGTGGATCAAAAGAATGAACTGTAAATTAGTTGCACTGCAATATCACGCGACCTTACGAATGAGGTAACGCACTAGTCACAGGCTCGCTGTGAAATGGACATAATTGTTAGTTCGTTCCCGCGCCTAAAGAATACCAAACCTCCAATCACTCAGGGAGGAGAAATTGGTAATACACTCATCTGATACCTGCTTGGAAAAGGTGTAAACCATGGAATAAGGTACATATGCACGCGACCATTACTACGAAGCTTATTAGAGTCGAGACATGGAGCATCACCTAGGGAGAGAGCAGTGGCAAACGCTTTATTTTTTTTATCTTATTACGGTTATATGCCTACTTGTATTCGCATCCTAGGACACGTATAGCTAGCGCAGTAGTTACCGGTGACTTGCAAGACATGTGATCGTAGGTTTGACCTATGTCCCGGGCTCACCAAGCCCTCCGCCCCGTGGAGTCGGTAAATTTTGTCTACTATGCTTGTCTAGGAAGATAGCAGCACTGATTTGATACATCGGTAGACCATCGCAAGTGATTGTATAGGAAGATGTCACCTCTGACGGTGCTTGATGAAGTAAAACGCATGGCGCATCCCTTAGAGATTGATCAACAACGATAATCTTATCATTCTGACTTCCATTTGAATTGTATTCGACATGCTGAATTGGCCAAAAAACTAATATGTTGGGGAATATATAAGCTATTTCGGAGTTTTCTTCGAAGAGAATCATTCCAAAGAAATCCTACAATATACTCGTGAACACAGCCAGAACCATCTGCGAGCTACCGATGGCTATCCAGGCACAAAAAAGGAGGAAAAACTGTGGCCCATAAGCGAGTATATCTCAGTGGGAATCTCTAGCACGTAAGAGAGACTAATAGAGTCTTCATTCGTGCTCGCTCGAGACAGTTGATGACTAATGCGATTAAACGTGATATCGCAGAAGAGCTGCAAATACTACTATGTTTTATAGTTGACTGAATGACGTGAGTTAAGAAATATACAAAAGTACGTTAGAAAGGAAAAGCCTGAAGTGATTGCTACAACATAAGAAAACATTTGAACTGAAGTCAGGCAAGTGTAGATATTCGATTATTTAAATCATCTAAATGAGTGGAACGTATATATTTAAGGTATTTAAAAGACTGCACAGCTGTTATTCCTGCAAAGTTTGCTGGGTGTGTGAAATAGGCCCAGGAAGCTACAGGTGATGGCGGCCGGCAAGATCTACATACGTTTCTAAATATGTCAGATATGGGTGTAAAACTTAGTGTCTTGCGCGTACGTTATTTATAGACACGAGGCTAGGTGAATGTATGAGTATGTAATTTTCTTCGTATTTTTGTTGAGCAAACGTGAGGTGTTATTATTCCTTGTTCACGATTAAGCTGACGTTTCGGCGGATTCGGATTTTTCCGGACATTATACTTCCATGTGATTTCTGTGCGGTTGGTCTCTACGTGACATACTTAGTGGAAACCTCATAGGAAGCGGCTCTGGGAAAGGCGAAATCTGCCGAAACGTCAGCTTAATCGTGAACAAAGAATAATAACACCTCGCGTTTGCTCAACAAAAATACGAAGAAAATTACTTGTTCAATGCCGAGGTTAATAGAAAGTCGGTCGTGGCAGTATGAGTATGTAGTTATTTCTGCAAGGATATACGTGTTATATACATATGGATGTCGTGGATATGGCATGTTTGCATGCAGATGGATGTTTTCCTGCGATGATAACGATGATAATACTCTTACGACTGCTGATGGTACCCTTAGATAGAAAACTGGCTGAGAGAACGGCAAAGCAAGGGCACAAGTGGTGCAGCGGCTAACACGCGAACTCCCAGAAACAGTAATCGCTAGTTCGAATCTGAACTGGGTTCCAAGTGTTGCAAATATCTCAGCATCATAATGATGATTACATTCACTACTGTGAAAGGATGATCGCCGTTCCCCCCATCGATATGGTGTTACCACGCAATACATACGACATCAAGCTGCTGTGTAACGAAAAAAAGAAGACAATCATTTGATATTTCTTCTAGGAATAAAGACCCACTGTTAAAAAGGAATACCTTTGTATTAACAAAACAAAAAAAATGAAATAAATCTACTTGTAAGTAAATCATGGGAATGACCCAGCTGCTATTCATTTCACTCGCAAGCGATCGTCATTCTTAGAACGAATAAAATGACGCAGCGTGTTTCTTTTACTGATTGAGGACTCAGAATTCGTCACCACCTCCTAATACAGCTGGCTGACGTGAATCAGAATTTCTACGAATCTTAAAGGCTGTGTCCTTAGAAAAACTTAAAATCTCTTGCGGTCCACTCTGTTGATAAGTGCATAGCCCGGCTTGATATTGTGCTAGTTCTGTATCAAACTACACTGCTCAAATGCTCCCATGGGTTGGAGACTGGTAAGACCTCCCTTCTGGTTTAGATATAAGCCTACAATTTTCCTTATACAGGCTATTACAGTAACCTCATGCTCTAATGGCATTATACGAAAAGTTGTCGACAAGACGGTTTCGCAACAGATTTATGTTAGTGCATTTGTCCTTTTGGACACAATTAAACAAGTATATTATCCAGTGCTGTGCAACGGCGAATATCTCCGGAGATCTGACGCCTCGCATTCACCTTTCAGGAAGATGCAAGGGTTTGCTAGCACGAAGTGCAGTGTGGTGATTCTCGTTTCTATGCCTTGAACTCGTACTTCATAAAGGCTAATATAAGGAGAAGGTGGTATTTCTCGTAGAGATTTGCAACCCTGGAAATGCAGGCTCCAAATGGAAGGTCTAATATCGTTCAACAGTTCCTAAAGGATAAATGTTCTAGAGCTTCCGTATAACGGATTCCGTATAATGTAAGAGATGGTGCAAATCTGTTCTGCTCAGAATACCACAACATTAGACTCACTACCATCACGGCGGTATTTCTAAACACTGCGCTTCTCTGAGCACTCTTTAGCTTCTTCTTGAATCGAGTATCAAAATAATGTTTATTACCTGCTGTAGAAGGCGTGCTGAAAATCAAGATTAAAATTTTTCCATCTTAGTCTTTTCTGCTTGCAAGGATGTGGTTATCATCCGTATTAAGCGGCTGTGATCTGATGGCTACTTCTTTTTCTTAGGAAAGCGGATATCCATAGAAAAAGCGTGCTGCAGATACTATCCTATAAATTTCATTATTCTCCCATTCACATTTCCCCACGAAGAACTCTTACTATGACAACTGATTTCGAATGAGCTCCATTCCACCAACCAGTGAGTCTCATTAGACTTCGCCAGCAGTGTAGCTTGCTTAATAGCTGTTTATATTACTCATTAACACTAAGGTTCAACATGAAGCATGAGTTTCGTTCAAATTTTTCATTTCATACGACCGATCTTTACGTCTACTGTGCTGATCCCAGCACTTCTCACATTTGATTCGCTACCTCGCACCCATTATCCACTAAGATCTTCCAACTTTTACGTGTGGCTGCCGCTTGAAGGTTTCCATTTCGTCTTGAATGGCGTAGAATGCTGATCGGGTCGACTCTCCTTGAAGTCTTAAGATAGCCAGACTGGAGCGTTTCCTACTGAACTGCAGAGAGCTGTTTTTTCCTAGACCATACCTGCACCAATTTTCCAACCCCGGAGGGATGAGAGGCTTGATTGGCTGGGAGCAGGATCGAACTAACACCATGCTCGTGATGACAGACAACACTACCATTGTGCTGGCTGCTTCCTGACGAATGGATACTTAGCATAATAGAATCTCGTCGAATTTGAATTCACAGGCATGGTATGACAAAATGTACTAATATACTGATCACGAAAAACATGATATCATGCAATCTATCACTTCAAGCTCCCAACGATTTACCCCTAGATCGTGGCTGGGAGGTGATCCTGGGTGTTGGTCCGCGATGTACAGTGGATCTGCGAGATCCCCCAAGCTGAGAAGGAGACCGGTGCTTCCATTAGGAAGCCTAGCTAATAGTAAACCAGTACCAGGATCCACCACGGTTCTGGCGTCAAGCTAGTCGCATGGTAGCAAATCTCCCTGTGATCCACAAGGGCGACAACTTCCTGTAGTGGTGCCCATCTGAGGCACACTTTGGCTAGAATGACGTCGGGACTCCAAGGAACCACAATGGCTAGACGTGCAAAACTCCGAAAAATGGAGATTATGCTGGGGACCACACAACCAGTGAGGACGGGCCATCCAAGTAAACCGTGTATCCAAGTATCATTCTAAGTTAAAGTTCACACCTTGTAACACTGTACTGGTGTTGTACCATAGATGCAGAGGAAGTAACAAGCTTCGTATTACGAACGTATAACTGTAGTACAGTTACTTAATACGGTTCCTCATGCCAGCCAGGGCGACTACCGTTCTGAACATCTCTTCACATTTATTTCACAATGGTTCCAACCGACGTGTATCAATCACGAGCACTAAGGCTTAATAGCGCGGACGTAAAAATAGCCCTTTGTTGGCGAATCAGGTACAATTCTCTTCAATTCTGAGACAATAGTACCATGCCATTCTTATACCACTATCACACACAATGAACAACTGAAACAACTGAACGACATCGAGCCATTTGTTAGGCGCAGTTTTTGCGCATTGGTTTACTGTTTGGACTTATGACGGAAGTATCAAAGTCATACTCAGCGTGGGTGACGCTGCCACTGGGATGACACTTTGCTGCACAAATCAGCTGCAAAAAGCAGTAATATCCTCTTCGTTAGTAAAAGTAAACGTCCTGAACTTCACAGTATAAAGAATAAAGAAGCAACTGGAACACTGGGGAGAGAACGCTAACTGGTAATCGTAGCTTTGGATGCTACGAAGTCAAATTAATAGTTTATTTAATGAAGCAGAAACCGCACATATGCAGTTTATATGATAAAAGCAAAAACTCTGTTATAACGGAACGAGGTTAGCATTTACAAAGAAAAACGCAAAAAATGCACCAACATGAAGCATCTACGATACACTCGCATCGGTATGACTCGTAACGCGTAAATACACGCTTTGCTTTTCGCTAAATATTATAACAATATTAAATAACAAAAACCGATCGCCAAAGCGATATCACCAGGAAACCAAGTGGCAAATAGTACGACGACTTCATATATACATACACAAGTATAAAATTTTAAATCTCAAAGCAAATACTCAAAAGTTGGGTCAAATCTAGAACTATTTGTCACTACTCGCTAAGAAATATTTATGACATTATTACCTAATACTGTTTTTACTTATTAATAAGCGCAAAAACCTAATAGAAATGCATAAAAAACGCAGATCTCGTCACAAAAACAAGTTGTTATTCATGATGGAGGGGCAGGATCTGTGTTGTCGTCGGATTCTCTACCACAATTCTCAGCAGCATTCACATTATTTACATCTTCAGGTGGTGGTACCGGATCAGTTATGTATTCTTCCTAGAGAAAACCGTGAAACTTAAACACTAATAATTTTAACAGTAATGAAAATAATTAAGTCCACATGGATTTTAATCTGGACTGCAAAGAAATCATCCCTATGAAAATAGGATTCTTGCAATATTTCTTGCTCAACGTAAATCAATACCAGGATCTACAACCGTCTGGCATCAAAGTCCCATTGTGGCAAATCTCCTTCTGATCCACAAGGACTGCGACTGCCTGTGGTGATAAAGACCTGGGGTGGAATTTGGCTAGGCTGACCTCGGGATTCCACGGAACCACAATGGCTTAACCAGGAATTCTCCGAATAATGGAGATTATGCTGGAGCTCACACAACCAGTGAGGACGAGCCGTTCAAGTACCAATTAAGTAAGTACAAATATATATATATGTATATACATAAAGCTGTCACTTTCTGCCCGCATTTCTTGCAATAACTTGACTGGTTACTGCGCTATCTATTACTAAAGATGTTGTTTTCCAAAAATGAAGAGAATAAGAAAGCATAAGACCCCTATTCATCTCACATAGTGGTCATTGTTGAATCCCTCCCTTGTCGCCACCATAGCCAGATAATTTCTGAATGAGAAAGCAAATTTCAAATCAGGACGAGGATTGATCGGACCCCTGGAACGACGTAGACGAAGAATATACGAGATTAATATGAGTCGAAAAAAAACGCCGAATTTTTGAAGATTCAGCCTCAATGTGAATTGACATTAATAAATACACCTGCCAAACTGGAACTCCCTTAAGAAGTCACGCAACAAACGCATTACGTCATCGCTGTCTCCCAGAACTCTACGAAGCACCAGTTCATTCTCTGACCGATATAATCCTAGCGGAGGTAATACGGGAGGAGTGTAACTAGATAAAAACGATTAATAACAGCTTGATATAATCGAATATGAATATAAAAGGATGAAATATCGCAAAAATCCTCATGTTACCTAGTCCCTCCGGTTGTATGAAAGGAGAAATGATAACCGACAGCTCCAACAACGGTCAGGGCTCTTCGACGCATTTGAGTAAGAAAGTCTTGCACTCCTACCCTCGCATCGATAGTGGGAACTCTTGTTCCGAATATTCCTGGCAACTGTTCCATCTAAATCAAACCATTTTTATCTAGCAGCACACTATATTCAAGGAATACAGATTTCTCCACATATGAATAGGGCATGTAATATCTGGATTAGCAGGTTTGTCATCTCTATCACAAATAAAAACAGTGGAAATCGATACATATTATATTATATTCCTTGTCTGACCACTTGATAAGGTTTCGTGAAGAGTGAGAGCCTGAGCACGATTTCCATTTGAGTGATGACTTGCAGACGACGACGACAATACTACAGACGACTTCTTTTGAATAAGGAACCACAAACTACGTTTTTCATTTTTTCCATATTTTGTTTTATTTGATCCATTTTTACGTCTACTGCGCGGATCCCAGTACTTCTCGCATCCAATTCATTCCCTCGCATCAATCGTACACAAAATTCTTCCAACTTTTTACGTGTGGCTTTGGGTAGTGCTTGAGGTTTTTCATCTCGTCTTGAATGTCGTGGAATGCTGGCCCAGTAAATCTCCCTGGAGTCCTGAGATAACCGTGCTGAGCGTTCCCAATTGGATTGCAGAGAGTGACTATTTCCCGGACAAGTCCGGTACCAATTTTCCGACCCTGAAAGGATGAGAGGCTTGGTGTGCCCGAGGCGGAATCGAACTAGGACCAGGATCGTAAGGACATACATCACTACCACTATGCTAACCGCCCTCTCAAACTACATGTATTCCTCACAAACCAAATGATGTCCTACCTTCAAAGAAATAATCCCAAACTGGTGGAGAATTCGCGCACGGTCACCATACCCATGAAGTAGTGACCCGTAACTACGCACGGTTTGCTTATTGAGTGCACTTTTCAAGTTGTCCACGAAAATTTTTCTATTGCGTATAGCAAAAATTTCGGCTAAAGCACAACCAAATGAGTAAAGACGATTCCGACCAGGACTATGCTGCATGAACAACATGCAAATCGTTTTCTGTTTACTACTGGTGCAACTGAAGCACAAAAATACAGCCTTTCCATACACCCCTTCCCACTCCATAGCAAAAGAGACTCGAAGAAGGGATATTATCACGCAGAAGGTACTTACTGCTGCATTGAAGTGGATAATGAAGTCGCTTGAATGGGACGCGAAGTGCACATGTATTGATCGCAAATTCTTTCCAATCTTCCCTTGCTAATGACATCATCACTTTTTCGAAGACTAGCAGTGAAGCAGAGACGATGCTCAGTAACTTCAACAAAGTTAGGAAAAATGAGCTCAGTTCATGAAGAACCAGTGGTGAGAAATTGAACAAATCGAACTAGATGGTCCCCTGATTGCAAACATGGGCGCATAGTGTACGGCAAGAATAGTACGAAGCAATTATTAATCAGAAGCAGGAGAGTAGCATGGGCAGCATTCAGACAGTTATAAGACCCAAAAAACGCTGGTTAGCTTTTCGACTCAACAGTCCTCCCAGCATTTTGTTATGCAGCATAGACGTACCCTGGTACTTCAACCACTTCAACTCTGCGCATCACCCAAAGAGCGCTTGCACGATGTGTTATGAGATTTAACTGCCACTCCCAACATCTAATTGGAATGTGCAGTTCAAATCAACGAACCCTACCTAAGCTTCGAGATCCAGTGGAACATAAATCTATATCGAAACACTCATGGGCGGGTCACATAATAAGAACAGATGACAAACAGACGAAAAGACTTGAAGAGTGGACTCTAAAATGTCGCAAGCGTCCACCAATCGTTATGGGGCGGGCTGGGAGTTTCGTGACTTATATTAAGTTACGTTGAAAGGAAAGCGATTTTAAAATGTCGAAATGTGCTGCTTCACGGACGTCACCATTTTCGCAGTGGATCGCTACCATGGACAACAATTGCGCAATAAGCAAAAGGGATATATGTTTGGGCCCGCAATTTTTTGAAGACAGGATTCCCAGATATCCAAGCAGGATAACTTGATGAAAGGACAAAATTTCCTCACTCGTATCATGGTACTGATGTGCTAAGATATTTTTCAGTTCGTTAACAGTAGCAATCCTCGGTTCTGGTAAGAGATGACTGTCACATCATGGCTACGTTGCTATAAGGTTGAAAGTGACTCCTGGCATTGACTTACTCCTAACTAGGATTATGAATGGAAATTTCGACTCAACAAAATATGAGACCTTGTTGTGAGGATTAAAAAAGCGCAGCGCAGTTTGATATTTACAAACAAATAAACTTTGACTGATTTATACAAACAATGGGAACTACAATGCATTACAACATTATGTACGTCACTTTACCAACCAGAGATGTCTGCCTTATTTCCCATTATTGACGAGAAATATAACCAGAACAAAAAAAATTTTTTCTTCAAAGGTCTCTGTATCGAAATGAATTTCATTGGTGTAGAAATGCTAATTTAAATATCGTCAAGGAATCTACAGCGGTGAAAGAGTTAGCAGTTTCCATCCGGAAGTCTATCTAACTACAACCAGCGCTGGAGTGTTGTTGTCCAACACTAACCATGTCGAAAGCGGCGAACTTCTCCCTGTTCACTAATAGAGGTTATTGCGCTCATTTATGAATGCCACCATCACCTCATGAATACCTGGAAAAATCTTGCCCAGTGATAAAAATTGCAGTCAAGCTGTGCGTGGCCTGGTACAACTCACAAGGAGAGTCATCCGAATATATAAGCAAATAGTAAAAACAAACGAAAAGAAGGACTCGCATGGTGTGGTGGTGAACACATTAGCCCCAGTAAGGATAATAGCTCGTTCGTTCCCACCGCAGACATCTGCGGTCCGTTTTGTTTTGTTTTGCAAATAGTTTTGCAAAATAAAAATAGATAGTTTTGGAAATATCTTAGCATCATTACAGTGATATTTCACATAGTACCCTGCCCTAAAAAATTGTGATAGGCAGCAAATAAAAAGTTAAGACTGAAACAACAAAGTGTTTTGAACTAGATTACTCATTAACGTTATATAAATGTAAAAGGCCCAACCGCATAGAAGAATTGGTTTTCCTGTGGTCGATTACCACCTTGTGTGATGTCACCAATGACCAAAAGCATGTAAGCAAGCTAAAACATACATTTCAAAAACGAATAAAATAAGTTCGATGCTTCACGATGGTATCTTCCACTTAGTATTATTATACTAGATACCTCTTGTGGATATAAATGATCACCAGCACATATGTTCTTGATTTGTTGAACTCGAAGACGCAACTCAGGAAGAGATAACCTGGTCAAAATTCCACGTGGAGTTGCTAAACATTTAATTTTCACGAAAACTTCTAAAAGCAAAAGAAGTAGAACACTCACCGCTGTAGGAGCTAGCGTAGGCACTGATTCTTGGAATTCCTTGATATCGCTGTGTTTGAAGAGACCGACCTCCTATTCGCTCTGGATTGGATCACTCAGAATTTCACCTACTTTTAACATGAAAGGGCGGAATCTTGAAAACATACCATTGCTTTCTGAAGGATCACAACTAACATTATTAGGAACATGGTGACTTTGTTTAATATTTTGATCTGGTCCATTTTGCTTTTCCGCTTCCGAATTACCAACATATTCTTGACGAGAGCTTTGGCTGGTGCTCGGAATACACGCAACCTGTTTATTGCCTATCTTTTGCACCTCCGTTACAAATTTACTTGACTGTTTCTTATTCAGTGAACAGTCTTGCTGTGTTTTTGTCTGCTCCTTCCCGCCATTTACACTTACAGAAGACACTCCTGCTAAATTTTCCTTCATTCGTGACTGAGATTGAAGTAGATAGCTGTTAAGAGCAAGTAAATTATGTTGACGATAAACATCTTGCGACTCGAAGACAGAGTGGGAATGCCCATGGTCATTGGAAACTCCTTGGAGATAGTCGAGCTTCAGAGACGTTTCGTGAACTGAATTCATCCATCGCCATAACTGAAGCGCATGGTCTGATACGGTGGGAAGTACACGCAACATTTCCTCAAACAGAGATAGCAGACCTGAAATCTCATTAAAGGAACTTCCGAAAAGTCAACCGCCTGATCTGAAACAAAAACGCGTTATCTTATTTAGAGATTAACCTTGATTAACTGAATTGACTGGATTCGTATGGTCACCTATCTGTGATAACAACTGCTCCGTTCTTCGCATATAGTAAAGCGAGATGTTCCACGCTGCATTGTCATTAATAAGCATGGCTGAAATAAAAACATAAATTAAGCAGAATTTGTTTAAGAAAAACGCTAAAAAATTTTTATGGTCTATGAAGGAACTGACACTGCTGAAAAGCAAGTTCATCCCGTAATTCATTTATAATACTGAAAAGTGCGTCCTTGCGTTCCTTTTCCTGTTTACATTCAGGAAGCTGCTTCGAGTCCTCAGTCTCTTCCGATTTAACGCAGTTCTGAAATCATAAACACTCAACATTCATAATTGTACGGAAATTCCGAAACGCACAACGCACCTCTTTTTCATCTGAAAGCACTCCATTTGCCACTCCATCAGGTACGTTCGCAGAAAAACGGTTACTGACATTAACAAATTCTACGATTAGGTATAAAGAGAAGAGCAGGAAATAATGTTAAACTACAAGAGGATCTAGTCGAAATCACAATGATAAATTTTTATTCGCTTCCTATTATAATTTTCCACAGCAGGGTATTATGTGAAGTACAATTATAATGATGCTGAGATATTTGCAAAACTTCGAAACGCACATGTCTGTGGTGGGGAATGAACGCGCTATTACCCTTACCGAGGGATAACGCGTTCACCACCACACCACGTGGGTCTTTCACTTCGTCTGTCTCTCACTTTCTATCGATCAGTGCCATAAGCAATTGCTGGTCGGTCTGGAGTTTTGTAAATATCTCAGCAACACTAAAAGAGGATTCTTTTAAAATATGCCAGGACTAACGTTGATTTTGAAGACGAATCTGTCTCATGAACAATTCCTTTTTCTTCAAAGGTGAGATCTAAATAGAGATGAAGTTTAAAGAATAGCGAAGAAAATATTTTGACATATTCGGAACCTCTATTTAGCTCCGTGCCGTGTGTTGACTCGACATTCTCGTTTGTTTTATCCACCATCGGAACCAATTCACAACATTCCTCGTTGTCGCGATATTTTGAGACCTCTGTATCGGCAAAAACAGCTCGCACCTACAGCAGTGATGCGATGCTAAATGTTGAATATGTAGTGAAAATAATAAACCAACCTTCATTGCTCCTGTCAGGAAGGCAAGGAGTAACACCACAAATGGCAAAGCCGGCAATATTATAAACACAGTGAAGACGCTCTCCAAACGGTCTTGTGCTTCTTTTAAAGGCAGCGAACAGGAAGATGACTCCAGAGCAGCTAGTGAAGCCCAAGCGTCATCCGACAACCAATCAATCAGACGATTCTCGATCGCATGAGCAGTTCCACAACTTAAAAACAACAGAATGTAACTAATGGTTAGTTCTTCTATACAACCCTATCCTCATGACCATAATAGGAAAATTTCCATTAATGATTAAGCGTCAAAACCGGTTATTGGCAATACAGAAAACCTCAGAGTTCAGATACTATGTAACGAGCAATCATATGAACATGATGAGTGAAAATTCAATGAGACCTACTTTATGTACTCTACTATACTTTCAACTTCCCGATTTGAAGACGTGTTGATATAAAGATAGTGGATAACAGGCGAGATGGCGAGGAACAACGAAACAAATACAAATGACGTCACTAGAAGAAACAATTGAAAAGTTTTGAAGTTCATATAAATAGCTCTGAAAAGTAATTAACAACGAAAATAAAAACAATAACAACATAAATGGCAATACTGATAATAACAACCAGTCCATGTAAACCTAAACTATCGGAGAAAAACTCCGGTCCATCGTGTAAACTGTGGTTGTGGTTCAAAAAGAAAGCATTCGCCGCATTAGGTAATTATCGCACAACGATCTACAGCAGTACTTTTTTTAGGGAAAAAGTCTATGTGGGAGCACATCGAAACGAAAGTCTAGGTCAACAATTAAAATCCTCCACAAAAAACATTTCCGAAGATGGCAAACCGCCCTTCTAATCACAAGAATCGAAGGTTACCCGTGATGACGACGTAGGAACACCCTGTTAGGACTAGCTGTCTCAGGAGTTTAAAGACAAAAATTGTCTCAACTATAAAAATTGCTGGAAAATGTAAACTACGCTAGATATCGCGTACGACTCTCTATAAAGACTGATTGTCCGAGTATTCTAGTATTTACTATTGATTAATACCTGTCCAGATGCTTGATAATCCAAAATTTCTATCGTAAATGATACGCTTGGTGAGCGAACGATAACATTTATCAACCTCATTGTCGAAAATCCGGTGTAGGCTCTCTGGAAAACAAAGTGAATACAAACATGAGAACTACGCTGCAAAATGATTAGATGAACCTCACCTTTAGATAAGAAATCATTATAAGCTTCTTTCCAATTCGAATTGATCTGCTCTGATACAGAGGATTTATCCTGACAGCTCAAGTCAGCAAGGTTAGTATCCTTTTCATTAGCGTTCGACTGCTCACTGCACTTTAGGAATTCCTGCGCCTCCATGGTCTTACAATCCTAAATATAAAAAAGACGAATCAAATACAGAAACAAGGAAGACCCACATAAAAACTATTACAATATGGAGCCAACCTTAAATTTAGTATGTCTCTTTTGATATTCCTCGTGTTCAGCCTTATTAAAAACGCATACAGCTTGCTTCTTAGCCAATGTTTTTAATAAATCTAGAAATAACATCCATATGTCTTCCATATAGGACATCACTCTCAATACATTTAAACACAGTTCTTTTAATATAAAACGATAATTGACTAAAATTAAAAGCTAAAACTTCCCTACAGTTTATCGCTTTATCGTGGCTAGGTGTGCCTGGAAGTCGGGCTGCAATGTACAACGGGAGAATTCGTCTCCCCGGCAGGATATCGCAAACTGAGATGGACTCCAACATTTCCATTAGGAAGCTCAGCTAACATTAAGCCAATACAAGGATCCACTACCGTCCTGGTACCAGACTATAGGTATGGTGGCAAATCTCCCTCTGGTCCACAAGGTCTGCGACTGCCTGTTGTGGTGATAACCTGGGACAGACTTTCGCCAGGCTGACCTCGGGACTTCAGGGAGCCACAATGGCTAAACCAGCAAAACTCCGAAAAACAGAGATTATTCTGGGGCTCGTACAACCAGTGAGGATAGGGCATTCAAATTCAGATATCCAAGTAATTAGTGGAAGACATAAAACAAAACTTTATAGCAAAAATCACCGGTCCCACATGACAATATGACTGCGGAAAAATATTGGTAATAATACTAGTTGTAATAGAAAAATAATAGTAACGGAAAGAATAAGTGATGCTTACTATCTTGCTTGAAAAGAACAATGGTTCCATATGCAACAACTAACAAGAATAAGAACAAAAGCGGTGATAGTGAAATCGAATACTTCCACCAGGTTGTTAATCCGTTATAACATATACCAGACACGCCATCATTTTCACGCTAAGATAAAAAGCAAATACTCCAGAAAAATACTATACAATTTAATAAGTAAAGTAAACTAACCAAGTTATTCATTATTACCGCCGAGAAGAAGGCAGAAAATCCGTACACAAGTAAAAGTAGTAGCGGACGGCAGTACACATTAGTAGATCTAGTAGGCAGTTAGTATGAGTACAAACTATAATTACCGGAATAATCAATAAACTATACCTTGGCAGAAAAAAATGACGCAAAAAATAAGAAGGACAAACAGTTATAACATAAAGAACAAATAACCAAAGAAATGCTGACAGAAATGCAGCATAAAGAACGGAAGACTGCAAGGAACACCTAAATGTAAAAGATTTTCACAAGTAAATTATAGCTCCTTCCTTCTTTTAGCTAGAATTTCTAAAAGTTGAAGTCTTAAAATAGATAGAAACAATCGTTGGTGATTCTGTCATAAAAAATCTTCCTCACTTACCTGGATGCCTGGATGGCCCGCCATCACTGGTTGAACGGGCTCCAGCGTAATCTCCATTTTTTTCGGAGCTTTGCTGGTTTAGCCAAAGATCGATAGAAATAGCTGAGAGACAGGCGAAACGAAGGACCCGCATGGTGTGGTGGTGAACGCTTTACTCCCCGGAAAGGACAATAGCGCGTTCGTTCTCTACCATAGACACCTGTGGTCCAGAGTTTTGCAAATATCTCAGCAACGTTGTGGCTGCATTTCTCTTAGTACCTTGCCGCGAAATTATAGTAGGCAGAAAACAAAAAGGTATAACATTGCCCTTTATGGTTCTCTAGAGTCCCGAGGTCAGCATAGCTAAAGTCTGCCCCAAGTCGTCACCAACACACGCAGACACCGCACTTGTGGAACAGATGGAAGTTTGCCACCATGCGATAAGTCTGGTACCAAGACGGTGGCGGATCCTTATGTTGACTTAATCTTAGCTGGGCTTCCTGGTGAAAATGCCGGATTCGTTCTCAGCTTGGGAAAACCTTCTTGGAGATAAATCACTCCGCTGTATATCCTTGCTCGAAACCCAGGAACACCACCCAGCCACGATGAGGCGGTAAACCGCCTGGAGGCATAAGAAATCATGATCAGCTATTCTAAACCAAACCAGTTTTCACTTTACTAACCACTTCTTTACATTTGTAAGAAAATTTCATACAAAAACATAGAAATAAAACGAAAGATATAGCACAAACCATTCGAAAGCACTGTGAGAAATTGCATATCTTCGAGAGACACCGTCTACAGCACAATCGGCCAGTGTGAAGACGTACTCGAACACAGACAAACTCCATACGAAAAAGTATACGGCGCTAGAGATCATGGCATGAGACACACAAAATACCAATGAGCTTTCAGAAAAATTCTTCGAAAATCGAGATAAATAAATCTGAAAAGATTGAGCGATAAGGAGGCGGTACCGCTTTGATAAAGAAACAACCCCCACTTACCGATTCCAGGAAGAAAACCACTGCTAAGATTGAGCAGATTAGGAATCGAACGACTCGAAAACGACTCGAGAGATATGTTGAAATGAGTGGAGATCTAAAAATATTTAGCTGTACACGACAATTTCTTCTTTTGGCGGAAAGCAGTTACTACAAAGGCTCTAATCTCGAAATTCAGTCCAGATGGGAACAACACTTAGAAAGAGCTATGTGACAAAGATATCATTTGATGAATAAAGTTCCAATCCAAGCAAATGCTTTGTTATCCTTTTTTAGAGATTGCCTTCTGTAAACTTTCAAAAAAAAAAACGAAATTAGCACGAGAAAACAACCCTTTAATATTATGACCTGCAAGGAAGAAAACACTCGTCGAGCACTGGGGAATTTTCCACAGCTATCGATTTCGGAACGGAAACTAAAGGCCAGGAACAAGTTCTAGTACGTACCGATATCGGAATTTGATGGGATGTATGCTAAATAGAACCAATCATCAAGTTTTAAAGCGAGAAAATCACAAAAGAAATAATTACAGAGCAAGAGATTTAGCTTACCTGACAGGAAGTTGAATATAAGACGCGTTTTGGTCTAGAATGCCGTGAGTCGCCTTCCTTCTCCCCACAGTTGATCATAGATGGAAAGAGGCCACTCGATACCACATCAGCACACATTTTATGAGCCGTTTCGCATAGTGAGCGACTCAACAGCTGCCACAGTTCAATAGTACCATTCTGAAAAACTTTCACATAGGAGGACGAACATGCTTAGCAAAATCCAAAACCGACTTTCTTTTAATCTCGGCACTGGACAATAATTTGCTGTTTTCCTTGATGAGCAAGTACGATGTGTGTATTACACCACCAATTAGTAACACATAAGTGTTGACGTTTCGACAAGTAGCCTTCTTTAGAGCCTGGAGGGGCCAAATTGATATGTAATATACTAAGCCAGACCCTTTCTTAACCTAAGCATACAATACTTAACACATAAATTTCTATTAGTATAATAAACAGGTTCCTCTAAATACCCACTGTTCTATTAGTTTTAAGTCCTCCAGTTAATTGGTAGAGACAAGGCGCACATAGTCTTGGGCGAGGAATGCGCCTGGGCAAGGTCAGGGAATCAGCCTGAGGTATGGTCCTAGCCTGGAGGGGCCAAATTGATATGTAATATACTAAGCCAGACCCTTTCTTAACCTAAGCATACAATACTTAACACATAAATTTCTATTAGTATAATAAACAGGTTCCTCTAAATACCCACTGTTCTATTAGTTTTAAGTCCTCCAGTTAATTGGTAGAGACAAGGCGCACATAGTCTTGGGCGAGGAATGCGCCTGGGCAAGGTCAGGGAATCAGCCTGAGGTATGGTCCTAGGTCACGCGTGATCACAAAGAACAGAGTTCTCCGCGCTGATGTTTGGATTCCTGTGCGAGGATGGTTTCTTTCATTTTGAAATCCTCCCTGTTACGTTTCTGTCTCTGCATTGGTATAAAATCACACCTAATCGGGAGATTTAAATTGAACGAAGTACTCCATTAGGGACGCATAGGACACAAAAACATAACGGGAAAGGATTTTGAAGTAAAAGTCACTATCCTCGCGCAGGAATCCAAAACATCAGTGCGCATAATTCTTGAAGCGTTTTGGACAAATTCAAAAAAGAAACCACAAACTAACTGTGAGGAGGAGTGCCTTTTTATCACGCTTAACCTAGCACCATACCTCAGGCCACCTTGACGTTATCCAAGCGCATTCCTCGTCCAAGTAAGACTCTGTGCGCCTGGTCTCTACCTGTTAACTGGAGGACTTTCAAAGAACAAAATGATGTGTGCTTAAAAGAACCCATTTAATGTTCGAACAGAAATTTATGTGTTCAGTTTTGCCTGATAAGGTAATGGAAGTGTTTTGCTGAATAGACATGTCAATTTGGCCTCTCCAAGCTCTGAAGAACGCAAATCCACCGGACCATCAGCTATTCCGTATTACTAATAGATGCTGTAATACCAACCTCGTGTTTGCTCCAGCAAGAAAAACAGCGAACACGCTTGCACTCATAAATAATGACTTTTTCGCAATACACACTTAGTATTTTACTCTGACAGATTGGTGGTTGGTAGTGCAATATTGCAGACGCTGTTCAATGAGGGCAAAGCCGCCATGGTTCAACCCCATCCTAGACATCTAAGCGCGCCATACCACCAGAACCCGAAACTTTGTACCAGACTTATCCGAAAAGCTACCTTCGATCCAAAAACGTAGGTGTATGCCTGTGTTGAAGAACTCGGAACGCGTTTTTATTTTTATACGATCAGTCTTCACATTTTCTTTGCGGATCCCGGCACTTCTCACTTTCGATTCGTTTCCTCGCCTCCATCATCCTCGAAGGCCTTCCAACCTTTATATGAAGCTTTGGTTGCTGCTTGAGGGTTTTCATTTCATCTTGAATTTCGAAGAATGTAGGTCGAGTCGATTCTCACTGGATTCCTGAAGTAGCCGGTTAGAGCGTTCGAAATTGTATTGCAAAGAGTGATTTTTCCCTTGACAAGTTCGGTTTTTGCCGACCCCAGCGGACTGAGGAGCTGGGTTGGCCCGAAGTGGGGTCGAACCAGCACTGTGCTCATGATGATCGGCACCACTACTACTATGCTATCACCTGGATAATGGGATGAACTTCGCATGTTTGTTTTCGCAATAGAGGACAATTACTTTATTTCTGAACATATACTAAAACTGGCAACGCCCTTATCACGGCTAATCCAGGATTCCAGTGAGAATAGATTCGACCGGTACACTGCAAGACTCATAAGGAGCAAAGTCCTCAAGCTGCAACCACTACCCATAAGCAAACAAAGAATTTCGTGGATAATGGAATGGAGGGAACAAATTGAATGAAAGAAGTGCTGGAATACACATAATACGTGCTCTGGAGACATACAAGAGCAAAATTCACCTTCTTACAGACAAGCTTTATAAAATAATCACCTTCCGATTCAGATGTAAATCTTGCCTACTAAGTTTTCAAAGAGGTCATACAAAGACAGCGCTGCCGTTACTGAGACCGACTGTCATTATTACCTTGAATAAATTTACGAGAGCTTAAAAGAACGAGAACTTAAACACAGCTTACCTTAACGTTATTCCGTTCATCTTTTTCAATAAAGAAATGCCGAGAACATGGGCGATACAACGTTGTGCAAATTAGAGGCGAAAGATATGACCAGCATCTTAAATTCGTATCATAAATAAGGCTCCCACGGAACACAATAGCGTGCTCACCTCGGATAACGGCTAAGTACTGCAAGCTCCTGTGGAAACCTGATTAACTCGAAATCACGCGAGTACTTATAAGTTATCGGAATCCCGAAACAGTTATCACCAGGAAGAGGAGCACGACCTATGTTGTGCTCAGTGTCACTTATTATTACAGTTCACATTTACGTTCGTGAAATACCTCTACCATTTTTTAGGTAACATCTTAATAACTACATCTAATAGCATTTTTGCTTTGTTCTATCGCTTTGGCTTCCCTGCTGTCTCATAATAAAAATATTAACCAGAAATTCCACAGCTTTTCAACACATAACTGACAGTGGTGGTTTTCTAATAACTACTAACACTTCTTCAACGATTAAAGCAGCTGAGGAGCTTAAAACTCGAAAAAATTACAGAAAAGGCTTCGCACCAATATCTTGAGGTTATGCTTTGCATATTACCTAGAGTATATGAGCAGTTCTATAAATTATTCGCTGATTTTAAAATATATCTAGAAAAAAAATTACAAAAAAACGGGAACAAAATGTGGATTTTTAAAAGCTCCAACGCATAAGCAGCAACTACAAATAACAATAACACACTGGATAACATCATCACGCTCTGCTATATGAAATCCCGCTTTTTTGGTCCAGTATGACAGAAATACTTGTGTACTTGGATGGCCCGTCTTCACTGGCTGTGCGAGCCCCAGCATAATTTCCACTGTTTCGGAGCTCCTCTAGTTTAACCATTGTGGTTCATTGAAGCCCCGAGGTCAGCCTAGCCAAAATCTGCCTCCAGATTATCACCAGCACAGGCAGTTACCGTCGTTGTGAATCGGAGGGAGACTTGCCACCATGCGACTAGTTTGATACCATGACGGTGGTTAATCCTGGCATTTGTTTACTCTTAGTTGAGCAGCGTGAGCGAAACGCCGGACTCCTTCTCAGCTTAGGAGGCCAGGTTTGAGAAATTGGAAATGAGAGACGTAAATTAGAAAAGCGAGAAAGAAAAAAATTCCTTCACGCGCTTCTTGAGCACTACATTTTCATCTCTGTATGATAAGACAGCCAGCACTAATTAGGCAAGAATCTGCGGATTATGATCATCTTTATTTAAATTACTAAAGTCAACGTTGAGCTGAGATTAAAAAGAAATTTCAATTAAAATTAATTTAAATTAAAATTGAAATCGGCCACGATTTTCGCACCGTATGCATTGAAATAAATGCACACAGTCTTCTGTGTGCTTTGGTATTTGGTGGGGGATAGATAGAATGACGATGGCACGTTAGCATTCCTCTAATCATTATCTCCCATTGCGAAAACAAACATACAAAGTTTAGTTTCCGATCGAAATTCTAGGCGACAGTGTTTGTCACATGACCATTCACGACCACGGCACTGCCAGTAATGTTGGAGAGTCTGTTCCACCTCCTGTGAGTAAAAAGTTACTAATAAAATGAAATCAATATTTGTTAAAATTACAACTGCTACGGCAGAAAAGTACCGAATGATGTTTCATTTCTTCTTCACTGAAAATATAGTCCTCCCCAGTTATGTTGACTTCCGATTCGACATCTTCATAAAGTCTAGTGATTTCAGAGTTGACACCTACATATTCTCATATTTTAATTCGAAATTAAATAAAAAGCGGACAAGCCAGAGGGCTTCACATACCTGGAATAATGGAAGTTGAAAACAGAAACCGCAGCAACCACATCGATACAAGTGAACTTAAGAAATATTCTTAAGCTATTCTTATGTGACCAGAATCAATTTTCACAATGCGAAAAAAAAGTGGTGGTAAAATATAATCATACATTGACAAGATTATATGATGACAATAAGGCACATTGAATTATGACTCGAGTTGGATCGTAGAGCAGAAAGCTGTTACCTTAGGACATATTACGGCATCTAGGGGCACTGTCCCGATTGTGATGTCAATACCTAAATATCGTGAAAAATATCCAATGGCATTACCGTATGAACGCCTTTAGAAGGAATTACCGCTCGGTCGCGAATGCGCGCTCCTTAGCAATCAATACAGCGCGTTCAGAGCGCGAATTGCGGTCGTTTGAATGTCGAGGAAAATTTATGCAATCATATGATTGGAGAGAATCGTGGAGATTATGTAATTTGTTATAGACGTTCGTATCTGATCATTTGTGCTGTTTAATGTTGTGATTTTTTATCGATCAATTTGATGCTTATTAATGATTCTGAACACTAGAGGTTTTACTAGTTGCACAGCACTTAAGTGTACCAATAAAGGAGTTTACGTGTAGTTGGGAAATGCTTTGAAGTCAGTCATCAAATCTGATTTGTTTTCTAACATCGGAACTGTGGATTTCATCAGAAATATACCATTGCTAGAAGCGAGTCGAATTCGTTGAAATGTGGCTGGCTGGTTGAAAGTGAGAGGGGGCGTGGCTTTCAGATGCTTTCTGGTGGTCCGGTTGAGAACGCGGATTGCCGTCGGTGACAGCCAACCGGCATCTACAGTTTCTCTAACGTCATCGTCTTCAATTGAGCTTGTTTTACAAGTATACCAGTTAATTTCGGCCACAAGATCCTTTACTTGATCGCAGTGGTTGTGTTGTTTCATTCGTTTTTGTGTCATTTTCTCTGTATCGTGCTCTAAGCGGGCAACACGAATGTGAAGTATAGCAAGTAACTTACGGTTCCAACCACTTGCAGTTTCCTCCTCTCGTTTGATTCTTGAACGTGCTGGACCAACTGGACCTTCTCTAAGCATCCGCTACGCTTTGCGTGTTATAGCGGAGTTATTTATAATGACATTCTCTGCTATCATTCGTGTCACTACGGTGCCACTTATGATGTTGTTGTCTAAACGTGTGTGTAAACGCATATATATATATATATATATATATATATGTATATATACATATACATATATGTACATATATACATACGTACATATGCAAATATGTGTCTATGTCTTGTATTTGTGTGTTTATAAATCAGTAGGATGCGCGTAGCGCAGTGGTCGGAAGCGCCCTGCAATACATTTGGAGCCGATCCCCGCGCTCCATGCTCACCAAGCCTTCCAGCCTTCGGGGGTCGGCAAATTGGTACCAGACTTGTCTGGGAGGATGGCAGCATTGGCTCGTTACACGGTAGGCCACCGCGCGCAATTGTAAAGCCTAGATATGAATTCATTCATCTCCAACGATGCTCAATAAAGTCGAATACATGGCGAATCCTTCAGGGTTGATCAACGCCGGGAGCTCTGTCCTTTTATCCTTTCATAGATCTGTACCTCTATAAATTCAGTTTTTAATGAATGTTCTTCATAAGCGAATCATTCTGTGATACTGAAAACGGGGAATCACTTATAGTGTTCATATCATATGTTTACCAATTGTCGTTAAACATTTTTAGCACCGTTTCCACTATTGTTAAAAACTGTGACCTTTGTTTTGCAACTAGTGGTGGTAAGGTCGTTGAGTGACGCCAAGATCACCCTTATGTGTTGAAGAGCGAAGACCACCTATGTGTATGCATGTTGTAAAGCGATATATCAAGCTTGTTATCGAAGATATCGAGTTTGTTTTACGCATATACACAAATACATATATACGTGTATACATATAAACATATATATGTATGTATTTGCGTAATGCATATGCTTATATGTATATGTACATATACATATATATGCATAAATGTTATTAACTTTATACCTCTATTAAAAAATATTTAGATTTGTATATTTAAAAGCAAGTGTATGTGTGCGTATATGCAAGCATATTTATACATATGCATTTATACATATGTCTACGTACACCTGGGTTTTTGTATATGTGCACATATATACACATATGCAAATGTGTATATGCATGTATATAAACCATGCCCACGTGTACATATCCCTATAGATATGTTGATGTGTGCACTGCAAGTACTCTTACGTGAAAGTGGGTGACGATAAGAATGTCTCAATAAATAGTTCTATGATAATACAGACGACGCAAAATAAATGAGTTTTGTATTTTGAAACTTTTAACCTACTAATTTATGTCACTTATGAGTTTTTAAGAAGTTCTTGTGAGTAGCGTTTTCGTTGAACCGTGTAATGTGACTTTGGTACTAGTTATATGGTGATGTACGATCGTATGAATATAATTGGTTAAAAGAGTGATCCACTTAAATATTTCGGAGATAATGTAAGCTTTTTATTTGCTTTAGTTTTACTTTTTTTTAAACAAAGCTTACTATTGTGATTTCAACTACAACCTCGCCTAAACTGGGTTCAATGCCAATTAGTGCTCAACAGATCAATCCCGTTGACGGATGATTGCTGATAGCAGTGGTAGATAGAAAACTAGCTGAGAGACGAAACGAAGGACCCGCATGGTGTTGTGGTGAATGCATTAGCCCCGGAAAGAGTAATAGCGCTTAGTTCTTCTCGGCATACACCTGCGGTCCGGAGTTTTGTGAATAACTTAGCATCGTTATGGTCGTACCCCAGAGGTACTTCCTCACAAGTTAATTGTCATGCTTGTCATTTTCTTTTCTTTTTACTCGGTCTACACGGTTTCGAATCGAAATGACGCCAGTCGTTTCTGGTTAATTTGTATTCAGCAAAATGAAAAAATGAAAAATATGCACTGATTATCTAATAACGGACGGAAAGTGTGGAACTAAACAAGTCTTGCAGTTTTCTATCTGGTTATCTACCAAAGTTTCGAAGAGATTCGGAGTGCGTTCGCTTTTACCTATCAAAGCTATTAGGGCTAGTGAAATTCCGTGTGTTGTTTCATTTTCTATGAAATAAACGGAGAAGCATGATTTTGTTCGATGAACTGCTGACATGCTGTTCATCTAAGTCATTTCAGAGAAGTTTAATCTTCAAGCAGTGGTCAATTGAGTAGTATTGTAGGGTTACTGTAAGCATATGGGTTGATTTTGGCGAAATTTCTGTATCAATTGCTGACGATTCTGAGTACTACATATGTATAGCAGGGATACTGTAAGCATGTGAGTTGATTCTAGCAAAATTTCTGTATCAGTCGACGCTTCTGTTGTGAGGTCGTCAATGATCTATGATCTGAGATCCATATCAAGCGTTCGCTGGCCTAACAGGCCAGGCCGCTCCAGTGTAAATAGGCGACGGGTAGTCGGGTTTGTATCATTACTAAGTTTCTGTTATGTGTATGTATATGGGTGTATGTGTACGAATATGTGTATGTGTATTATGTATATATGTGTATGTGTATATGTGTTATTGTTCCGGTTATTGTTGTTTACTGTTTTGACGATTTTTTCCTCACTAAACAACCAATTATCCATGTTTTTCTTCTGTTCCTTCTGTTCTGTAGTATTCAATTGATTATCGTCTAATGGTTGATAGCCCATTTTGGCACCCACCGGTCTCTGCTTTGTTATTTATTGGTTAGTATCGTTTAATAATGTAACTCGGTTATTTTGTTACTTGGAAACATGGATGGCTCGTGTTCACTGGTTGTGCAAGCTCCAACATAATTTCCATTTTTTCAAAGTTTTGCTGGTTTAGCCACTGAACACCCCTCTGTACGTTGCAGCCGAACACCTAGAAACACTTTCCAGCCACGATGAGACGGTAAACCGTTGGGGGGACCGTGTAGTGTAGTGTAGTGGTTGCTTCGTTATATTCGTAATTTGTTTGTGTTGAATATGAATAACGCACAGAAACAAATGTTTGTTCACTGATATCGCTTGCATTCAAAACTTCAATTTTCCCCATAGGTGTTGACTCCTGTCTTTTTAATTCGAACTGTTCTCAGGACTAAGCGTGAAATTCCTTAACAAACTAGTCTTTCATTGCTGAAAGATGTTTAATGATAAATCAGATCGTCCACTTACAAAAATTCAAGTGATTGGTTGGATGATTTTTATCTCAAAAATTAGGATAGTTGCAAAGTTAACGAATAGATACGAAGTACTCGACGAGTCCTAAGGGGAAATGTGTGATTAAACTATTTCGAAACTAAGCTTCTTACAACTTTGTTATTTTCATTGATATTGATGTCCTTGTAGATTCTAGGATGCTTTGATTATTCCAGTTAATTCAGTCGTCCATGTGTCGTTGTTACATGCAATTACGGTATTCGTTTTTCTTCTGTTTCGATCTGGGTGATATACTTAACTATGCAGTTATACTGGTTTTTTCTTAACTCGTCGCATTTTCCGTGCAGATTTTCCTCCTCATTAATCTCCAATGATTTTTTTTCATTATGGTATCCTCGGTATTCCTTAGATTTTTAAACATTCGACATCTATCTCTATTTCATGTTTTCTGCAACATTCCTTACCATATTTCTCATTGAAGGGCATATGGCGTAGTGGTCGGAGGCGCCGTGCAGCACACACATGGGGTGGTCCTCGCGTCCCTGGCGCATCCAGCCTTTCATCCCTCCAGGGTCGGCAAATTGGTACCAGACTTGTCTGGGAGGATAGCAGCACTGGCTCGATACATCGGTAGGCCACTGCGAGTATTGTAAAGGCCAGATATACATTCAGTCACCTCCAAACGATACTTAATGAAGTTGAATGCATGACACATTCCTCAGGGATTGATCAACTCGGAAAGCTTTCTCTTTTATTTTATCTTTATTCTCATCAATAAAAACAGCGTGCGCATTCTGTTATAGTTTCGAATTTTGAACATGAAGAGTGTTCTTGACAAGTCGAATAGAGTGCTATGTGCAGGTGGATTTCGCATCCTTCAGTATTACTGTAGGAGAGGAATCGATCTTATCAGTGCAGTTGATGTTAGCCGTCTAGCGCAGCTGATACGATATCGATGTACAAAAATCACCGTACGATCATTCTCTGTAATGCGCTAGATTTTTCCTCTCTTCGATTCTTAGTCTTTGATTTATTCAGAGTGTCCATATGTTCAATTATTATAATAGACATCGATTACTCATTGAACAGAGTGATTTCATCTGTGCGCAAGAAATTCTCTATTTTCAGTTTTCGTTATCCCTTTGGTTTTCTGTAATGATAAGATACGCACTGTGTTGATCATTAGCGATATTATAGAGAAATTTTCACTTCCGATTATGTACTGTACTATTGCCGTACTTTTCGTGAGTACATCACTGGTTTCTTATATCGTGACATCTTCCTCATTCATTGTTATTTTACTCATTCTGTCTCATTCCAGGATTTGGACGATATTGCTGATATACGTATAGGTCGTGTTTAAATTGATTTTATCAATAAATTCTTGACGAGAACCTCCATTTCGGAATGATCTGCAAGGCAGATGGAGATATTGAGACGACAGATTCACCGGCATGTGAGTAATTGTCCACGTAGATACGAACACGATTCAAAAGATTTACCAGAATTTAGGGTGAACGAATTCTTATTTAAATGTTTTTTCTTAACGCTGATGTAATAGCTATTAAATCTGTCTCTCACTGTTGTGAGTGGACATGCCCATACTTCACCATACTATTTAACGCCTTTGATTTAAATTATCACTAGGTTTATACTCAGGGTGGTCTTTTTAGGAAGAAATCTGTCGTAGAAGTACATGAATTTCAGTCGGTTTTCTTTCAATTTTGATGTGGATTCTATTTTGATACGTGTTAGGCTAACTGTTCCAGCAGATTACATACTAGTGAAGATGCTATTTTTGCTCATGTTTTCAGCTGCTGATAACGAATAACCGTAGCTGGTCATCGCAGTGGTGTCTATTTCTAACACAACACCATTTAATATAATAAGCTGCAACTGAAATGACCTTAAATACAACGTCTTCTCGATGAACTCCACGAAAACGTTCGGCTGATGGCTAGACTATCAATACCTCAGAAAGCATTGTGTCAGTGGATTGATGTTCTAGCGCAATATTATCGTTTATACAAAGGTCCATCAAGAATTAAGTGATCTAAGGAGGATGAATCTATTGGATGAAGGAAGTCAAGAACTAAGCCGATGACCAATTGCTCACGGGTGGCGCGTTGTTACACTGCGCTTCATGTCCCGCTCTTTTGTTAGTTATGCACAACAAAAAACAATGATTGCAGTTATCAGCGGCTGTTATATCATACTGATATTTAAAGTGTAAAGGAATGCACTGTAAGAGAAGTGCTTGACTTCGATGCGTTCCTGAATCGACTTTATTCTTAGCACCGTAGAGGTGAATAAATGCATATTTGTACAAAATACAATGGATTGCTGGGCTCTACCGGTGTAACAAATCAGTAGTTTTATTCTTCCAAACATCTATGGAATCAATTTGCCAAGGGATAAGGTTGACTCGAGGTGTAATATCGAACCACAGATCAATAGCGTGTGCTTTGTAAGACACCTCTAACCATTGCGTTGCACTTGCCTCACATATTAGCAATTGCCAGCTGTTATCGTAGACCACGAATCATTTGGTTTTGGCGGTTGTTAATTGTCCTCTGTTTGGAAGCAATCGAGTTCATAACTGCTTGCATATATTTCCCCGAGGAATTACAAATGGTAAAGAGTGAGGAGAACTGATAATGTGTCGTACATGGATTGTATTTGTTCTTTTACCTTTTTCTGGTTTTTGGAACTTAAGTGGCAATTTTTTAGTGAGCACATCAGTTGGAGAAAAGGAATCACTAGCATGTATTGTGTGTGGAGATGTAGCAACAGGACGACACTACGGGGCGATAGCTTGTAATGGTTGTAAAGGTACGTTTCATACTATTTCTACCACTGAATGTTAAGTATTTACTGTGAAAACCATGTAAAATGAATTATGTTGTTGATGTGCACACCTACAAACTTCCATAGTACTACCGTAAAAAGGGAAGCTCTCGACGTTGTTCAATCGCTGAGGGATGCGCTATGCATTCGACTTCATTAAGCACCGTTTGGAAGTGAATGAATGCATATCTGGCCTTTCCAATGAGTTGCGGAGGCCTACTGATGTGTCGAGCCAATGCTGCTAACCTCCCATACAAGTCTGGTACCAATTTGCCGTCCTCGGAAGGAAGGAAGGTATGGTTAATATGGGACGTAAGGTATGGCAGGAGATCACGCCTAATTATAAGAAACATCGCAGGAACGAATGTGTTTTACTGAGTATATTGCGTGTCAATTTAGCCTTCCCAGGCTTTGAAGTAGACGAAATTGTCGAAACGTCAGACAGTGTTGTGGTAATAAATCCTGTTGTTAACAACCTCGTGTCTGTTTACCGAGAAAACAGTAAATTGTAGCAGGCACGAAAAGATCTTAGAAACAAGTAGATGTAGCTTAAAGAAATCTGGTGAGTTTTGCTTGCCCATAGTTACTAGGTTTTGATGTACCCCTTCTCCTTCTAAAATGTTCAGTGTTATCATCTTGTCCACTACACCATAAGTACTACTACACAGTGCTACACAACTATTGAATGTTCTATCGAATATAAATCTATGAAATGTTTTAGGGAAAGAGTAAAAGGTGGGATAAGATTGCTGCTGCTGAATTTAGCTTTTGTTCCAATGAAGGGAAATTTAGCATTCTACACCAGTGACGTTATAGTTTTGTGAAATGACAAGATTAGTGCTGAGTATGGAGAGCTTTTCACATACGATACATGAATTTTTTTTCCTCAAGGCAAAGATTTGTTTTTGTGAAGAGGGAAATCGTTCCAACAAACTTCGAAAGGAATTTCGTAAATAAAGAGTGCTTTGATGAAAAGAAAAATAATGATCTCGTTTGGGACTTTTTTCTAAAGGATTTTTAAGAAAATAAAAAGGAAGAATCACAACATTATTTTTTATTGTGACAGTACTGGACAGTATTTTGTTTTCCTGTATTCTTTCAGGTTTTTTTCGTCGGACCGTTCGCCGAGGATACAAGTATACGTGCAGGTTTAGGTCGGAGTGTTTAATCGACAAGTGTAAGTTTCCTTAAGTTTAATATTTATGCTCTGTTAGTTTATTTTAGTGGGTCTCTTTATTTTAAATATATTATCTTTTTTATTTATCAATTAGTGTTTTAGTTGTTTGAATTTCCGCTTGTCGTTCTGCCATTCCCTCCAATGAATTGAATTTTTGTTAGTTTTCTTCACTTTTATGCTGCCAACTTTCTCGCTCTAACATAGAAATCGATCGAGATAATGAGATAAAAGTTAGACTGTGATAGATTTCTGACTGTGATAGATGCCACTGGAATTTCGCAGTGTTTTTTATCCTCTGAGGCAGGTGTGCTGCCAATTCGCCGGCCTTGGGGGGATAGAGAACTAGGTGGCCCTCGGGTGCGTGATTGAACCATTGACCCTGTGTATTACAGGACACTGCTATCCACTGTACTGCACTTCTCTTGCTTTCTAAAGTTTAATTTATCTAGGTCGACGTCAACAGTTTTAATTTTACTTTTCTCTTCCAAATTTGAGTACAAATACTGCTTTGGAATTTATAGATGATACCAATATCTATCTTATTGGTATTATTCTCTTGAAAAACTTTCGCTTACTTTTAACCGCTGTTCTCTACAAAGGCCTTCTTTGGAAAGTGTGGGTATTGATTTTTTCATACAACGAAAAGGTCACGTAGTAGGATTGGGTTGGGGATCGCTGAAAAACTTTCTTAACTGAATTTCGTATCATTCCTTTCCAGTTAAAATGAAATGCAGTAATTTTCAAAAAGTAAAGGGAGGAGTGGTTTTTTTGTATTTGTATATCTACAACTGCATTGGGAAAATCGTTCATCTGTGAGCAGTCTTCTGTATACAATTCCAATGGCATCTTTAAAATTTAGCACTAATTGGCCACTGCAAAAGTACTAGTCAATTTTTTTAGTTCTTCCAAATTTTCGTCGATTTTTGTTTAGAACACTTTTGGCTCTCGTGAAGATAGATAATTAGTGGGCGTGTAGCGCAGTAGTAGCGATGCCGTTTTTAATGAGCAGGGTGCTGGTTCGACGCCTCACTAAGCCCGCTATACTCCTCATCCCTCTGGGAAAGTGAAGTTCGTACCAGACTTGTCCCTAAACAGCATATCTTTTCTTTATTCTGGCTATGCTGGGACTCCAGGAAAAATCAACTCAACCAACCTTCATCGACATCCACGAAAAAGACGGCAATGCTCAAGGAGCAGCTGTTCCTATACGCGAAAAGGTAGGAGTCCTTCATGGGTGAGTTACGAGGAAATGAACCGAAAACTGGAATTACTAGGATCTGCGTATTGGATGTATAGACGGGTCTTTTAAAAGAATGGTGGGTATTGATAGTTTGTTCTCAAATTTTCTACATTGTTTACTTGGTATTTGTTAGGGATAGTAATTGGATTCGTCGGTGGTCATTGATATGAGAAATGACCACATACGAAATCAATTTGAAAAATATATGTTATAAAGGATACTGGTTCAATTCATCGGAGCTTCCATATTGCTGATGGTTTTCCTACAGAAAATATTCCTTTTATTGTGAACTCATGGAATTTTTGGTTTTATGATACGTGGATCAGGGTGGGCGAAATTCTTCGAAAATTGGACTTTTCAAGCATAATTCTTGAGCAACGACTGTCATCTTTTCATTTCAGAACAAGTTTCCTACTCTTTATAATCCTGCGCCATTTTCTTGCGGGCAGATAAATCTAATGCTCGTAGTTATTTTGACGGCTTAATGAACTTGTTGAACTTTTGCTGAATTCGAGCGTTAGTGTTCTGTTGGCAGAGAATTCGGCTGTGCACCATTTTTGATGCACAGAAACAATTCTAGCCACTGTGAACACTGTACAAGTTCAGCCTCTTTACATTTGCTGAGTGTCTGTGTGTTCTCTATAATGGCCGACTATGCTATGAGTGAACTCCACTTTCTGAGGAGACTGAAAGTAAGCCGAAGACCAAGTTATACTACTCATCCCAGGATGAGGCAGACCTTTTTTGGCAGCTTCTGGTACATTTTAACCTCCTTGTGCGAAAATCTGCCCGGGCTACAAGGTTTAAATTACTTGTGACAAATCTGGAAATGCTTTAATCCATCTATCTTAGAACATCCACATAACAATGACGGCAGTGTGTGCTATATGCAGCAGTGTGCTTAAGGCTGAACAAAATTTGAAGACCGGTTATATAAATATCTCGGAACCTATTTGAAGGAACTGCTTATTTTTGTTTTCTATGACAGTGTAGACATAAATACGTTCTCTCCGATTTACAGTGCTGATTTTCATTCGCCGATACGAAAGTGGATACATTCGCGGTGTAAAAGTCGTTATTCAACTGCGGCGGTGTATCATTGCTGAGTGGTGGAATTAACAACAGTTGTTTTGCTAAATCTATCATGTTGACATTGGTGATAAGAAGAAAAGCTGAAATAAATGCTTATATTTACTGGAGTGGATATTTTTTTATACGTGCTTCAAATAAGCTTGGTCTTTATACGGAACAGGAGTGCATTTTATGGAAACTAAAATTTTCTAAAAGCGCAAGAAATATAGTTCAAGGCATCCATAGTTTCATAGTTTTCTCGTTGTCCACTCCAAAAAATTTTCAAATTAATCTTCTCAGATGAGCCTTCTTCTATTCTTTGTTTTTATGTAGGTTTTTTTTGTAGATTTTTTTCCGTATGTTGCAAAATAGGAATAATTATTCACTAGTGTTCAGCTGTAAATTCCAGACAACCGTGCAGTTTGCCGTTCTTGCCGATATACACGATGTATTCGTGCTGGAATGAGAGTTGAACAAGTCCAGAATGAACGTGACGTTATCGGGAAACGTGTCCGACCGTCCAGCTCGAGTATGACAGCGAAATCACCGCATGCAAGGAGACATCAGAGTGCTGATGAGGGGTGAGTGGTTGAGTTTGTGAACAGTTGAGCATAGCTGTGACCGGCTTCCCTGCATTCGTGACTTCCGAATTCCGCAAACGTCCGAGCATACATTGAGTCTCTACGGAATTTGGTAAAAGATTAGTTGGATTTGAAACAACGCACTGTCTACATACCGCTTCAGCTTTTTTTTTCTTTTACGGCAACATTACCTGTCACCTGTCGTCCCGTTAATCATCGAGTGGTCTAAGTCGGCGTAAGTAAATCCTCCATTTTTCCCTGTCACGTGCAAGAATAGCCCAGTGGGTACTGCTCGCTTTAGGAACATGTTGAGCATCATACATTTCTTCCATGGTTTTCGTGAAGAACTCTGACTATTGGTAGTTGTCGGTAGTTTTCCTGCAGCACGTTTGACATCCCGAGGAATCCAGTCACTAAAGGCTCTTGTCCTTCGGTTGTCATTCATACGCATTACGTGTCCGGCCCACCTTATCTTCGACTGTTTGGCGTACAGAACGACATCTTTGACTTTTGATCGTTGACGCATATCGGAGCTTTGGATTCCATTCCTTACTTATGTGGAACAAGATACTCCTAGCATCGTCCTTTCGACTGGGTGCACAAATAACGCTGAGTGATCTTTTATCCTGCTTGCGCATGGACCAGGTTTCTGACGCATGCGCTAAGGCAGGAAGTAACTGAGGGTATGCCATACATTCCACTTCATCATACCTCGTTAGAGGTGATCGAATGCATATTTGGCCTATACAATGACTCATGGTGATACCGAGGTATCAAGTCAGTGTTGCAATCCTCCCGGACAACGCTTTAACTAACTAGTTGATACTGGAGGAATGGGAGCTTTGTGAACACGGAACGTCAGATCGCGGAAACAGCCTATTTGGCGTGCAATGCAGAGCACCTCTACCCATTGTTCTATATTATAGGTACTGATTTATATCCATGCTGAAGAAACTGTCGTCATCTCATTAATCTCTATGTTTCCCAGATATTACAATGTAAGTTGAATGTACGTTCACTACGTTGTACGTTCACATCGTCAACATTAAACGGCCACTACTAAAAGCGAAGTGTAGTGGGAGTATTTTTTTCTTAACAGACACTTTTTCTACGAAGTCATTTTTTCTGCGTGCAGATCGTCCATGCGCTCAACGCCAGAGATCACTGGTTCTCCAGAGGATGCATGGGATTGCCCGGACACGTTGATTGACGCGTTATTGCGATCTGAAAAAACAATCAGCAATCTTCGCGATTCCGTCATTAAGCAAACTGGAAATGCCGAGTATACTGTAGAGCCGGAAGAACCTGTAAGCAACGATTTCAATCATTTCATGTAGATTTCTATGTTAAAAAATAATAAGTGACAAGTGAGAAGTAAAGAAAAAGTGAGAAGTAATAAGGGTGGGAGATGGAGAACAAAATAGTTACAGTGACTGAAACTGTCTTGAGTAAACTGGTTTTTCTTCGGATTTTCTTATGTGATTCTGATTATTTCTTCTAGCAGTCATCTTCTTTTGGCACGCGAACGGCAACGGTAAATGATATCCTGAAATCATTACACAGTCAACTTCTACTGGTTAAGGAATGGGCAAAAACTCTAGCACCGTTTCTCTCACTTTCTGCAGCAGATCAGGTATCTTTCTCACTATTTTTCAGTTTGATTTTTCTTTAATTTTGATTAAAATTAAGTTGGTTTGCGAGAGTAACACTCATAAAGTCAACTCTGAACTTTAAGAGATTAGTGTTATTCATTTAGCAATATTTTTATGGTGTAGACATTTTTTCCATAATTTGATATCATTATATTTTAGTCGTTACTTATTCATTAGATTTCCTAACTCGAACCCTTAACCCTTCACCGTATTCAATTTATCAACCGTGCATATCATTTTGTCATGTTGCAGCAAAGCTCGGAAGACTGTTATGTGAGTTAGTAGCATTAACAGTATGGTCTTTTATCGGTCAACAATTACTTGATGATTCAAAATGCGAGGGCTAAAGTTGATCACGTAGTTGAGGAATGCGCTGAAGTTACACCCAGGTCAGCAAAGTTGCACCTTAGTTCGTTCTGTCCAATAGACACCACAGCTCGTTCCTCGATCCAGCATGTCGCACATATTCCTTCCATTTTGAGAACATGTTCTCAGTTATTTATAGAAATAGAGAACAAAGTAAGAGGTTGAGCACCATATGACCGTTGCTTTCGTGGAATTCATGTACTTCGTGCCAGTTGTAGACCGTTCTGCAATTTAAGACAGCGTTCATAATACTACTTTTGTAGTAAACGCGGAGAACAGCTGTAAAAGAAACGTAGAGAGGAGTTTCTCATTGAAAACTCCTTGCTTTGCAGAGTAGTCAAATGTTTTGGCTGTGCTCGTGGCTCATCATCACTAGGAAGCGTTCTGTGACTGCTGTACTGATGCAGCGCTATTTTTTTTTCTGGAGCATACTTCTTTCGGCAAACTTGTTGATAACGGAGTTCATGGTCGTTCGTTTCAAACCAACGGCGTGACCGATTATTGATCCATTTCTTCCAGAAAGAAGTGCTGCGATTATGGATCCATTAATTTACAGACGTCAAAAGTCGTGCCATTACCTGTTGGACTAGTGGGTGATTGGTATGTACGTCTGGCGAGTTGAATTCATGAATTATGAAATCTCGTGAATAAACTGCGAGGCAATATACGAAAGTGATGAATGCTACTAGTTCAGTTGTTGTTTTTCCTTTCTTCTTTTCCGCAGTATAAACTGACAAATCGTTATCGGTGTTTATTACGGTCGTTCTTATCTGATAAAATTCCTCCTAGGAAGCGCACTCAATAGTGCTATTATTAGCCCCAGGGAGTATATATCCAATAAAAAGTCGGCTACCAGATCTAAAACTATTCTTCGTTAGGCTTACCACTTAGGGAATTCGCTTCGTTTCAATATCGTTGGAGTTACCATTAAACAAGCAGCTGTCAACATTAATTTGAACGTACACATACATATTTATACTTACTTGGGCACTTGGATGGCCTGCCTTCACTAACTGCACGGGCTCCAGCATAATTTTCAGTTTTTGTGAGTTTTTGTGGTTTAGCTACTGTGGTTCCATGGTGTCCCAAAGTAAGCCTAACCAAACTGTGCTCTAGGTCGTCGCCACCATAGCCCGGCATGGACCGGAGCGAGATTTGCCACTATGCCATTAGTTTGATACCAAAACGGCAGTAGGTCCTAGGATTGGTTTGCTTTTAGCTGGGCTTCTTAAGGGAACCTAGGGGAAACGCCGGACTACTTGGCTTGGGAGACCCTGTTGATTGAATGAATCCCTCCTCTGTACATCGTATCCCGACACTCAGGAACACCTCCAAGCCACAATGAAGCGGAAAGCCTTTGAGAGAATTTGTCTATATATATATATATATATATATATATATATATATATATATACGTATGAATTTGTATATGCGTATATGTATGTGAGTGTGCATGTTTAAATAATATCTTTTGCACTGGGCTTCCAAGCAAGGTTTGAGATTTTGCCAATGCTTTACTGTTCCTTTCAAAGAATTTTATTTACAGACTGCTTTATTGAAGAACTTTGCTCCGCAACATGTAGTGCTTTCTGTTTCGTATCGTTCAAAGGAAGGTTCGGATTTTTTGAGACTCATCAACAATAGCCTCATTCCTCGTCCGTCTAAAAATGAACAACCGAGGTTTTCACATGTTATTCTTTGAAATTTTAATGTGTCGTTTTTTTACAAATATTGCTTATTCTCAGTTGTTTCATATTTCATGGGTGAGGTCCAACAATTTCTTTTACGTCTTACAAGGGAGGATTTTAACTGTGTTTGTTTATTTATATCTTTATATTAGTAGCTTTTCTCAGAGCTGCATTGAAAGACCATATGTTTCTATTTCATTCACAGATTTTACTGTGTATAAGAAAATGTGTTGGATATCTGTAGTGGTCTTAATACTGGGTTTTAACCTATTATCAAAGCAAGCAGTTCACTACCTTATCATGACTATGGGGTCTCCTAGGGTATTGAAGCGTGATAAGCAGCGGTGGATCATTTCTACATGATGGTCTCCCAAGTTGAGGTGCACGATGTTTCTATCCGAAGGCTCAGCTGTCGGTAAGCCAGTACCAGAAATCATTGCCATCCCAACAACAGCGACAAAGTGGCGAGTGGTGAGAACCTGGAAAAGTCTCAGCGAGGTTTTCGAAAGTCTGAGGAGGAAATCTTATTCAAATAGCAAATTATCGCTCTTTGAAAGTTATGCTTGGTTTTATACAATTCCTTATGATTCGTGAAGGTGGCCCTTGAAGTGTTTAAGTAAGTACTGGAAAATAAATTATGCTGCATTTCTTGCACACCACAATAATCCATCGGTCCGGAAACTGAGCTTTCGATGGTGGACTGAATCTTGTTCACAATACTATGAAGGGTTGAAAATCGCAGAAATTATGCTGTTTTGAAATGCATCGTTTTTTCCTTTACACAAAATCTTTTACTACTTTATTTACATACGTCGTACGTTTGCTCAACAAGAATACGATGAATTTATTTATATACTTTATGTAAGGAATTACGGCTTGGGAACCTGTCGTTTTTGTTAGCAGAACATATTATTGTGTGGCAGTTGTAAAGTTGTACATTGTTGTTACATGTTTTGTTTTGAAACGTGAGAGAATAAAAAAAAGGGTTTTAAAAAGGATCGAAAAATCTTAAAATTTAATTTAACTTTTAAAAAATTAGACGATTACGTTGTCATTACTTTGTAATTTATTACAGTGGATTTTATTTACGGGATTGTGAACGGGTAATGGATCAGATGGTCGCGCCGATGAGATTCCTCGCCATTGATGATGCAGAATTTGTAACGCTCAAGGCTTGTGTGCTGTTTAATCCTGGTTGGTTCACTCGTACAGGAGTTGTTCGACGTTTTCCTTCCAGGTTTTTTTTTGCCCCACATGTGTAAATTGAACTAACTCAATCACTCGTTTATAAAGTAGAAATCAGTGACTCCGTCGATCTGGACTTCATACTTTATCATTTCCAATAGTGATTGATATTCTGAATTCAAATTGATTACCTTAGCGAACTTACGAATGAAAACAGTATGTTGTGAACCATCTCGGTGAGGTTCAGTGGCATAGTGCATATCACTTGTTCATTACACAACCCAGTGTGGATAATGCCTTTGGAGCAAAAGAACTAGGACACCGTTCATTTTTTCTCCTGATGAGGAAATGTGTATCACCCTATGGAAACTGGAGCCAAAGAAACAAGACGTTTAGATGCATCTTAAGAAAAATCAAGCTCGACAGCATTGCAATGATTATTTATGGATTTTTCTAGGATATCTATTTATATTGTATGCTCAAAACGATAGATAACTACCATTTCTTATATACGGACCATAAGTGGCGATACTTTGCTAAATGCGAATCTTAAGTCCGCTGAAGTAAAGTCCTTTTGTTTAACAGTTTTTTCACATGATTGACCTGGTACGAGGTTTGTATAAAAGCTTTAAGATATTTTCCCAGTTTACTAAACGTCTTGTGGTGCCAGGTAAAAAATCAGGCAGAGAGTCAATTATGGGTACCATAATGCGTAGGGATACGTTCTAGCTGTAGCTAATGGATAGAGGACAAATCGCTCGGTGTTAATCAATCTTCGGTGGATGTGTTGTGCATTCGACTCCATTTGTAGCGTCGTAGAGGTGACTGAGTATATCTTCCCAGACAAGTTTGTTACCATTTTGGAAGCCCAAGAGGGATGGAAAGCTTGTTGATCACGGAAAACGGCGTTGTATTAACGTTTGATCCGATATATATTCGTTTCTAACCGGTGCTCTGTACACGCCTTCTAAGTATGCGTACATAACTAAGTAGAGTAATCAGATTCAATACTACTATTTGCTAGTTTGGGTAAGGTGGCATTCAGGTATTAAGATCAATTGATCTAGTCCATTTTTCAAGAAGAATTCGCAGGAGTCCGGGTGTTATTTTTCACATTTGTCAATGTGGCAAGGTACTTTCCAAGTTTTCTCTTCGTTCATAAGTTTTGGAATTTTACTTTTCTCCTCAAATGTTTACGAAATAATTTACATTCGTTGCTTAGTGGCAAAAGGCCTATCTCCCCTGGCGGTGACGACGGTGCTTAACACGAGGAGGCGTATATTCACGGCTTTGGAATACTACTTGCGAACTCATAAACACGACGAAAAAACACGACTAGGTGATCTGACACTGTTCTTGCTATCGCCGTTGTCGGTAAGTATGACATTTTTGCTTTACCGCTGATTCTTGTGCTAAACAGTTTTGAAAAATTTCAGTCGCTAGCAAACTCGTTTTGCGAGGACATACTGCTGTCGAAACTGAGTGGTCTTGCTCACGTAGATGTGCTAATAGAGGAACTCATGCTTGCCGGTATCGAGGAGCAAAGCAAATCTACTGCAGGAAAAGGTCTGTAGGTTAAGTAATTGCCCGATCTTAATCCTGTTCTGTTTTTTCTTCATTCTTGTTGATCGTTTCGATGTCGAGTTTTTCCTGGCTCTGAAGTTGCGATGGTGCTACGGAGAAACACCCTGATCTGCATTATCATTCAGAATGCGTGGTCGAGTTGTACGGTTAAACTTTTAAGCAGAAAAACAAGAATTACCAAGCATAGTAAATGGTTGTCAGTAACCAGTGCTGTCACTGTGACACCAGTTGCTTCTGTGACCTCTCATAGAAAGGCGATTGAGGTCACAGGTTGGTTCTAACCCTGTGGATTATTTCGTTTTTTGTCCATGGTACAATGTTCGATAATTTTAGAGCTATCTATTAATTCCCAAACTCAACTTTGCAGGTATTCTGTCCGTTGCTTCTGGCGTTTCAGATAGCAGTGACTTTGCTACCGACTCTCATACTGATAAAACGTAAGTGAACTTGCTTATGTGCATTTATAGAGGAAATGTGTAAAGCTAACCAAATAAGGGTGTATGAAAATAGTGATCGCAATAACATAGAATTCTTGGATATTCACCTCCACTGATTTAGTTTTTTAATAGAATTCCGCGATGGCAGTGCGATTACATTCCTAGCTTATCACCAACGATGGTGGTCTGCTTTTATGGAACTGATGGAATTTGCTGCTTCAAAACTAATTTGCTAATATAGCGACATAATTGTTGATGATTGGCTTTTTATGTGATTTGTAGATTAAAACATTGAATTCCTTAGCTAAAGTGAGGGAGTCTCTGTTGGAGACACTAGGGTGCTCGTTTGGTTTTAGGCAGCAGTTGAAAATTCAGGAACACCCCGCCGAAACGATGATGAGGAGGCGGTGAGCCGTATAAGAGAATGCTGCAAAATAGCGCCGAATTTTCAGCGCTTGTCTCGTAAATAGTAATGAAACGAGTACATCTGACATGGTGTTTTAATCAATTGACATTGGAAACTCCATAATGGGAATGTCATTGGTCTTGAAAACTAATAATTTTATTTTTATTAAATCTGAGAAAACTGGATTATCTGTTAAACTAACGGTCTCCAGCCTGGTTTAGGTCACTTCTAGCAGAATCGTTTTCCAATGATTTTGACGCGCTCAGCACGCTTCCACTGACAAATACTCATTCATTTTCGCTGGCAAACTTTGAAGAGTAGGTTTTTTTAGTGCTTACAAATGTTATTTCATAAATAAAACGTGTCGATATTGTCGGTTTCGGTTTAGATCTTTGCCGAATTCACCACCATCGCCGTCGATTTCACCAAATCATGCATGGTCCAGTGGTCAGTTCGTCTCATATCAACACAGTCCACTTTACATTCCTAATGGCGGATACTAATTTACTAGCACACATTTTTTTCTTCTTAAACTTATTACGTACCGCTACTTTGATAAGCATAATAGTGCTTATTTTGATCTGTTGCTGAAGAATGTAGTTCAGTGTCACATGTTGTTTTCTGTACGTCTAAAGTTATTCTTTATAAAATGTAGTTTAAGATCGGATACCAGTTATAAAAGTAGTAGTTGCATTGATATGTTAATTTCTTTCCACAGTATTCATTACTATGTTGGAAGCAGACATGTACTGCTTATGTATGCTTACATTTTGCCATATGCCGTATTGGTAATGATTCGTTGATAATCGAAGGGAGTTTCTTTTTTCCCCTATGTAAAAACCATTGTAAGAAATTGCCAACAGTTCATGAGCTATGTAAGGTGTAACTGCACTAAGTGTCTATGATGGGATTTCGATCATCTCAAAGAAAGGAAGAAAATGTGACCTTTAACCTTCGTGAGAGTGTTAAAGTGGTGCTAGAGACAATACGTAGGCAAAAGAGGACTGACGTCAGATTAATGACGATAGTTTATGGCCTTTTGCCGTAGGCTATAGATGTAAAAGACAACAAAGAAAGATCTGGTGATATTCAGTACCATCATCATCGTTATCGTGTTCTGAAGCCTTTTTCTTGTTTTATCATTGTTGTTCTATCCAGATGAACTGTCATTTCCTTAGTTTAACGTTTACAACGGGTAGCAATGTTGTTTAATCGACTTTCACTGTAGATTATCTATGTTGTTGTTTTTTCTTGTGTCACAGGCATAAATAAGGTAATTTTTTCTTGTTTGTGCATTATGGAATCAACAAGATACTACAAAAGGAGTGCTGTTAAAAACGGAAAGTAGTGAATGGTTATGTTCAAGGCTATGATGAATCGTCCTCCTTTGTATGTGTTGGCAAGATGTCGTTTTCTTTGTTAAAAAAAGTAGATATTAGGGATTTTTTAGCGCATGTTGGTGAAGAAATAAATGAAAAACAAAAAAAAAACGGATGAATTACGACGAGCACTTTAATTCGGTGGGCAACAATTAACTATTCGCCATTGCGCCGTGGTACCAACAATGGTTTAGTGGTAAAGGTTATCATGATGGTGTGTCCATCTGCATTGTAGAGCTGGGCATTATCTACTATTTTTCTCGTGAGTACGAGATAATTTCTCGCTGGCAAAGGTGCACAAGTTGGTAGAGAACGATGAGCAAGCTGCGATTTTCTTCTTGAAGATGTGATTTGTTTTATTGGTAGGTTATAAAGGTGTTCGCCGTTTTGACGAGATAAATAATCTGTTGAAGAGGCTATTATTTGTGAGCGTAGAAGGGGAATTGCTGAAGACATCGAGCATCTGAGATTGAATGAACGCTGCTCTCGTCACTATCTTTCGAATCAAAATTGCTCATTGTGCATTTCCCTTATGTAAACATCCTGAGACTTGTATTGAGAGCAATAGCCAGCGTTCTTCTACAAATGAAAGCTTCGTTTGTTCTGAGAACATGCATACTCTTCAGCCTTATCAGCTGCAAAAGCTAGAAAACATTACTTGCTACGTAACGGTTAGAGTGGCCTGCCTTCAAAGTACACTTAGTTCGTTGTCGTGCCCACAGATAACAAATTCTCCACCTTTTCGACGTCTGTAACTTGATAGCAGACTTAACTGAAGGGATAAAAACACGGATTTGATACATCATTAGGTCATCGAAGGCCTTTGTATAGGCTAGATATGTATTGTCCAGTGAATTTAACGGTTCTACGAATTCAATCAAGTGCACGGCTTGTTCTTGGACTCTTGATTAACGCCAGATGCTTTCATCTCTTTTCATGCATTGGTTTACGGATTATCTGAAGTCGAATATAGTATATTTCATCACGCTTATAGTTTAAATCACCGTAAACATCATAAAAATAATAAACTATTAATGCACGATTTTGAGAAGTGTACAGAGATGATACTGCTAATGGTGGCAGTACTTCTTCTCCGAATTAATCAAATGCTTATGTAAAGGTTTTTCATTATTATCCTGAAAAAGTGTGGATTGATCAAGTGCTAGATGTGTTTGGAGTTCCGCAATGCTATTGCGATGAACTTACTTCTAGTCATGTTTCATAGCTTCCGCAACATTAATTGGACTATTGAATGAATATCACAACTACCAATAAATAGTTATTGCCAATAATTTTGCGGTAATATAATACCACTATTCATTAGCTTGTGAAAAAATTGATGAAGAAGTGTCTGGTTTGCTTTCCGAAATCTCAATTTCCATATTTTCTTGTGGTTTTTGTTCACCCAGTTTCATTACTAGGATTGCCTAATGTGGTCCTATTTTCGAACAGTTTCGAGGAATTCTAACCTTTTTTTTTAACGAAGTAGAAAACTCGAATTCGAGAAAAATGTGGAGTGCAGAGAACTATCTGGTCTAAACTCTCTTTGTTGGGATGCGTTTCTTGTAAGAAAACAATTTCAGGAAGCCATAGAGTGGGACGTGGGGTCAAAGCCTATCTGAGATGCTGAGTCTTGTCTATATCACAGCATTATTGTGGTCAAAAAGGATAAAGCTTTCTGCATTGATCAATCCCCCAAGGATGCTCTATAAATTCGACTTCATTTACGAATGTTAAAGGTCATGAATGCTTATCTGTCCTATACAATGACTCGTCATGGCCCATCGATGTATTTAGCTAGTGCTGCTATCCTTCTAGACAAACCTGGTACCAACTTGTCGATCCGGAAAGTGTATAAGGCTTTGTGAGCCTAGCGCGCAGGATCGAACTCATGTGTATCGCAGGACGCCTCTTACTAGTGCGTTACACGCACCTTTTTATTGTGGTTAAAAGCACTGCTACTTAATTTCCAAGGGCGAAAACAGTCAAGCTTGATCTCTTCTTCAGAGTTAGTGTTACTCTTAGAACGCTTTACTCTATACTTGGTGCCAAGGAACGTGAGTAGCGCAGTGATTAGATATGCACTGCAATATACATGGGGTGGTTAGTTCAGTCTCACCCCTTTGGTCTCTAAGCCCTTCACGCCTCCGGGATCTACACTTTGCCAGCAGAATTGTCTTGTAGGAGAGCAGCACTGGTCTGATATATCGGTTGGCCACTGGTGGTTACTGTATGAGCCAAATATGTTACTCAATCACCTCTAGCAATGATTTCAATCCATGATACATCATTAATCCATGACGGGTAAGCGCTGTTTTGCGTCTCCGGATGGAATACGAGCAATTTTTCTTCAGCACTGGTCTTTTTGGTATTTTGATAGCAAAAATAATTTTTTAATAATTAAGTTGCTTCAGGTGTTGTGGAAATGATAGAATTAGGGAAGAGACTTTGCTCTATCGTCTATGGTTATGAATGATATGTATGGTACTATGGTTCATTGCGAAAATACGTTAGCACTGGATGTATTTTGCACTCTACATTGAGTCTGCTTGGGTGGGTTTTGTGCCTCCGACTTCCATACAATAACCGTGGCTGTTGAAATGAAGCAACAGTTCTTAGTCAAATTATCGGTCAATGTACTTGTTTGAAAAGAGGGTTTTGTAAGTTAGTAAGCCTACAAAACGGCTTTTCTGGTCTTATACCTTATATTCTGCTTTCGATTAGCTATAGGATACATATACTGTGTTAAAAAATTTTGAAGCACACTGAACAGAAAATGGGAGCTGTAGTACCCATACAGGACGTTATGGCTTAAGGGATCGGCCAATACCGAACGGTTTAAACATTACACTTTAACTAACAATTAACCGTCTCCAAACTGTATTCGATTTAATAACGTTTACCTAAGTTTTTTATTTTTACCAGTTGATTTCTTTTGATTAAAAAGAAAAGTTAGTAGCACATGATGCGTTGATATTTTGTATTATTAGAGATTTTGCCTCCTTATCTCCCTATCGTTTTCTTTATTTTATTAATTTTTCCAATTTAATAAAAAGTGGTTAATTAATAAAGAAATAAATCGTACTTCGCAAACTGGAAGGACATTCATTACGTCACTTCTGTCACCAACTGGCAATTACCTTTAGCTACTCGTTAATTTTCCTTTCAAGGTAGTAATTAGTTTAGCCCTATGATCGCTTACATCATTTTAATCGTCTGTTTCTCATTCGTTCTGCCTTAAAACATCATTTGTAGAAAAATAAACGATTATGGGTTGCATTCTATGTTTAATACATCTACAGCTGATTGGAAAAGTCGAAAGCTTTCTAATAATTTATGTGGCGATGTGCTTAAATACGAGTTATGTAAAGTAAATTGTGGGCCGACACCTTGCACAGTTTCTACCGCAATAAGAACAGCTCAAAAATCCTTGTGATATGGATGAATTTCAAATATTCCCATTCATGAAGAAGGCCAGATTGAGAAGCATATCAAGAATGCCATTGAAACAATAGTTTAGAAATCAAGCAAATCAATGCCAGAAATTGGCACTAACATAGTAGAAACCATTCGTAACGTGGAGATTCCCCTTCCATTCACAGAAGTGGCACTAATGGCGACAAATCTTGGCCCAGTTTGCCAAAAGGCTACTCGGGACTCCGAGGAAGAAATAACGTAATCCACAGAATTAATAAGATTTGAAATTGCATACATGCCAGAGCCCACATCGAAGGAATAAGTGCCCATAGACAATCACTCCGGTTCTAAAAAAGTGTTGTCATCGAAACTCTAGCAAAATTATTTTTTATGGTGTCTCTGTTGTCATTTATCAATGAACAATGGATTGGCAATTCATACCGAGGTTAAGTGAAAATAGGTTCTTACTTTCACTCATTAGAAAAGCATTGGTTGGCTCCATTGCAGCTAATCTGATGCCGACTGCTACAGGATGCATTATCTGAAAAGAAATTATTTATTGTCAGCTACCATTCACTCAGTCAACAACCGTCCGGTACAAAAAGGCACTGCTGAGTGAAGTTCTTCTTCAAAGCGCTGTTTCAATGCGGAAGATTGAACTCTATTCGATGGCTACGGCGATCCACATTGGAAAGACAAGCGCCTGTGAACGGGCTGCTCGAATCACCCCGGATCTGAAAAACGTGAAGACTCCAAAACAATAATCGAACTAATTTTTGTAGCAACCTCGTTTGGTAAAGTTTAAACTAAACGAAATTGTGCTGAAGCTGACACTAATTTTTCGTGAGGACTAACCATTAAAGGAACATCTACAACCGGCTTGTGAAAACATTATGTCGAATAGATTCCGATTCTCTGCGAATTTTCCAAATTTTAGAAAACTCAACTCTCGCTCCAGCTTTGGTTGAACCGAAATAATTAATAGAAAAAGTAGGCGTACTAAAAACTATATTAAACGAAATGATGACAAAGCGCTAAGCAGTGACCAATCCTTAATCTATGCGCCATGCATAAGAATCCATTAAGTATCGCAGGAGATGAATAAATGCATATTTACCCTATACAGCGGCTTCCAGTGGCATAAACTAATGTATGGAGTTAAAGTCCCCATCCTCACAGATAAATTTAACACCAATTTGTGGATTTCGCGATAGAATGGAGGGCTTGATTTGTCCGGTTCTACTCACTACTCTACACGTGCTTGCAGACGTGCTCTAGAAAACAAAAATCGTTGCCTATGATTGTACCGAGAACGTCTTGTAGTAGAAATTTTTAATTTTTTCTGAGGTATTATTTACACTTTTCGAGTATGATCAGGTTGCTATTTGTTCAGTAAGCCTGAAATCCACAGCAAGGCATCTCTCAAGTCATCAGGTCGTTGGACGGAGCTCTTCAAAGTTCGAGAATCTCTTGAGAGTTTTCACTCACTCAAAGTATTCTTCATGGGCGCAGTTTTTACGCGAGAATCACAATATACTCAATATCTAACCGTGCAATTTAAAATCATTTTCTACTGAGGACAGTAATATCGCGTCTGAAATCCACAACAAGGTATCTCTCAGTATTTTCTCAAAATTCCAACTTTTGCTTGCTCCAAGTCAAAGTAGCGATTCATAGGAAGTAAATGAATAAAGCACAGCTTCTTCTTTGCCATTCCAAGGTGCTTTTGAGCAAAACTACAGATTTCAAATGAGACAAGGCGAAATTTTCTTTTGAAAAAGGACTTAATTAGAAGAACTTTTCAATTTCGTAACTAAATGAGAAAAACTGTAGTAAGTCTTAATAGTTCATAGGGATTTTCTTCCTCATCCCACGTCGTCAAACACTCTTCAACGAAGCGAGTGTCAATTTTTCCGCCTCCGCTGTTTCGAAGCCACGCCTCCTGAGCTTCCATATAATTACAAAATATTGTCATCTCATCTGGAACCGCCACCATTACCAGTTGCTCGAACAAATTTTCTACAGACATCATGTCACCATTATTCAAAGTAAGCTGAAGGTTTTAGAATGATAGAGAATTTTGAGCTAAGAAACCACCTTCATCCACTTCCGTAAACTTCTTCATAGTCTAACTCATTATTCAACAATCTTCATTAGCATAGTGACGTGTCATATTTGTAGGAAAGTTTTGTTTTCCCGAGCTTTCTATTTGAAGTAACCAACAAGGAATTATTCTATTGAGAAGTTGAAAACACACGAAAAACAATTACATATTATTAGGTATAAATAGGGCAAACTTTTAGTACATGACGGTTACGGTAATGTAGTTCCTCGAGCGTAAAGTTTTAACATTTTCGCAAAGGCTGTGTTGAATTCAATGCGTATGATACGAAATCGATAATCGCTTTTAACTTTAACTATGCATATATAAATATATATATGCTTTACAATTCAACAAAATCTATAGATGTTATCGCAGAAGACATAACTTTTTTTATTACATCAAGATGAATCTTTTGACTTTCTCAAGCTCAGAAAACCTGTGTTTCTTAAGTCTACGAAACCTGGTTTTTCCTTAAGCTTCTTTCATTGATACTCGCATTTTCGAGCGCCAAAATGACTGAAGAAACGGGATTTCGAACAGCTTACTTACCAATTCTTCAATATATTGTTGCTTGCTGCTTTTGTTGCCTTTATGTTGAAAGTCTGAAAAATTTAAACCGAGTTTTCAACACATTTAGGAATTTTTAAACAATAAGAGAGTGACTGAAAGAATGTTTTATGAAGATTCCAGGTTCTCTTAAGGCTGCAGAGGAATCTCTTCTATAAGACTATGGGGTCCTCAATTTCTCAACGACTCGTGATAGAGAAGTCATCGCCAGTTGTTCAAAAATCACCTTCTTCACGAGTGTGTTAATTATTAAAACCGTGCATGAAATAATAATAAATAACTTATGCATCTTCCTAAAATAAAACCGGAAATTCATAGGCGGAATTTGAAAACTGAGAATTTGCCCTTTACAGGGTAGATCATCTCTAAGACATGTCGACGAATGTGAAAAACTAGTAATAATATATGTTTACGGCGTATGCAGAGTAAATATATTAGTGCTAGTTAGACAAAATCATTTCCACTTAGTCTGAATCTGATCATTGGGGAGTGGGAGGGAAGTATTGCTTCTTATTGCAAAATATTACAATAATAACTTATTGATCTCACAGGTTTCAATTCGATCATTTGTGGAACATTGCAGTTTAAGCTTCTTAGACGCTTAAAAAATACGCTACCCAATTACGTTTTCTTATTTAGAGACTAAAGCCGTGCTCAAAAAAATTTACACATTTATGTATAATCCAACTTTCGCTCTTCGAATCTAAGGATGTAATGCACTTTTCCAACGTCCTCACGTTATTTGAGGCCTCTCATCTCTTCAGTATACCACTTTTTTACTGTTCTAGATTATGTCTCGCGCACTTCTAGTTCTGTTCATTATCGGTCTTCTACAGCTCTCTTATTTTGTATTCGCTGCACCGTCGCATTCGATGACGAGGATACAGGTATTCTCATTAAATCACCAATGCTTTTAAAGATTGCGTTTGCAAAAGCAAATTATTTACGCAAATCAAGGAGATATTCTGTTCTACAATATAGAGAAAATTTTTAGGAAAGGATTCTATTCGTTTTACAGTATTCCCAGTAAACAAACATCGAACTAGGTCATAGCTTAAGGCTCTCGTTGAATGCATGTGGAGCTCGAGAAACTGACATGCTTCAAAACCTACTAGCTTATTCAGTCGTCAAGAAAATATTGAGGTGTCGTTCACAAAATTGCTCCCACTTAATTTTTATCTCGTATAAGTTCGTCTCAGCCAAAGCGTCTTTCTTCTCAATGGTGATTCTTTTTTGTGGATTCAGTGACGAACGAACTGAACTCAATCGATAGTTTCATTCTCAATATATTAGTCAGTTATCGATGTGAAGAATCTCGACTTTTCTGTACTGCCCATGGTTGAGATACGGTGTACGGACGATTGTTAGGAGCATCCTATAATTCATTATAACGTTTTATTATTATCATACAAGCTGCAAATCAGATTTTCCAGGAGGTATTTCGCTCTCTGATTCCACGTGAAAGCGAGCGCGGCAAAGAATACTATGAGGAGCCGTTTTGGAATCGAATAAATGATGTTTGGTAGAAAGAAAATAAACGTTGAGCCTCATATTCATTCGTAACATCATTATTAGCATTATCATCAGCATCGTTAACATCACCATCATCGCAACCATCACATTGTACTCGTCATTATAATCCATCATTATCTTTGATGAGTCAAACACGTAATGAACATTTTGTGCTCGGTATTGGTTTTTTTCCTTTCTTTTCCTTTTTTCTTCGCTATTGGCTAAAACCACCACAGCTCTTCATCACCAGTAATGGGTTGAATTAATCTAATCTATAGAATGGAACACATTACATTTAGGCGACCACCAGAAAACGAACCTAGTCAGAAGCGCAGCAGCAAGCTGGGAACGATAGACTAAACTTCTAGATCTCAATTTTTTAAATAAAGTTCGAACAACTGTGAAAGGAAAAAAAAGTAATCTCTAAAATAATTCTTGGAAATGTCTCAAGATAAATAAATTGGTTAGCCGGCTTTAGTTGCTGTCATGAATAAGTACTTAGGTGTCAGTAGTGCTTAAATCGTTTGTCTTTGCAAAGAAACATTCTTCGAACAAGACCCTTTTCACCAGAGTCTTGAAAGCCATAACATGGCTTTCCAATTCGCCACTATTTGTCAGCTTCTGATTCTGACTATGTGGCTACGTCAAGATTGATGTGATTTCTGACACTATTCTATTCCAAGCTGTGGTCTTGGATGAGGACATGGAGTATCTTGTCGGTGTGGATGACTCTGGTGGTGAGTAGACTCCAGCTCCAGATCGCTGTTCGACACCCAACTGCGTAGCCACAATGAGGCTATGAACCGTTGTTGTGAAGTCGATGCAAACGTTGCTCTCTCAAATACAAGGATTGACAATTTTCTAAAATCTTCATGATTATTGCTTTTGTCAGTGGCAAACATCCAGGAATGCTTCAGAGATGGGAAACTTCGTGTTGATTACCACCACCAAATAAATATCTGCATAGTTTCTTCTTAGCTAAAATGTTTAGCGACTCAACGGAAATGTTATAATATTGTATCGGAATGTATCGATGTGTAAACTTCTGAAAGCTATTTTTCCTGACGATTGACCTATCTTGAATGAAGTGTCCAGCGCCTCTAAGTCCTATTTGCATAGAGACACATCCATGTTTCCTTCAAAATAGCCAACGAATTAATAAAAACGTGCTTTGTGCTTTCAGAGAGGTCTGCTGACCTCCATAGTGAGCCGAGGTCAATGCCAACGATCACTAAGCTACTTAAATTTGTCCATGACAAAATGGTTTGCACCATTTAAACGTATCGACAAAACTGATGACTTTTAATGCTTAACACCAACTGGAACTGATGCCACGAGGTTTTCTAGCATATTCGTTTCCACGTTTTATTTCTTTTTTTTTTTCTGACGATAACATGATTTCAAGAAAGGCTTAAACGTCATTGTAAACAGCAGGAATTTTCTCAGTGATAGTCATGATTGTCTGCTGATAATAACTTGTTAATCCGTAGGATTTCTCTTACATTTCTTTTCTGTTTCTTTAGTTTTTTAATCATGTATCTAAGGGCATCTCCGGCTTAGTATGGCTCATTCGAGAGATGTTCCAGTAAAGAAGTTCCGGCCTGATGCGCGACGATGACACCACGTCGAGGTGACGAAGGACTGTAGGCATCAACTCGGTTTATCGGCTCTGAGGAAAAGCAACACGTGGAAACGCTAGCCGAATAAAAATTGGCAAAAACCTCGTCTTATCATATCAATGAAACAAGGTATACTGTTATAATTATCTACAAAACTTGACAGATCTTTCTTTGGTGACTTCGTAGCAGACGAGTTTTGTCATAGAAACATTTGATTGAAACAAACGGGTTGAAACGGAAATGTTGAGTAAAGATAGTGCTCATAATCTTAACTCTTTTATATACTGCCTTTTTCTTCTTAATGGCAGGGTATGTTTCGAATTATAACTCGTATGAAATGCTGAGATATTTGCAAAACCACGGACCACAGGTGTATGCAGTGGGGAACGAACACGCGGTGTTGTCCTTACCGGGGAGCAGCGCACTTCACCACTACACCATCCGGGTCCTTCGTTTTGCCTGTCTCTCAGCTAGTTCTATCGATCTTTTGCCATCAGCAATCACTCGGCATCAGCAATCACCCAGCATCAGCAATCACCCGGCAAAAGATCGATAGAACTAGCTGAGAGACAGGCAAAGCGAAGTACCAGGATGGTGTGGTGGTGAAGTGCGCTGCTCGTCGGTAAGGACAACAGCGCGCGTTCATTCCCCACCGCATACACCTGTGGTTCGGAGTTTTGCAAATATCTCAGGATTTCATACGAGTTATAGTGCTCATAGTTTGAAATAGTAGTATGTTTCCTAAGAAAATTTAGAATCCTTGTATGAATTGATTGACTGTCAGACTTTCCAGAGAACTTTGAACGAAAATAAAAATGAAAAAGCCTTTCTATACTGAGAGGACTTTTCCAGCAAATACAGTATGAAATCCGAAAAAAAATAATGGAGTGCGCTTTTTTGCGCTTTTTCCTGCTGTGAAGGACTTTGAGTTTAATTGTCGAACTTGCGAGAATATCCCACTGGATAGCGTTATAAACGACTTCTAAAAACAAAATTTAGAAGAGAAGTTTGCCTTTATCAGGAAACGAAAGCTGTTACGTTGTCAATATCGGCAAAAACTTTTTTCTTCACTTCGCAAAATAACAGCGACGTTTTTCGTCATGTTTTTAAAGTTCCAGACTTAGTCAAAACTCAAAAAATAATTGGAAAAAACACTTTTAGAAAACGTTTTAGATCCACCAAAAGTCTGAAGGAGAAATGTTGAGAAGACTTTCTGATGTTTGCTACTTTGTTAGCTCAAAATTTTAAACACGGCTGAGACCGCGCCTTTTCCATGTGCTTAAAAATCTATTAGGCCTTACACTTCAAGTTAATAAAATGAGAGCCAACCGTAGTAAATCAGTGGCCTTCCGTTCTTTACATGTTGAAAATAATCTTTTTTATTATTCGATTTATCAGACTTTCAATTTTCGTGTTCTCATATCTGGGAACTTTTGCGTTCTATAGTCCGAAGCAAGGAAATTTATGTGATTCGATATTTCCATTCATTTGTATCGTCCAAAGTAAAATTGTTGCGGCGGGCTATATTTGGAATAATAACGTTCATGAATAAATAATGAAGTAAATTTAGTGAGATGAGATCAAATTCTTAAAAAAGGAGCGTTTTGCTCAAATGCTTAATAAGGAGGAGTGTCTTTCGTGTCTTACTGTACTCAATAAGATCAATAAAATCGATAAACTACCAATGCAACAGAAGTCTACCTTTCCTATCAAAAGGTGTCACAGATAGAACTACTTAGTGTACTTTTAAAAAACGACCCATTGTTAATATACTTAAATGCAAAGTCTTTTTTGGGATCAAGTAATTCTGGAAGAATACTTGTGCAGTTCATAGTATTCTAAAGCATATTTGATCATTTTTATTTCAACGTTTTCAGCAAAAATACAAGCAAACTAATAAATTTGAGTTCTAAAGTCATCAATAGTTGAAAACGATGATCTGATTTACATAAAGAGCGTGTGTTGAGCAGTGGTCGGAGGCGCCCTGCAATACACATAGGATCGATCCTGGCGCACCAGGTTCACCAAGCCTTCCATACCTCCCGCGTTGGCAAATTGCTACCAGATTTGTCTAGAAGGATAGCAGCACTGGCTAGATGCATCGGTAGGCCACCGCGAGGCATTGTATACTCCTTCCACCATTCAATCAAAAGTATTTATAAGTAATCATAATTATAAGCATCCAATCACCTCTAACGCTCCCTAATGGGGTGCAGTTCATTAAGCATTCCTCAGGGATTGATCAGCGCCTATAAACCTTTTGTCTTTTTAACTTATACAAACGGTTCTAACTTTGTAAAAAAATTGAGAACATTGAAACTGTGCTTCATTCGAAATGCGATGCAGAAATATTTTTCTGTGTTTATGTAATCGGGTTTCATAGATGCCTGGTCATAAGAAGCAACCGAAAAAATCCTTTGCAAACGCATTTTATTATAGTCAGACAATTACACTCAATTACTAATATTTTAATATTTTGTCTTTAAAATAAGTGAAAAATTATAGACGTAATAAAAACGTAAGAAGATGAAAGACATTTCCTTTCTTTTCAAAAACAAAAATTTTGGAATGATTGAGGAGATACTGACGTTGAAATTGCATGTAGTGCAGTCATCAATATACTTTCTTCACATTGAACACGCTAGACTTAGGATGACAAATGAAAAGTCTTCACCTACCGACACATCTATTTTACCACTTATAGAACAGCTTTGCGCACTTTTTTCTTTTTTAGAACATAATTTCATGCATGGGCGTCATGAACTGCAAGAGTTAGAGGTGCTCTACTGGACTCATGCTGTCTTTGGTTCGATTTTGCTCGTCCGGCATACCAAACCTTTCATTCAATTTCGGTTGAAAAAAGCAGTATTAGATTTCTTTGGAAGGGCAGCCACACTGTTCTGTTGTCGGCGCATCTCTGAAAGCTATAAAATTCGTATGAAATCACTTCTACTGTGCTATGAATGGAGTTGGAATCCTCGCAATGAAGGACACATCGACGCCGAACATTCTATCTCTTATCATTCTAACTGAATTATTGTCTGACGATTATTGAACTGGGCAAGAAAACGAACTACTCATAGTTATTTTCGATCCAACTAATAGTTTTCATTGTTTCGAAGTTTTATTCCCTTCAAAACGAAGGCTTTGTATTCTCGTTATTAACACGAAGAATAAAAGCATTGGTTTTGTCTGAACAAGAAAACTGAAATTATACTGGTTCCATTGAAGAGTTGAATTTTTTTGCATCACATCTAAGTCCACTACCGTACTCGTATGTGCTAACTTTTTTTCGTTGAAGGATTTACAACACCGCAAACGGTTCATTTACAGGACCACATAATTCAGCTATTCTAATTCGGAAGCAGTAGCTTCGAATTTTTATTCGGTTTCAATTGAAGTACTTTGTCTCCTATAACAATGGAAACTATCTCCTATGTAGGTGACGTGGAATGATGCAGAAACGAAGCCCCTAACGAAAAAATGGGCTCCTCATTTGTTGAAAGGTTAAAATGCAACTTGGCGTATAGCAACAAAAAATGAACTGAACATGAATAAACGAGAAATTCTATAACGAAATTTTTTTGAAATTTGAAAATGTAGTACATGTATTAACTGGGAGAATAGGTCTGCCGGTCGTCACCGTATTCGAGGCAGACCATCATCACCATGGAGGATTACGGGAGAGAGAAACGAGTGGCAACTGTGTTGAGCCCCTCACTTCCAATAACACTAACATCCAAGTATGCAAACAGGTAAATTCAGCTATAAAATGTGTACATAAATATGATAGCAAGTGATGAGGCCTCATCAATTTAGATGTTGTCCGAGTTTTTTTGAATGAACATAAAAAGGAACAACCGCATTCTCCTTACACTTTGACCAGCCACATTCTTTATTTGAAATAGCACAATTTTAGTAAAATGTCTGGCTTCGTAATCGAGTACAACCACATGGGACTTCTCCGAACAACTTTCACTCGTTGTTGTTTGTAAAACATAAGATGCTAAATGGTAGGACTTTTCGAAAAATAACTTAAGAGACCGATGTCATTAGATTTTTTGAGACGTTTTCACAATAAAACAATTGCCTTTAGTATAAGCCGATTTCCCACAAAACCAATATAGTCTTTTTTCGAACGTCGAGGAACAGTTCTTAAAGTGGATTGCTGCAACATTTTTCAGAAAATATTTATATCAACATCATTTCTTGATGGTTAGGGACAAAAAGACAGAAGACTTTACTCATTTGGTAAAGTTCTTAGTAATATTTCTGTGCTCGACAAGAACTCATGTACCATTTTGTAGTAATTTTTTGTATTTTATTAGTATTCATAGTATCGTAACGGTTGTCAAAAGATTCTTTCACCATCTAGATGCGAAGGTTTACAGGAGAGATAGCGAAAATCCCAAATGTCTTTGTTGGCAATCATCTGCAACAAAAACATGATTTCACATCGAAGAGCATTTCAAGAACTAAAAAAGGCCGACAAACTGTGAGCTGTATTAAGCGCATTCTGTGGAAAATTGGCCAAACTGTCACTTATTTTTGATTAGTTTCACTTTGTTGGCATTCGATATTACACCGCTAACATCTTCCCTCTGATGATTTCCGTAAAAGGAAAATACCATTTAATTCTAGCACCAGTACAGCCGTCATTTTTGGGTGATGCTGAAGTGTAGTTTAAAAAACTAAGGACAACCTGGCTTCTTCGCTAATGCTCGAGCAGCTTCCAGTCATACTTTTCAATAGTAAACTTACAAAACGCATTTCTACAGCACTGGAGTTTACTCTTTGTCTACGGTTTTTGTTTCAAGGCGGTCTCGTTGCCAGCAAAATATCGAACGGAAATCCTCATGTGTCGAAAACGAAGATTAGCGTGCAAGAGTCTTATTGCCAGTGATGTTTTTATAAGCATGGTGTAGAATTGAAGTTAAATGTTGTTACTACATGGTCATTATTATTCTCATTCATAAATTCTTAAGACAAAAAAGCTGAAGCTCTCGGCGTTGATCAATCCTTGAGAGATGCGCCATGCATTCGACATCAATAAGCATCGTTTGGAGGTGATTGAATGCATAACTGGTGTTCACAATGACTCGCGGTGGCCTGCCGATGTATCGAGCCGGTGCTGCCGTCCTCCCAGGCAAGTCTGAAAGGTCTAATCTATTAAACTAAAAAACTAAACTAAGGCATTGAAGCTGCGGAGTAGAAGTAACTCTTGGGCAACGTTTAAAAACCTGGTGTAACAAGAGTTCGCCCATTTCGGATGAAAGCGATTTTTTAAAAAATTAAAAAATAAAGTCAATCGGATAAAGCATTGGTTGAATAGTAAGGTTTCTTTGGAAATTCTTTTTAAATATCACACCAATGCCTTCTTCTACACATCGAATATCAAACAACCATTTTACCTGTCTGTAAGCACACGTTTTGTGAATCCCTCAAGGAATAGTGGATTTTTTATCCTAGGAATTCACTGTTACTGCGATTTTTATTCAAAACATTTCCGTTGTTTCTAGGATTTTTCATTTAGTAATACTAGCAGAAAATTTGGTGACACGATGTGTTGTTCACCTGAAGCCACGCTTAGTTTGACATGAAAAAGTCATTAGTCGATTCCTGCTCGCCGTGAGACTGGCAAAGTGTTTACTGGATAGGCTATGTTGAATTAAATAAAACAGAAGATCGTCGGTTGGAAAATGTCTTTAGATGATAGCAAGCAGTGGTTGCGGGAATACTTTTCCGTAGAAGTTTTTCCGAATAAGCTTCGTCATTATTGGAGCGTAAAACTATGTTTTACTGTGCAGAAAAACTCTTAACTGCTTTCATCTCCCGTCACCAACTTCTCTTTCTTGGCTTGACCTCAGCCGATTGAATTAACACCTAGGCCGGCCGAACTAATGAGGATTACCCACGTGGAGTCATGGAGTCTGTAGCTTCTGCATTGGTATCTTGAGATTCCAAGAGAAATTGTGGTGGATTAGTATATATTATGGTGATACGACAGCAGAATAAAAGATACTCATTGCTTGTGAATATCTCTGAGCTGACTGTATTTTCTGTGAAATAAGACTAGGCGGGCTAGATTTATTTTAAATAAGATAGGAGAAGAAGCCTAAGGGACGTTGAGGAGCTCAGTAGTAGCGTTTTCGGGAGTTTTCTTTGATGATACTGAGCAGGCTTATATAGAGAACCAATACCAAGAGTTGTATCTGATGCAACGTTGTTTCGTCGCATCCGTTCTCACTCATCGCAACTAAAAGAAAGATGTAGAGACTAAATGCACATTTGACCTCAATCACTTGCTACGGTCTATCGATGGACGTACCGAGTCAGTGTTCTCGTCCTCGCAGACTGTTCTGGAACCAATCTGTCCATTCAGAAGGCATGGGAGGCACAGTTTGTCCAGAATGGAGAATCTAAGGAGCCGTTCTGTGTGCTTCAACGCGCACCTTACCTTATACCTTTTAGTGCACAGCTATATGAATAAGACCATAATAACACACTCAAAAACAATGGACAATACCTGCGATAGAGGACGAATTCATTTTTTGATGAAGCATTTGCTATTTCTACACTAACGACAACTTGCCTGTAATCAAAAGTGCCAAGACAATGGCTTAATGGAATGGAATACCAACACACTTCCGATCCCTTCGAAAGATATGTGCGATCGATTCAGTTTTGTGTTTAATGAAGTTCAGCTTGCCTTATTGGCCAGGTATAATCTAGCAACCTAGTCATACGATCACCGTAGATTGCACTTTTTTTATTCAAATAGCACTTTTCATTCATACATGAATTCAACTAGGCATATCAGATGTTCATCGACGCTTTCCTGAGAAGGCTAAAAGGTAAAAATGATAATATTCCTAATTTGGTTACGAAACCGCCACCCTACCATTATATCCTGACCCACGAATTACCAAATAGAGGCCATTGTAATATAAATGGATGAAGCGATTAGAAAGTATACATGATGCCATCTATGTGTAATTGATGGAATAAAATTGAAATGGAAATACGAGCGTTTCTATACGTTTTACTTAACAATCCAGATAATGAGAGGTGGAGAGCTTCACAGATGTAATCACGTAATGTTATAAGCAAGTAAGAAGTAACTGGAAAACAGCTTTCGCGATTAGCCAATTTGTGGATCTCTTGATTTGAAGCTTAGTTCAGTTTGTTTCTTTGCTGGAAATCGATGACAAGTTCTTGTGAATTGGAAAGAATTGTCTGTTTCCTGACTACTTCCTCGCGACCACACCCTTGTTCTTTGCATTGTACCAAGAGCTGTAGAGCAGAATTCTTAGGGAAGAGCACAAAGTCAGTTTCCAAGTATGTAAATTGCCCACTAGTTTCGACTTGAGAATTCACAGCAAAATCATTCTCGATTGACACACCGTATAAATTGAAGACAAGTCCAATTCCATTATCCCCTCATAGCTTTCTTTTCTATGTAATGAAAACATTGAATAGACTGCAATTGCATACTAGGCTAATCTACCGATGGAAGGTTAGTCTTGCATCGTTCGCCTTTTATTCTATTTTATTTCCACAAAATGATAGATTCTGTGTAATGAGGAGTAGCACATAAAAGGTGCTTGCAGCGTAGTGGTAAGAGGTGCTCTGAAAAAAAAAGAGGTGCGGAATTGTTATCTGGTTCAATTTCGCGCCCGATGCACACCAGGCCTTCCATGCAATGCAAGAGATTACAAGCGCCAAATATGGATTCAATCGCGTTCAACGATGCTTCGATTGCATGGTGTAGTCTTCTAAGGATTTTCTAACGTCGAAAAGCTTAATGCTTTACATTCCATAAACGTAGACAGAATAGACGACATAAAATGATGTCAGTGAGCGTCTCAAATACTTATCGATCTATGGATCAGGAGTTCATAATGAATTCTTCTCAAATTATCAAGTTGCACAGTAAGGAGTATTTACTACAAAGAAACAGTGATAGCGATTCGTGTAGAACACTGCACAGTACTGCTTTTACAAAACACTGTTAATTCGATAATTAATTGAATGAAAATGACGAGACGATCTTCGATTAGTGGCCATCACATTTACTGCCTTTACAAGCATTTATAAAAGAAGCACAAGGAATGATGAACGTAGAGTTTTTGATTTGTCTTGAAGCAGCTGCAGAAAAAAGGCATAGCAGTCATGCAGTTTAATTTTATATATACGCATATATATTTTTATTGTATGTGACCCGTCTTCACAACTACTGTGCGGATCCCGGCACGTCTCACATTCGATTCGTTTCCTCGCACCCATCGTTCACGAAGATCTTCCGGCTTTCACATGTGGCTTCGGTTGCTCCTTGAGGATTTTCATTTCATCTTGGTTGTCCTAGAATGCTGGTCGTGCAATTCTCCCAAGAGTCCTGAAATAGCCGGGCTGGAGCCTTCCCAGTTGCACTACAGATAATGTTTTGCAGAGAAGTCCGGTAACAATTTCTGTACCTCACAGCGATGACAGGCTTGGTTGGCCCGGTGCGGAATCGAACTAGCACCATGCTCGTGATGACGGAAATCACTACCAATATGCTATCATTTCCCTATTAATGTATATATCTATATCTATAAATAAATATATATATATATATAGATAGATAGATAGATAGATATAGATATATAGACACTGTGCACACACACTTGAGCATGTTCACAAATTTACACACACCGTCGTCAACACACGCACACACCTACATACACGAATAGACAAGTACACCGATTTCCATTTTAAAGACTTTTTCCGTCAAAAAAACAACATTAGTTTACTATAAAGAACAATTAGACTAACCTTTTGGCACCATTGCTCTTCAGCGTTGTGACGATCGGAAACGATTGCGCAAGACCTGCTCATCCATGTTGTTGTTCTTCGTAGTCAGACCGCTTCGAAGGTTTGGGACTGGAGCACCGTACCAATGAAGTAACCTAAGGCGGTGGTTTTTTTTATGAAGTACGGTTGTTGATTATCTGATTTTTCGTTAATAGCCATTTATTGTTCTCCAAACAATCCATTCTGTAGCAATCTTTGTTAGCGCTTATGGTCCAAAAAGCGTTGATTTCCGCCAACTTGATGCGGGAGCAACGGCCAACTTCAGCTTTAAACGAATTTATCTCAGTTCATTATGCATAGAAATTAAAATAAAAATTGGAATTTACAGATCTTCGCCAATATGGTATGGGATATTTTATTCTATCGACATGAAATCCTAAATTCATGGAGCCTAAAAATTTTACTTTTGCCACATTCTCTTCGAAATTCAACTGGTAAGAAGACCCAACGAAATAGTCGCTGTCGAAAATGAGCTTCTCTTGGGTTCAAATCGTAGGGAGGATCTGTAAATGCTCTTGCAAGGTTAAATTAGGACACCAAGAAAGATCAAGTTGACAAGCTATCACTAGGCCAGCCTCAACACCAAACACACTGAATGTCCCCTTATAAGACATCAGCGATGAGATAAACGGTGAAACGACACAAAATCTCGGACTGCTCAGGACGTCACTAGTACTGGATCTGACGAACACATACACACAAACGGCTGCGGATTTTCTCTCTTACACTTCTTTTTTAATATCAGGGCACTGTCCTCAGACGCCGATCTTTACGCCATTCTGCAGATCGCGTCAAATCCCATGTTGTTCTCCCTACTTTCGCCAACTAAGCCGTGGGACCCTTGCTGGTGACGAAAAAAAGGTCCGCTCATCGAATGTTGGTGGCGTGTGCTTTGTGGGTCCAGTCATCCTTTGTCCATCTCGTCGACTCGCTCGAGACCCTTTCCCAACGCCTAGACTCTTCAAAACAACACATCATTAAAAGATCACTACCATCAATTACTTTTCACCGACCGATGCAGCCGACGAGTGAGAATTAAATGAATCTTATTATCGGTTGAAGGAAATTATCCGCATTGATAAGGCGTATCACAAACTTTTTATTGGGAAACATCAACGCCAGATTAGGAAAGGCCAAGAAGAGCTAATAGAGATGATGAAAGTGGAAACCGTTTTGGAGAAATTTTATCCACTACACAGCACGCCTATTCCATGGAAACTCATGTTTACAAGAGAAAAAAAGCCGTCGGTGGACATAGTAGTCTCCAAAAGACGCGACTCATGCAGACATCTTTCATTTTCTAACAAATAGAATATGGTACCTACCTGACAAATAAGTAGTCTCACATTTCTGTATCGTGTTCGATCATCGTCTTCTTCGCGTGACTATTCGATCCAGCTGTAAGCTGGAAAAGAATTTAAGTCATCGAGTAGAACGGTGAAGCCAAGGTATATATGGCAAAAACAACCTAAGCGAAATGATATCGACGATAAATTAAGAAAAATCCGACCAAAGATTGTGAGCTGCTTGTTGAAGGGCTTAAAAGTTGTGCTTAATTAGCCTCAGCTCCTCAAACAAGAAGATCTAATCAGGTAGTCATTATACCTAACGAGTTCTTCGAGAAGAGATGGAAGCTGAAGCTTGATCTCAGTGGAACAACCTTTTAACGTCTAGTGGCAAATAATTGTCACAAAAGGTTTTCGCAGAAGACCTAGATCGGCATAAGCGGAAGTAGCCGCTAGAAGTAGTGCATGAACCAGTCTGAAGAAATCTCACGGGAATTTACGCGAGTGTAATTCCACCGTCAGTCCTTATGAACAAAGGTGACATCACTAAAACTTCCCGCGCTATGAAACCGATATCAGAAAAGTACTACAATAACACTTTCTCTTCCACGATCCCCGTCCAAATCCTAAAATCCCCGCTGGAAAGAAATCACCTCGAATTTTTATTAGAGTCTTGAGTTTAGATCAAAAATAGAAGGAAAGGTACAGCCTTAGGTTTCGATAATATCACCGCTGCCTCCGTTAGAACTTCTACAATCTACACGTGTTTCTTGCAACGCGTGTGACAACTTATCACTAGAAGGAAAAAATTCTACACCATTGACGAGGCTTCCATTTTTCAAGGATGTGAGGGAAAGACGTCACGCACTGTCTTTCTGCCCAAGAAATGTGAGCCAAGTGATTTTGGTAGCTGAGATCCAATTTGTTTATTGAGTGTACTCTGCAAGATGCTTAGAGTGACTATTTCATTGCTCATATCAAGGATTTTGTGCACCAGTTGAGCGTTATAAACTGCGACTGCGATCCTGCAGCATAGACTACATCCAAACCATGTCACAAGTCATAGAAGTCTTTCAGGTGTATCAATTTTCTCTTCTTATTTTAACCTTCATAAACAAAGTAAAGACGTTGAAACGAATGTAGTTTTATGAACAGTCATCGAACAAAGAGTGAACCTGTCCTATAACGAACGCTTGTTGTCTGTTATCGAAACTGCATCACGAAAATGTAGCCTTTCTATTAACACCATACCATTCCTTAAGGAAAAGGTGCTCGAAAAAACGGCATTATTTCGCTAAAGCTTTTATGGCCGCATTGAATTCAGTGGTTAATGAAGTTGCTCGAACGGCACGGGTAGTGAATACACTTTGTTTCGTGATAATATCGTCTTGTCAAAAATAACCACCGAAAATGACACGGTAATCAGCGAACTCAACCAAACGAGAAAAAAGACACTTTATGAAAATCTCTGGCAAGAAGGCAAATGAGTTAAGAATGTTGTTTTCCTGATTACGGAGACCACCGCGAACATATATTTTGGGAGTTCAACGAACACAGAAAACAACATGAGGGAGGACTTAGATAGAAAAAAGAGAAGAGCATGGGCCGTATTCGGACCATCCAATGAAGACAGAGACCAAATAGAAGATCTGAATCGAATCGCGTCAAGAATACTGTACTCGACGGACAGTGATTTGGACGATGTTTTATGAAGCACCACAACAGCCACACATAATATCGAAGCGCAACGCGGGCACTAGTCTTCAAAATCTATCTCATCTTCGACACCCAAGACAAAACACATTGATAGTGAAGCAGAGATGAGCCAATAATCTAATGAGAAGAAAAGAAGACAGAGGGGCGAAAAGAACTAAAGAGTATCATGTATCAGAGTATATTGCAATATTTACCCGGATGCTTGGACTGAGCGTTTTCACAAGTTGTGCGGCATCATATCCTATCAAACTGAAACTGAGGTGTGCTCTCATTATTCACTGAGGCGAGTTGGTGTGGGCAAGCTTATACAAGTTCTCCAAATTCAACCGTGCTCAGACTTCTTCAAACTGTTGGAGCCACAAGTGTCCCTTTACCGACTGTCACGATTAATAGCAGTGTTATTCAAACATTAAATAGAGAATAAGCATCTTGGCTTTCTGAAACTGCGACATAGAACCCCTCAAGATTTGAGTTTCTCCTTAACTTCACTACTTCCTCTTAGTTGCGGTACAAGAATCTTTTCAAGCAGTCGAGAATATCTCGCGTTTAGTGCTAACATATTCTTCCGTTCACAGACTCTGCTACGTAATAAAATTCTAGGCTTTCTATTACCCGCTGGTAGATTTTACAATTTTTAACGCACTCTAACGCTGTCACTTTCTGATCTCAAGCCCCATCAATACCTCATAGATTTGTGAAACAGAACGTTGCACTAATCAGAAATACGTTATAAACAATGTTAATGGAAATTTGACTAATTTCATCAGTATGGAGAGCGTCAGAGGTTCACCAACAGAATAGAACCAGATTAATTTTGGCGCATAGGAATCTATCATCCAGTCATGTAACAGAATAACAACGATCTACGACATATACAAGACAGTTGTGGAACACCTCACTGCAAAGTGCCCTCTTTTTGTTCATGTGCGCCACATCAACCTACAACTACAAAAGTTGAGATATCAAGCTTGGAAGCGTCTCAGGGAGTTTTTTAGATCTTGAATGCATTGATGCGGATACGGGTATTACCAATTTGCTTGATATTGGCTAACGCTTCATCAAACGTCTCTTGCTGGAACTAAGAAGACACACTACACTTCTTCGTATTTTTGTTAAGCAAACGCGAGGTGTTATTATTCTTTATTCACAAATGAGCTGACGTTTCGGCGGATTTCGCCTTTCTCAGAGCCTGGAAAGGTCAAGTTGACAGCAATCTACTTGGCCAGACGCCTCCATAACCAAACAAAGAAACTCTAAACCAAGATTTCAATCACATTGAACACAGCTTTGCACACTCACCGCTTTCTATGAGGTTTCCACTAAGTATGTCACGTAGAGACCAACCGCACAGAAATCACATGGAAGTATAATGTACCCCACTCATCAGAATAGCAGTCTTATATACTGCCCTACATCACGCGTGATAATGAGGCATTCTTCCCTGCGGTTCATTTTCGGATTTCTGGAATTAATCCAGAGTGCCTCGAGAGTTTTTCGCGCCTGTGTTCTTGATTCGCGTGCAAGGGTCGTGACACATACTTCAAAGTCCTCCCCGTTATGTCTCTGGGTCCTATGCGTGCCTAGCGGAGTATTTGGTCTATGTTTGCCGGCTAGGTGTTCTTTTATGCGGACACAGAGGGGTCTGCCCGTTTCGCCAATGTATTCGTCACCGCACGTCTTACAGGAGATGAGATAAACTCTAACCGAGCTCATGCAATCACCGTCTCTACCACTGGGGCAAATTATGCAGTTTTGAGTTGCACATACCAGACGCCTCCATAACCAAACAAAGAAACTCTAAACCAAGATTTCAATCACATTGAACACAGCTTTGCACACTCACCGCTTTCTATGAGGTCTCCACTAAGTATGTCACGTTGAGGAAGGCGAAATCCGCCAAAACGTCAGCTCATTTGTGAATAAAGAATAATAACACCTCGGGTTTGCTCAACAAAAATACGAAGAATTACTTGATCAATGCCGAGGTTAATAGAAAGTCGGTGGTGGGAGTTACACACTACACTATTCTATAAGGCTGTTACACAAGCTGTGTTGGTTTTAGCACAGTACTTCAAGCAGACGTATCTCAGCCTTGTTAATCTGAGGACCTCATTCGATCAAGCAGATATCACAGAGGTCGCTTTCCGACACTCCAGTGCAACATTTTAGTCGAAGTTTATGAAGCAAACTACACTCACACAAGTAAGACTCATCACGAAAACACATAACCATAGCCTCGACCTGCTTACATATCAGCGAGCAGCGAGCATCTGGTCAATTCTGATCAATGTTCAGCTCTGTATCCACTTGTGGAAGCGTCAATTTGGGACTCCTTTGATGAGGGTAACTGGTGGCCGTTAAGCTGTACAACACTTACTATGGTAGCAAAACAAATGAATGGTGGACAGCTATGCGCAAACTGCAATTTATAAATACCTTCAAAGCCTTTTTGGAACCACAAAACACCATATATTACGTCGTCTAAATGATCATTTATAATTCTTCAATACTACACCATCAGCTGGACACCTAATAAGGAGAGGAAACCTCACACAGCTGCTTTCTTCACTCTTATGTCACAAATCGATGTTTACATATTTTATATGTATATATATATATATATATATATAAGTGTACGTATAAGTAGATAAATAAATGTTGACATTAGTAAATGCAAAGATTGCAGATTTAAGTTACTTCAAGCAATTAGGCATCGTTGCACACTTCAGAGACGCGTCATTATTTGAACACAGAAAAGATTACGGGGAAGTACATTTAGTCTATACAATGACTTTAACTAGCTTTCTGATACAAGTACAAAGCGCATTTTAGAGTTTGTGCTTGATATTCACGGCACTTGAATGGCCCGTCCTCACTGGCTGTGTGTGCTCCAGCACAATCTCCATTTTCAAAGATTTGCTGGTTATGCCACTGTGCTTTCTTGGAATCTTGAGGTCAGCATGGGCAAAGTCTGCCCCATGTCTTCACCACCACAGGCAGTCGCAGCCTTTGTGGTTCAGAGGGAGATTTGCCACCATGCGACTTCAATACCAGTACGGTGGTGGACCTAGTATTGGTTTACTCTTAACTAGACTTTTTGATAAAAACGCCGCCGGGCTCATTCACAGCTTGTGAGACCCTGCGAGGGGGATGAATCTCCCCGCTGTACACCGCAACCCAACACCCAAGAGCACCTTTCAGCCACGATAAAGCGGTAAACCGCTGGGAGGGTCTGTGGTATAAGAGCAACAATTACGTTGTTGTGAATATTTCAGCATTATATACGAGTTATATTTCACAACATACTCTGCCATTAAAAAGAAAAAGGCAGAAAATAAAAGGGTTTTCCATATATTTGCAAGCGCAGAATAGAGCGTTCAGCCAGGCGCCTACCACTAAGTCTGTGCTGCGCGAACAGCGCATTGATTACAAATGCTGTAGGAAGCTGTTCCGTATGCCAAAATAAAATAACGGAAAGAAAATGACCTCTATAGAACTTAAAGCGGTCACACGGGGGGCCGCGTATAGTGTCCATGTTGGGATTCGGCCAAAGGATATCGTCTAGTCCAACAGTGCATCAAGTTATATTCTAGTGGTTTGAGCAGAAAATAATTAACTGACTGGCACAGTAACTGACCTATTTACAGACATTAGTGGGGAAAACATGAAGCACAGTGGCTAAACATACCCTGGAGTACACACATGGTCATTAGTTGGAGCCCACGACCTGTTCTAATCAAGCGTGCATACATCTGAAAGCGGGAAATTCATACCAGGCATGCTCGGGTTAATTTAAACCTGACTTGCTAAACCGGAGCGCCTCCGAAGTTCGTTGTATAAGGCAAATATATGCATTCATTCTGTACTATAATGCTACGAATGGAGTTGAATACATACGATATCCCTCAGAGACTGGTCGGCACCGATAAACTTATCGCTTGTCTTCTAGTTATGAAAGATTTTCAAATAAAATAGTTGAAAAAAAGTTCGCATCTCGTTACTATTTCACAATGAGTGTCGTTCCTCCGTGTGTACCTAACCGAGTGGACGATTTGATTGTGCTTCCGGACAAAAGGATGACGAAAATTCGGCCATCAACTTCGCTATCCTCATCTCGTTTTCTGCCTTGGCTTCTTCGATTTTCGCAACTTTATCAACTTTGACCAAACAATTTTGTTCGTTTAAAACGATTCATTTTCCCGCTTTCAAAATCAACAATTACTTGAGATAACCTTCTTACTCGATGAAACATGCCCTTTTTATCGTGAAACCGACTTTCATTAAACCTTCGTAACAATAATCAACAATTTTTTTTACATGATTTAGCTAACAGAAGTTTGCTTCGAAAGTTTTGTTTGGCCAACGTTTCCGTGCCTTCGCCTTGCTCATAGCCTAGTCGATCCGAGTGATGGTCTACAGCTGGTCGTCATCGCCTCGACCAACTTGGAGATCATGTTGGAAGGCGGTAATCGACCGAATTTTGCCCTGTATGAAATTTTACCATCGAGATCAGCTCCCCGTTCTAGCGGAGGTCCTACTCCATTGAATACTACCCGAGCGATGCTTCTATTCTTCGTCTTTTTTAATCCATCCATAATTAGAAACTGGTTTGTCTCCGCATATTTTACACTTTTCGTTTTATTCTTTTAAAATTTTCTTACATCTTTTTTAAATTGTTGAGTTCCAGATAAATGGATGCTGTAAGTCGTCCAGCGTATCCTGTTACCAAACCAAAGGAGTTGCTTACCATACTTCCGCATTTTAAGTGGTAAGATCGCTAGTTATTGTTTCATTTTTCATTTGCTCTAATCTGTTTGATAACCCTTATCAAGATCTTCCATACGTGATTCTTTCAGCGATCTTCGGAATTCAGTGCTTCCACAATGCCGCTCGAACTCCGCATGAAATCTCGAATCGCTGGATGATGTAGCTATTAGATGCCCAAGCAACTTTACTTGTTCCTTCAAGACCACAGGAACTATCTTTTTTTGCTGGCGGTCGACAACTCTGTAAGGCTACGACATGTTTGTTCCGCTTTCACTATGAAAAAAATCTGAAAGAAATCCAAAGTTAAAGGGCACACTTTACTATACTTTGCATAATCATATATAATCCTTATCGACTGAAAGCCGTACTTCGACCAGCCTTGATCGAATTGGGAATGGTCGCTAAGAATTACGGTCATGGATCGCGTTTGACTGGTTACTCACAACGTGGAAGTTTGGTGTTTCCTTTATCTTCATTTTTTCTCATCTTAGCAATGGCGGTGTTTTACCGAAATGAGAACTTCTTCATTCCTATTGCCTTGTTTTTCATTAAGCTGCAGACATTCATTTCACTTTCTGGTGTTGGCCATGATAGATCAGCTAGGGCTGTAGTCTAACAGATGGGCGAAATTGTTCCAAAATTATCCACAATTACCTTCACTCTCTGCATTCACTTTTATTCGGACGGTATGGAAGGGTATTTTCCTTCCAATTTATTTCACAAATTATTTAAAGATGTGTTCTAGCCTTCACTAGTAAAGGCGGGTTCAAAATAATTTTATTTCCTGTTGGACTGCAGAATGACGCTTCCACAGTCCAAACGAGTCATTCGTTATTTAAATTTTTTGTTCTGCAATGAATATTTCCGACCACAGGAGCATTCCATGCACGAGACCAAACGCTTGTGTTCCACTTTTTATTTGCTGCCTACTTCAATTTTTCGGCAGGGTATTATGCGAAGTACAACCACAACGATGCTGAGATACCAGCAAAACCGCCGACCGGAGGTGTCTACGGTGGGGAACGAACGCGCTATTACTCTTTTCGGTGGCAAACGCGTTCACCACTACACCATGCGGGTCCTTCGTTTAGCCTGTCTCTCATCTAGTACGGTTTCCATCTCTAGAAAAAATTGTAGTAGGCGCAAATAAAAAGCTTAACATTGTGATTTCGACTACGGTCTCAGTAGAACTGGATTCATTGCCGATTTGGACTCCCGAGATCAATAACGTTGACGGGTTTGTTGATGGCACTAATCGATAGAACTAGCTGAAAGATAGGACAAACGAAGGACTCGCATGGTGTGGTGGTGAACGGGTTAGCTCTGTACGGAGTTTTGCAAATATCTCAGCATCGTTTTCTTCAGCAATCGAAAGCTTGTTACATAGCATACATTTACTTCCATACAAAAACACACAATACAATAGCAGGTGACGTTTCGGCAGCGTCGCCTGCTTCAGAGCCTGGAAGGGTCTATTGATATACAATCTACTAGGCTAAACGCTTCAATAACACTTACAAAAAGATGAAGAACTCTATGGCAATTACGTGATCAACGGTTTTTTGAAAAATCCATCGCTTTTAACGTGACTTTTACTGAGGAAGATTAGAACAGCTGATTATAGTCGCATATGGTTGATGACTGCACCACCCCACATCAGAAACTGATGCGAAGATACGGGGCCAGGTGCGTGAGACCTCTGGGAATTACTTCCTGCTATTCATGTAGGGTTTTCGGCATTAGTCCAAAAAGCCTGAGAAGGGTTACGCGTTGGTGTTTTAGTGCCTGTGCAAGGATAGCAACTTTTACATCAAAATCGTCTTCCTTATGCCTTTGTATTCTATGCGAGCCTAGTGGGGGTACTTTGTCTTGCTTTTCGTGATTTCCAACTAGTTGTTCTTTTATGAGGGTACATGAAGGTCCGCCCGTTTCGCCAATATATTCATTTCCATAACTTACAAAAGGTTAGGTATATCGTACCTGAACTCATGTAGTCACTGTCCCTGCCATAAGGGCAAATTACGCAATTTGGTGTTTTATATAGACGGTCATAAAGGCTGAAAAGCTGAAATTCGTGAAATAAATAAAAGCTGAAATACGTTTACTGAAGTGGACGGTTTGAAAGGCAGTGATGTTTTGTTACTGTATACAGTTTACCAATGCAAATTCGTCTTTATTGCAATGTGCCTCATTCTTCCACCTCTCTACAGCTGCCTCGACTTGTCCAATTAAATCTAATTCCGCTATAACGCGACTTAGCTCTCTTTCGAGGTTGACGGATCACAGCTGTATTGTCCTCCGAAGCCGCCATCCTGTTTTGATAATTTTGCGATGTCTTCTTTGGCTTTCACCTGAAGCGCATGAAACCCGCGAACAAATGAAGAACGCGGGCCAAACTGAGTTTCAATAACCAGCCAGAATACTTTCAGCTCCGTTTAATTTCATCCGAATTTTAAACCGTTGCTTTTTATTGCCACCGCGTACAGCTATCAGTTCTATATATTTACCCTTAATCTACAAAAAATGCTCTTATACACTAAAACGAGGAAAAAATTGTTTTTGACGCACTATGAAAGATCAAATCAGGTTATTCCACTACGTTTTGCAACATATCCATGGTTACAGCCATTAATGCTGCGTTTTTGTTCGCAACAGCCTCCCGAGTGCCAGATATTCCTTCCAGGTAGAACAGAACACAAAAAAAATGCTGAGAGGTTGAAGTAGTTTGCACAGGATATTGCAGTAGACAAAGCAGCTGAACTCCTATAAATGACAAATCTTCGGAAAACAAAAATGGGAATATTTGCTTGAAATTTTTCATCGATAAAGCTTAAACGAGAATACAAAAAGTTTGAATGGAACGAAAACCGTCGTCCATATCTCACAACGCTCTTCGGTTGTTGCCCTTCCATCATCAACAAACGCTCATTCACCACCGTGAAGTCATTCATTGTAGAGTTAGGGATAACTGTTAGTTAGTACTGGAAAAAAAAGAAAGGATTGCAAGAGTAAGATCAAGACTACTGCTCACAAATAAGCAACTAAACTTGAGATCGATACCGGATTCGAAGCCCTGCGAGCTCATGCTCAAGAGATAAAATATGAACACTTGAACAACATGTCGGCTCTACAAATAGTACTTAGATATTAATAAAATTCATAACAAGCGGTTTGTGAGGAAAGAAAAAGGAAACTTAGAAAAAAGACCTTTTTTTGTTTTGTATAGCTCTTTTTGAGGCCTTCGACAATGAATTAGTTGATCAGCTATGGTGTTAAAGCTCTGAAGAGAGAATCGTCTTTACATATATGGTTCATCTTCCTGATTCACCGTGATTTCTCAATAATTTTTATATCCTTTAAGCCCTGTTTCGATAAAAGAAATCTATGTGGTCAAGCCGTCTTGTCGAACATTCGATCCTTAGGGGGCTTAACGGAGAACCAACGAAAACAAACAGCAATTCATATCAAAATCATCATTGAAGGCAACAGTGACATAGGACACGTCGAATGGAGCGGATATCCAGCATATGTCATATCCCTATCGTACGTGCGTAACATGCAGTGCACTTGTGTGGGAGGTTATACATTGATAGTTTTGCTTCAGTAGACGGGTGCTTGTCTGGGTATAAATATAGGGTGCAGAAGTGCGAGAGAGCACTTTAATCCTTTTTTTGGTAAATCTCTGGCAAAAGAAGCGCCACTACACTGCATCACCTACTTTTCTCTCACATTTGGTTCCTTGTTCGAATATTGGATCGAACAGTGGAAGATGTAGAATGAGAGTTTCTGTTTTACAACCAGCGCAAACTCGAGGGAAAATTCGAACGCACAATTCCATTAGCGAAGAGGTTTTATTATCAACAACGCTTCGAGTTATCAGCGAAAAAAAAAGAGTGAAACTTTCACAGGAGAAAGCATCGTGATGTTTTCAATTGGAATATGTGCTTCTCTCCATGTGAAATGACCTTTTAGGAACTCTCGTTGGAGTTACTACTGCAGGTCAAAGCAATATTTAGCGCCTGTTTGAGAACGAGTTAGTAGAAGGAATTATTTAAGAAATCGAAACAGGAAAAGAACGCCGTTGGTGTGTAAGTTACTAAGCTAGATAGCCGTTCAAATACGAATATTAGTGANTTACTTCGAAAATATTTGTCGATGGCAGCCAGCACTCGCAGTATCGCGAATTTCCATGTTGACGGCGCAAATTGAAACCAGCGAAGAATACGGAGGGCGTGAGACACGGCACTTCCCGGCGGTGATTCTGTTGCTCTAGTCAGGTTACCCACTGTAGTACTGACAGGGCCAGAAAACGCCCCATGAGTGGGAAATTTTATGGGATTCACCCCCAATAAAGAGGGTGAATCCAACGATCTCCACCGTCAGCGCGGTGAACCGAACACGGGTTAACGCGCTGTGGGGCGGCCAAGGAAATTGGCCAATAGGGCGGACGGTAACGGGTGACATCCGTATTCAATGCAATTTTAGAAGGTGAACTTTTCAGGTTTAATCTGGATTCCGAGTTGTATTTGGAGGCATTATAATGACCGACAACGGATCGGCTTCATGCGAGGTATCTGGAGCCGGTTAATCGCAAGGGTACATGGCGCGTCTCCAGACGCCGAATTGGGGTTAATTGCCGACCAAAAGCGATCTTTGCTATGCTGGCGAGACAAGTGGATCCAGAGATCGAATTCGTTTCTTATGCGCCGATTTGGCACATGCTTTCTGTATTTACGAAGCGAACTTTTTTTTATACGCCTAACTGCTGCTCTGTCCGTAATTTCAAAATACGGAAAATATCGAAAAAATAAGACGTGTTGTGCGTAACGTTCCGCTTCTTGTTTTAGAACTTTTTTAACTTCGAGGTAGTACTTGCCCTACAAGGTTCAATAAGTCCCTATAGTTACGCGTACCAGTTGTTTTCCCAGTGATTTTCTCATCGATGCATGGAGGGAAAATCGCCATACGCTTCTGTTGGATGCGTGCAGATGAATCCGGTTGCACGAAGGCAAAAGCAGTGAATCTTTGTGTAAAGGTTCCCAGGATCGACTTTCTCTTAACCTCGGCATTGGAATATGAATGTGTCGTTTTCTTGTTCAGCAATCGCGAGGTTTTTTAAACAGCATACATACATAAACATACAGCAAACAGCTTTTGGACGTCCAAATAAACCTATCAAGTAGCGGTTACCTGACAAAGTGGTATCGAAAGAGAAGTAACAAGAACATCCTTGTCCATTTCCTTTCTTCCCACCCTTCACACACAAAGAGGGCGATTGTGAGAAACATGTTTCGAACAGCCACCTCTGTGTGCACTACCAGGAAGCTAAAGGAAGAATCGCGCGACTTGGCCCGGCAAATAGCCATCTCCAATGGCTGCGAAATAGTAACCCCACGAGATAAGTTTACAAGGAGAACGACGCACCCACGCGTAACTTGACATCTTTTATGTTATATTCCTCGGTGAACTAGTGAATTGCGAAGGTTCCATGTGGATGTTTTGGCGTTCAAGTATTTTTGCAGAATTTGGAGATCCAGCTATTCTTAGATTTGGGATATTTGCAAAACTTCAGACCGCAGGTGTCTGCGGTAGGGAACGAATACGCAAAAGAATGTACAGCTGATTTCATATTGTGCAAAGTACTGTCTAGTAGCACTCATGCTATCTGCATACCTTTTTGTCGTGCATTTGTTTGCAGTATGATGTGCGTTCTAAAGGTCGATATTTTTGAAATGGCCAATAAAGATTTTTGTACTGAGTACTTATCCTGAAATTCGTAAGCGAAAGAAGAGCAAGATATAAGAAATATAACATCATAATGTATGCCTTGACTAGATCGGAATAAACCCTTTACACAAAGATTCACTGCTTTTGCCTTCGTGCAACCGGATTCATCTGCACGCATCCAACAGAAGCGTATGGCGATTTTCCCTCCATGCATCGATGAGAAAATCACTGGGAAAACAACTGGTACGCGTAACTATAGGGACTTATTGAACCTTGTAGGGCAAGTACTACCTCGAAGTTAAAAAAGTTCTAAAACAAGAAGCGGAACGTTACGCACAACACGTCTTATTTTTTCGATATTTTCCGTATTTTGAAATTACGGACAGAGCAGCAGTTAGGCGTATAAAAAAGCGGTTTCGCTATGACAGTGGCGGTGGTGCTGGACTAAATAACGAGTGTGCTGAGTTTTCATGTGGTTAATCAGCATTCTTGTAAACTCCAAGGAATTGCGTGGAGAATTTCCCACAGCCAAAATAACTTGACATCTTTTATGTTATATTCCTCGGTGAACTAGTGAATTGCGAAGGTTCCATGTGGATGTTTTGGCGTTCAAGTGTTTTTGCAGAATTTGGAGATCCAGCTATTCTCAGAGTTGGGATATTTGCAAAACTTCAGACCGCAGGTGTCTGCGGTAGGAAACGAATACGCTATTGCTCAGTGCTAGGTTCAATGTTGTTGTGAGCTTCCCAGATCAATCAAGTTGACGGGTGACTGTTGATGGCACTGATCGATACAACTAGCTGAGAGACAGGCGAAACGAAGGACCCGCAAGGAATGGTAGTGAAAGCGTTAGCCCGGAAGGAGTAATAGCGCGTTTGTTCTCCACCACAGGCACCTGCGGTCCGGAATTTTGCAAATATCACAGCTTCGTTGTGGTTTTATTTCGCAGAGTAACCTCCTGTAAAAATTGTACTAGGCAGAAAACAAAAAGTAAACATTGTATTCTCAAAGTTATTTTGACGATCTGTTGTTTCATTGATAAATTAGCAAGAGGCTTCTAAAAAACTTTCATTCGCCTTACGTTTCAACGTCTACGACGTTGTCATTGGTGGGATGACTCGAGGCGGTTGCGCACTGTTATTCATCCTTGAGATGCGGGCCTTTGTGGTCTTCGAGTCGAATTCAGTAGAGTAGAGACGAAAGCGAAGTTCAATCTTTTTCTTCAATAAGCAAACACGAGGTTGTTAATATAGAATTTATTAGATTACAATAGCTGACGTTTCGGCTGTTTCGCCTTCTTCAGAGCCGTTTATTTGTGACAGTGCGGCGGCTATCCATCAACTAACTTAAATACTTACAACAAATAAACGGCTCTGAAGAAGGCGAAACCGCCAAAACGTCAGCTATTGTAATCTAATAAATTCTATATTAACAACCTCGTGTCTGCTTATTGAAAAAAAAATTGAATTATCAATGAATGCCGAGGTTAACAGAAAGTCGGTCTTAGGAGAGCGAAGTTGCCGAATGGAATTTCTTATAAGGACCTTCGTTACCTTACCATTTAAACAACGCGGTAATTATTATATCGTGGCTCATCGACATAAACAAAGTCAGTTTATAAAAGTAGGTGATAATATTGCAGCATTTTTTTCTTATCTCTGGCGCTAGTTATCACATTATCTTCGTTACTCTTCGAGAGAATCTTTGGAAACGAGGGACTTCGTTCAAAATGAACCGCGATAATGTTCTTTAGCACATCGTTGACCGCTCACGGCTGTTGATATTTCGCTAAAAATTTCAAAATTTTCGACGTCCTCACCTTCAAAGTCTTCAGTCTTAAGCAATCTTTAAACGAAACTCAACAAATAATAATGATGACAAAATTTTCAGCTCAGTTAGGGCTGGGGGAGACGTGAGCGGCTCAATTCCTGGACATAATTGTTTCACGTAGGGGAGCACTCATGTTCATTCTTTGCCAAGCATTGTAAATAGAGGTTTGCTCTTGCTAGGGCGTAGAATATTTTGAAGCTCAAAACTCCTTTCCAAGGTAGTTGTACAAAGCACTGTGTGCTGAGATTCATATGTGTTCTCTTCATTACATGTTATCATATACATCACACTTTCGAGACCCTAGCACTCCTTCCATTCGATGAATTTCCTTTCATCTACTAGCCACGAGGCTCTCCACACTTTTGTACTAAGTTTGGCTGCATCTTGAGCATTTTCCTCTCATATTAAACGTCGTTAAGCGCTGGTCGAGACGATTCTGCCTACAGTCTTACGATAGCCATGCCAAGCCCACGTGGCTTAGAAGAAGTGAGGTAGTCCCAGGCAAGTGTGGCATCAGTTTGCAGATTATGAAGGAATGGGTGGATTAGTGACACCAAGCCAAGCTTGCAGCAGGACCTGCTTAGGTTCAGCCGTCATTCCCATGAACGCTGTCACTACCACTATGGTACGTGTCCCGTATTTAGTGCTTTACGTAGTTAGACTGTTGTTGTAAATTGCACTCGTTTTGTTTGCTCTTCGTATTTTACTTCACACTAGCTAGCTATCAATTCTTCACAGCGTACAACAATTATCAAGGCAGCATTGGTTGGCGAAGTTACCTTTATGAGAGTCACAATAGACGAGAAGAAATGAAGGACGTGAGCAAGCCATTCCTTACTCTCAATATACATAAAGGTATGGAAAAGATGTGCAGCATGTGAATAGAATAGACAGAATAGACAAGCCATGCATGTGTATTCCTCCTACATGTTTAACGAGAAGTTCGTGGATGGCTTGCATTGCGGAGTTACTCGATACGTTGGTGTAGAGCGCGGGAACATCGAAAGACTCCATCACGCACGCGTTGTTAAGAGACGCGTTACGTAGACGCTCTAGGAACATCTGGGTGTTCGTGGAGTAAGCTGTAATATGGCTATGCAATTGGGTAAGTATTCACCCTAGGAACCGTGTTATTCAATCCGTTGGTCCGTCTACACAGCTGTTAGTGGGTCTAACCTTGTAGGAGAGCGGATTGGTAGACGCGAGATCATCAACTGATATTAACTTCTGTGCTTTATTGAGTAAGTATAGAAGAGACATGTTGGTCGATCTACTTCTGAATGCGAAATAACGGATGGTTTTACATTCGCCGCCTTTGCTACTGTGACACATTCGTTGTTAAGTTCTCCGTGTTGTCTTTTGTATTCCTTTTCACACAATCGGCGACGAAGGGTAACATCATTAAGAAATTCCTCCGCTCTCATAACATCTAAATGGCAAGGAATAACTATGAACTCTCCCCCTTTATCGCTATATGATAGTCTAATGATCTCTGAATTTACTAATTCTCTAATTTCTCGCATACCACACTTTTGTGCGTCTGCGAGGTTAGTGATATACCTTCTGCTGTGATATTGGACAAGGGTATTGAGAGCATCTTCTGAATGCATTTAAAGCTTTGCATCAATTTCGACGTTGGGCTCGTGCTGTCTGAAGCACGCTCTAGAAAAAGGAGGACGAAATAACAGTGCCATCTCAGGATTTTCATTTTTATTTGATGTTTCTTTTCTGGCCTTATAGCAGAGTCGATCTTGATGTTCATAAAAACTCCATACGATCCTACGCACGGTTGTCTTAGAAATGAGTTGCGACGGTGAAAAACCTGGGTCCAATCTAGTAGCGAGCGCGCGTTATCAGGTGTGGTCTTGCCTTCAGGTAAGGTGACGCTAGATTTTTTTGGTGCATTATCCACTTTATTTTGACTAATATCAGAATCGTAAAGTACATGTTTGCGGTTGTTTTTTAAACCTGAGATGTATGGATTACTCATGAGATTTTCGAACTTTCGTTGTAAGGTTATTTTAGCACTAGACTTAGTAGAATCGCATATTAATACTGACCCACCAACTATTCTCTTCCAAAGGCGATCCTCAAAATATAATACACTGAAATGTTCCTTCGTCCCAGACAATTTCATTCTGGCGAACATCTCGTTCTGCTTGCTTCGTAATGCAGCTCGAGGTTGTTCTCTTTCGTCGCTTCGTACTTGTAGGCGATCCTCTGGATGAGCGCATATCTTGTGAAGCCACATTCGTTTTTATGGACTTTAGCACGACTCAGTGTCGAAAAGAGCGGCGTACAAGGATGATTTTTTGTCTACCTATCTCTGCAATCTTTTGTCTTAGTGATAGGGCTTTCGTGAAGTCGGAATTATTTTGCCGGTAGAAATTGCAACAGTTTCCAGGAACGACTTTCTATTAACCTCGACATTGGAATGTGAATGTGTCATTTTCTTGTTCAGTTTCTCGCCGAATTGACTCATAGAATACAATCTGCGTGAACTAGACCGCACTCACGCAAGCATGCACGAATTCGCCTCGTAAATACAGAAAGCATGTGCCAAATCGGCGCATAAGAAACGAATTCGATCTCTGGATCCACTTGTCTCGCCAGCATAGCAAAGATCGCTTTTGGTCGGCAATTAACCCCAATTCGGCGTCTGGAGACGCGCCATGTACCCTTGCGATTAACCGGCTCCAGATACCTCGCATGAAGCCGATCCGTTGTCGGTCATTATAATGCCTCCAAATACAACTCGGAATCCAGATTAAACCTGAAAAGTTCACCTTCTAAAATTGCATTGAATACGGATGTCACCCGTTACCGTCCGCCCTATTGGCCAATTTCCTTGGCCGCCCCACAGCGCGTTAACCCGTGTTCGGTTCACCGCGCTGACGGTGGAGATCGTTGGATTCACCCTCTTTATTGGGGGTGAATCCCATAAAATTTCCCACTCATGGGGCGTTTTCTGGCCCTGTCAGTACTACAGTGGGTAACCTGACTAGAGCAACAGAATCACCGCCGGGAAGTGCCGTGTCTCACGCCCTCCGTATTCTTCGCTGGTTTCAATTTGCGCCGTCAACATGGAAATTCGCGATACTGCGNTATTTGAACGGCTATCTAGCTTAGTAACTTACACACCAACGGCGTTCTTTTCCTGTTTCGATTTCTTAAATAATTCCTTCTACTAACTCGTTCTCAAACAGGCGCTAAATATTGCTTTGACCTGCAGTAGTAACTCCAACGAGAGTTCCTAAAAGGTCATTTCACATGGAGAGAAGCACATATTCCAATTGAAAACATCACGATGCTTTCTCCTGTGAAAGTTTCACTCTTTTTTTTTCGCTGATAACTCGAAGCGTTGTTGATAATAAAACCTCTTCGCTAATGGAATTGTGCGTTCGAATTTTCCCTCGAGTTTGCGCTGGTTGTAAAACAGAAACTCTCATTCTACATCTTCCACTGTTCGATCCAATATTCGAACAAGGAACCAAATGTGAGAGAAAAGTAGGTGATGCAGTGTAGTGGCGCTTCTTTTGCCAGAGATTTACCAAAAAAAGGATTAAAGTGCTCTCTCGCACTTCTGCACCCTATATTTATACCCAGACAAGCACCCGTCTACTGAAGCAAAACTATCAATGTATAACCTCCCACACAAGTGCACTGCATGTTACGCACGTACGATAGGGATATGACATCCGGTATTCGACGAGGCTACAGTGTTCATAGTCTGACAATGATTGCAGGTTTGGAAGCACTTTTTTTATTCGTATTATACTTCCTGCCTAAAATAGTCCGGAGGACCTAAAAATAGAGAGACCTTGCAATACTTGCATTTATAACCCTCCGATGTGACCCAGTTTAAATAGTGGCTTTTCACTTGATGTTAAATCAAATGAACTCATTTCTAGTGGCAGGAATTCCGGACACAGGGTATCTAAAGCTTAAAAACAACCAAACCGCTTAGACAAAGGTTACCATGGTTTCCACTGCGAAGGCTTCAAATAGTCGTTTTCTCATTAGACATTGAGACATACATAGAGCCATTTTGCACAAATTCCTTCCGATAGTGATGACAGCCTTAGATCACCTGCGATAAAACTTCGCTTGCCAACTCTAATTTGCTGTTCTAACTACGCATATGAAGCCGGAGGCATGCAAGATATATTCTCTCCAGTGTATTGTACTTGAATATCGCTGTTGCGCCGGAAATCAATGAAACTAATAAACAACGGCCCAAATCCGAACAGGATCAAGGTATCAACGACTCCACTCTTGGATGGAAGGCTAAGAATTACCACTGCCCTTGCTTGATGGTAGAGCTATACCCACGCCATCCAAAGCAAATACCACTCACGGCCAAGTAAAACAATTTAATGGTATTTCCAGCGACTGCGTCATCACCTAGTTACATGATTCCTCTTACTTCGTTAAGAAATTTTTGAAGTTGGAATTCTTTTCTCTTTTATTATTTTTAAAACAAGTACTTACATACCTTGTAAATACCTTCATTCTTCAAGTAGCACTTCGCAAGACCGACTTTCTACTCACCTCTGCCTTGAATGATAATTCTCTACTTTTCTACGATAAGCAAACGCGAGGTTGATATAATGGAATTCTGCAATATCAACCTCGCGTTTGCTTATCGAAAAAAAACAGTGTCATTCTTTCCCCAATTGCCGAATTCTAAAATTCTTAAGAAGTCAACTAGCAATTTAGTCAGCAAATATGAACCGACGTCTTCGCTTTTGATATCGGCTGACTCTAGCGTTAGCAATGAGTCATCGACGGTGTCACAAGAGTCTTGTTGATTAACGTGAATGAATTGCTTCGTAATTACACCGTTTCTATGTGATAAACATTTGCTTAAATTATTTTACAATGATATAAAAAAGAATAGGCACGCATCAACACAAGATAATGCGGTCAACTGCTAGAAAAAGTATGAAAAGAACAATGGATACGGAATGGTTTCTATGAAACGCATTGCTAAAAAATAAAAATTGACGAGTTTGACGAACGTAGTACTGGGCCAAGAAAAGAAAAATTACACACAATAACAAACCAAAAGAAACAGAAGGAGCAAAAAGGTAAAAAAACAAAAAATTGGACTGCGGCCACGATAGGTCCTAGAAATAAGACTCTAAATTTAGAGTTAAGCCTACGTAACTGGGCAAAGATCCGTAATTTCTGAAAGACGTCAATTGCCCTGTTGTTCCTGAGCCGTCGCAAGAAGGGGCTTCCAAATTTGTCTACGTTTCAGAAGGGCTCAGAAAACTGTCACGGTTTCCCAATAAAACTCTTGAATAGGGAACAAGAAAATTTTATAGCTCAATATTATTTTCTAAGACTTTTTTCACTGGTACTCCTAATTCACCCATTTTAAAAAATAATGAATCCTAGGTGGCGAGTAGCGAATGAGAAGCTAAAGAAGAACTTAAAGCGACCTCGTTTTTGCCCTAAGAGACAGGTAAAATAGTGAGATGGACTTTCTGTTTTTGCTTCGACGATTAATATATAAATACAGCCGCAATGTCTAAAGCTTCCCGCGCTGATCAATCCACCAAAAACCGCAAAAATTTTAAAGTCTAATTTTTCCAACCACGAATTACCTCTTATAGAGCAACCATGAATAGGAGGAAACTAACTACGGCTGTTTTATGCTCCCTAAATCTGATTGACTTGATTAATGTTGTTACGCGGTTGTTTAACCTAAGAAATTCTCGCTTACACCAGCGTACCCATTATCATGTACCTTTTTGAACAAATCAGGATTTTAATAGGATGTATACGGCTGATCGGGTGATATGGTATAAGGGTGCGTGTGGCGCAGTGGTCGTAGGCGCCTTGTAACCCACAGGTGGAATCGGTTCCCGCGCCCACGGCCCACCAAGCCTTCCATCTGCCCGAGGTAATCAAATTGGTACCAGACTTGTATGGGAGGTTAGCAGCACTAGCTTGATGCATCAGCAAGCCACCGCGAGTCATTGTAAAGGCCAGATATACATTCATTCACCTCCAAACGATGGTTAATTAAGTGGAATGCATGGCGCACAGCTGTTATAACGGTAATGCAATTGGAAGCTCGTCAGTGACACCACGTACATCAGCTGATCCCCACAAGACTGGACCATAAGAATGGAAGTGCACACTGCCAGTCCTCATCAGCACAATGACACGAGCTTTCACACCTTACCTACTTAAATGCTCCTTTATGAATGGAAAATCAGCCCGATCTCGTTGCAGGAAACGGGAGATCAACATAATACAGGCGATTACATCTTACAATCCAGAAAACACTGGTAACTACCGCCCAATCTTACTGGTGCCTGTGTTAGACAAATCCTGTACTCGAATCATGCCCAACTGGATTGACAGCGCACTGCTTGAAGGGTAACCATACAAGCGAGCATGTTCCCTAGATAGGTCCTGACCAATGAATTACCCCAATATTATAGCGAAGCTCAACTAAAAGTCACAAGATTCTATGGATTTTTTTTTAATTTCAACGACTTGGAAAACCTTGGATTTCGTTGACAAGAATAAGGGCTTGGAGGTCTCCCTAAGCAATTACGATAAAGATCCTTCTCAAGGTCTCACATTAACAGCTAAAACTTATTTTTTCCTTAAAGACACCAGCATTTTCCCAAACAGAGAATTTCATATGGCGACAACATCCTGTACAAATTTTTTAAAGCGATTCTAGAAAACGTCACACGAAAACTGGAGTGGGTCAACATACGAGTGCAAACCGATGACCGGAGACATTACCTTCGATTATCTGATGGAATCATTTTTGTAACGTTATACACTAGCCAGGTTAATGCTGGGTGTTTCTACAGCGCTTGTACAAAGGCGGCTTGCAGAACTTACAAGTTCATCGAAAATGTAATAAAGAGAAAAGAACAAAGGACCACTGGCCATGTATTCACTTTTTCCACTAATCACAGTCTCAATGAGGGAATGTCGCACAAGCGATATGAAATATCACTCAATCCTTTTGAAGTGCTACGGAGAGAACGAAGAGATGAGGACTTCATATCACACAAGCAACAGAGATCCCGAATCCAAAGCTCCGTCTGACGACGACACGCCGTTGTCTACGCCGAAATGTCGAAAAATAGGTGAGGCGAATGCGTTATGCATTTTAGCGACATTTAATGGATAACAGACGTTAGCGATTAAACCACATTAGAGTCAAACGTACAGCAGGAAGACTGTAGCCGTGGTGGTCAGACTTCTAGCGAAATCTCGCGAATGAGTGGAACAGACTGCCCTAGGTTTTCATGTTGATATAGCAAGTGTAAACTTTACTTAGGTAGATTTAAGTCATTCAACTGCTATAGGAAACACAAAAGACAGGCAACAGAACAACAACACATTTCCTTCCGCTTATGACTACGGGACAAAAATAAATCGTTCCGTTTGCGTCATCTGGTAGGTAATTGGCTCACCTCATACTACAATAAACCTATAATAAGAATGTGTCCATCGATTAAATAAAAAAAGTTAAAAAACTACATAAATCTGCATTGCGTTTAAAAATTACCTTGAACGAGCATGCGACATTATAAATTTTAAGCCATCTTGAAGTAGGGAAAATTTGTCCCCTTCTTCCGTAAACTCTCAGTGGATGTGCCTTTTGTTCAGCTGAACTCACCATTCAACAAAAATTTACCTCAGAGCTTGTTCTATTATCACCTTCCACTAGTGCTGGTTTGAAGAACTTGTAGCTCAATGGTAAGAGATTCTGCTGCACACATGTGACCATAAATGCACATGCAGTTAATCTCGGAGTTGATCAATTTCTAAAGAATGCGGCATGCGTTCGACTTCATAAAGCATTGGTGAAGGTGATTGAATGCATTGACCTAAATAATGAGTGGCTAAGGCCTACCGATGTACTGAGTCAACGTTGCTTAGTATATATATATATATATATATATATATATATGTATATATATATATATACATATATATCCCTGAGGGATGTGCCATGCATTCGACTTCAATAAGTATCGTTGGAGGTGATTGAATGCATATCTGGCCTTTACAATGAGTCGCGGCGGCCTACCGATGTATCGAGCCAGTGCTGCTATCCTCCCAGGCAAGTTTGGTACCAATTCGCCGACTCCGGATGGATGGAAGACTTGGTGAGCCATGGCCCCTGAAATCGATTCCACGTGGCTGTCTCAGTTCCGCCTCCAACCACTGCGCCAAACGCGCTTCTAGCACATATATATAAATATATGTATATATATATATATACATAAATATATTCATATTAAGAGCTAGTATATAGCTGGTTTTCACATCAAGAAAAAAGTGAAAACGTAGGAAGTTGTGGAGTTCTATTTCATTGCATAGTGGCAGAAACTCCGAGATTTCACAGCACAAATATGAACTTAGACAAAATTTAAATGAAATACTGTACTGTGCTAATTTCAGGCGAGTCATTGTGAAGATGAGAGAATATAATGAACCACCTTGCCAACAACCCGCTTAGCGTGGATGATAAACATTGATAAGCCTTGGTGGTATAGAAATTGGAGTCAAAGCGGGAAATTTTAATCCTTCCACCTTTGTTCTTCAAGCTTATCACGAGCACGTTGCCATTTCTTCAAATATCCAACCAATATGCTAATGAAGAAAATCTCCGTCATTAGAATTCGGTAAGAAATAACGTCCTTCAACTTCATTGAATCGTAGTTCTATACAAGTGTGGTGTACAACTTTGCAAGCCACTTATAAAAGTGTATTTGTTGGAAAAGTAGAGTTTTCTGTTTTTTAAAATTGCTTGGAAGGTTAAATTATTACAGGTTTTCGTCAAAAAATTGAGATTTTGCATACAATTCTTGCGAACTGAAACACTGGAGACTCCCAATAGTTAACTTCATCCCATCGTTCCTCTCGTTAAACGGAGAGGGACCAGTCACATTCTCCACACTTAGCCGGAGATGTAACGTTTTCTTACGTTCGGTTAATCGCAATGGATTACTTTCATTGTTTTTCAAACGGTGGTCCTCTTATATCGTTTCTTGTGCTTTTTGTTGCGTTGAGTCATGCACGTGCTCAACCAAAGGCATGACGATCTGGTTTGTGTGTCAGCTACGCTGATCATCCTTTTTCAACGGATCTCTCAAGTCCAGCAACATTCGCTTACTTACTCCAACAGCTTGTATCTCGCTATCGTTCTTCTTTTAATACGCACAATAGAAGGCATGCAACAATGAATCCGCTTCACTCGTGTCGACGGTATAACTAGTAGTAGGCAGAGAGCAAACCTGGTGAACAAATCTTCTGCTTTCCGTTTCTAGTAACGGACCATTGAATCAAACGTGACAAAAACTGTCTTCAAAAAAACGTTGAGAAAACCGATGATGCTATAGTACATTCTTGTCTTGACCATTGGTTCATTGTTTTAAACGCCTTTTACTAAGTCAGAAATTCCAAAATGTTTATTTGTGAATATATAAGTGCGATTGCAACGCAGTGACTAGAGGTGCCTTGTACTGCACACTGGTTCTATTTCGTACCCCAGACTTAGCAAGCCTTTCATCTTTTCGGTTGTCCAAATATGTAGCAGATTTGTCTGGAAGCATAGCATCACTGACTTGTAAACAAGAGCAGCGCACCGAAAGTTATTTTATAAGCCAGGTATGCATTTAACTACCTCTACAGAGCTTAATGAAATATAAAATGTTCCGCATTCCTCAGAAAGTTATCAATTGCAGCCGTATTGTGATTTTATCCCTTGTCTAGTTAAAGCGCTCAGCTAAATTTATTTTGTTTATAACAGGAGATACGTTTCTCAAGAATGGCTGCTGTTGGTCCTTTGGATGAACACGATAGGCGACCTGCTTTAATGATTCGTTTAGCCGATATTCAAAAAAAGCTGTTTCTCACTTAGTTTCACGTACGTCTCTATATGCCAAGCAGCTGAATAAATAGTGTAAGTTAAGCAGTACTTAGTTTTTTAACATAATAGTTTTCATGGCAAGAAAGAATGAGGCAGAAAAGATTAATGTAGGATACGATAGTGGGTGGGATCGAGTTCTTCTACTGTGGTCTGTTTCTCTTCTTCACTTTCATAGTTCAATAGTTTTTATGTTTATTTTTACATTTTTTCCATTTTTTATTTTTTACGGTTGGTTTAATTAATGGTTTTGTTAAGGCCGATTATTGCCCGACATGTGATCGACGAATCAAGTCCATTACACGGTCTCACAAAAGAATCTCTACTTGTAAGTTGCAACTCACATTTATGTTTTCTTCTTACAACTACAGAATTTTTAATTGATCAATTTGTATCTTTTAGTCGGCAGAAGTTGAGTTAATTATGACTGTTGAGTGCATCGTTGAACCGACAGGAATGACATTCCAGACAGGAACATCATTTCTTCCAAACGAAACGCTTTGGGGTCATAAGTGAACACATTACTGTGTTTGTTGGATATGTGACATGCATGTTACAACTTTCTGTCATAAAGCTAGGCTATTTTTTTTTATACTTGTTAACGAAAGGCTATTTGTAGTTGTGGCAGCACGATTTTTTAGTTAATTGCTTTTGTTGGTGGAGATACCCTTATCTGTCACAGTTCGAATCATGATACTTAAACTTTTTTCTTTCATGAATGTCTACATTTCCTAACGGTTTATTGCCTTATCATGGCTGGGAGGTGCTTTGGCGTGTCAGACTGCGATATAGAGCGAAAGGATTCGTCCCCCAGCAGGGTCTCCCAAGCTAAGAAAGGGTCCGGCGTTTCCATCAGGAAGCCTAGCTAAGTGTAAACCAATACCAGAATCCGCCACCGTCCTGGTACCAAAGTCACATGGTGGCAAATCTCCCTCTAATATAAAATGGCTGCGACTGTCTCTGATGGTGAAGACCTGGGGTAGACTTTAGCCAGGTTGACCTCTGGATTCCAGGAAACCAAAATGGCTTAACAAGCAAATCTCTGAAAAATGGAAGTTATGTTGGGGCCCGCACAACCACTGAGAACGGGCCACTCAAGCATCAAATTAACAAGTAAGTATATATATATATATGTATATACATATATGTGTGTCTGTAATCTACTTATACAAATTTCAGTTCATCGTGTTTGCAACATATTTCGCCTTGGTGGTTATGCTATTTCTTATCCTCATCGTTCGCTCGCCGTTTACGAAATTCCAGAAGATCGCTGAGAGTGATTAGGATGAGTGTTGACTGGTTTGTATAGACATGATAAATATTTTATGTAGCACTTTTTGATCACATTCTGCTTTGTTTCCTTTTAATTTACTTTCGAAACATCTTTGTCTTAGCTAGGAAACAGATGGCCATAGAAGTACTGGACAGGTGCAGCCTCATCTTACAAAGATCCTTAGTGTTGGAACGGCTCGTTGATATAGGAATACCAAGTAGTTAAGACAATTCGGTCAGAATTAGCTGCTCGCCTTTGTGTACGCCACGCGAGACTTCTTGTGATCAGCAGTCACAATGTCGGACATCTCAAACTTGGGTAATTGAACCGTTTATCATAATTATACAGCAATCATAACAATACAACTCTACAATTAATGCAAAAATGGCACGGGTTATGAGTAGGAACAGCCTGATCACTGGTGTTCAGGTTGCTTACGAGTGAAGAGATTGGCATATGACTTTTACTACATGAGATGGTTGTGAGGCACGAATGCGGTGACTTCGGCAGCATTGTTGTGACATGAGCTAGCTAACCGTGGAGCCGTTTATATACCTTTGAGCTGGGCGGAGTCAGATTACAGTAGACGGAGTCGGACTACAGTAGGCAGAAAGACGAGTGCTGGAAACATTTTTCAAGCATTGCAATCTGATAGGGCGATATTTAAAGCCTAGGACCGTAAGTGCAGATATTTTACGAGATAGGCGCCAGCGAAATGTTAGACATGCGGCTATCAGATCGTCATAGAGAGAAGGTCATGGGAGTAGCATTTGAAATGTTTGGAGAGGTTTGAATTGTTTTACATAGAGAACTTTCCAATGTTCGTGAAGAATGTTTTCTACACTTAAAGAGTTATACATTAACTTTACAACTAGTATTTTATCGTTTTACAGCGATACTGTCATTGATGGAAAAGGAATGTACGACAAGCTGCTAGCCTTTTTCAGTATTTTCACGGCCACTTTCCAATACGCCGTATGGAAACTGCGGCGACAGAATAACATCGCAGTGAAGGTTGCTGGCAAGTGATTTTACCGTTGTCGCCTTCTTCATGGCACCCCTCTCATAATATCGAGCACTTAGTTGGGCGAAGCGAACTGTCGATTAACTCAAAGTATCCATGAATGAACCACAATAACTGTTTTGCGACTGCGCGTGACCTCGCGCCATATCTTAGGATGATTCTATAACCTGACCCAGGTACATTTCCTGCATGTGTAATACTCTGTGCAGCTGTTCTCTATCAATTATCTGAGAGACTTACAACGAACAAAACTGTGGGTGTTTAAAAGAATCTGCTTATTATGCGAATGCAAACAAATGTGTCAAATCTTATTTGCTAAGGTTATGAAAGTGTTTGGCTGAGTAGATCGCATGCCAATTTGACCTTACCATGCTCTGAAGGTAGCGAAACCGTAAAACATCGGCTATTGTGTGCTAATAAATCCTTTAATACCAATCTCGTGTTTTCTTATCGAAGAAAAACACTGAAAGCATTAACTTACACTGGCGTTGGTTACGGCAGAGATGGATGGGTCCCAAGCCGCCGCCCACCTTATTAATGGAAGCTACAATATGTATATATATTTTTCTATATGACCCATATCCACGTCTAGTGTGGATCCCAGCAGTTCTCACATCCAATTCGTTTTCTCGCATTCATCGTCCACAACGATCTTCCAAGTTTTTACGCGTGGCTTCGGTAGCTGTTTGAAGATTTTCATTTCATCTTAAATATCGTAGAATGCTGGTCGAGCAATTCCACTCGACCCCTGAGATAGCCTTGCTGTAGCGTTTTCAAATGGATTGCAGTGTGTGATTTTTTCCCAGGCAAGTCGGGTACCATTTTCCCGAATCCGGAGGAATGAGACGCTTGGTCGGCCCGGAGCGGAATCGAACTGACACCATGCTTATGATAACGAACATTACTACCAGACGTTACATATATATATATATATATTTAATGGGTGAATTCCGAGACGAAAAATAAGATCGTCGCAAAAGAGAATTGCGTGACATACTGTAATTTTAAGATGTACACGTTTCAAAGGACATGCAGTTCTTTTATCCACAGTCGTTTCGCATCGCTAAAATCTCAAATGCAAGTATCTTTATTCTTTTCTGTTCGATTATACTTTGAAGAGCCATTTTTATCAAAATCTTTTAATAAATTGGAAATTTTACTTCAGTCTACAAATGTGATTGTACACGGTGGTAAAGCTGATATCGCTCTGGCGTTTATAAAGTTCTCAACCTCGCCTTTCAACTCCTAAATACGTCCGTAATATTCGCTATCATCACGAATTGATCAACGACCGTCCACTGTGAATATGTGAATAATATACATCATTACCTGTAGATTTACATCGTTTACAAGCAGACTAGGTTTTATCAGATCCAACATCTTCATGTCGTAAACATAGACAGCGTGTTCCGGGTATTCAGTTAGTAGAAAAAGCATCGTACGCAATGCTCGTCGGGTTAGTCCCAAATCTGATGTTGACAAAAGATTTGGGAAGAGGAACAACACACCTAAAATCACTTCGTAGTCATTGCTGCAAAACATACATTGGACGCCATGAACAACCTTGAACGTTTATACAGAATGGCAATTAATGGGAGCAGATTAAGCAAACAGGGTTTGCGTGACAGATCCACTTATACTTCTCTAATAAGATGGTGAACGATGAAGCACTCCACGCTTACCAACCCTTGAGCAATGCTTCATTTTTTGAATCCATTAAGTAGTGCGGAGGTAACTAAATTTGTATTTTGCCGATGCAGTGGTTTACCATAGGCTAGTCGATGAGTACAGTCAGCATCTTTTGCCACATTATAGAAGCTTTATACCAATTTGAAGACCCATGACGGTTTAGTCGTGATCGAACTAACGAATACGTTTGTATTGCAAAGCAACTCCGACTGCTTGCTGAACTCGTTCTCTCTTTCGTCCGTATACATGTAATGATTCTCATTTATTAGTGTCGAAATAGGATAGGAAGCATGCCAACGTTATAGCAAACGATAAATTTTTTAAGGATCACTAATAAAAGAGACAAGAAGACAGACAAGTAAAAGATTTTTTCTGGAAGTGATTGGCGACCAATTGATGGATATGTTCCTAGAGTAGGAGCAGCCGAGAAGCTCTACTATGTGATGGAGACGAAAGAAGACTCAGAGTACACAAATGGTGCCTAATATTTTTAGCAAAATACCAAAATATACCAATAATTTGAGAGATAATCCAATAGCTAAGCAAAATATATGTTTTTTATACCTTTTTATTTTCTGCCTACTATGATTTCGCGGCAGTGTACTAAGCGAAATATAACCAAAACGTTGCTGAGATATTTGCAAAACTCTGGGTCGCAGGTGTTTATGGTGGGGAACGAACGCGCTATTGTCCTTTCCGGGGAGTAACGCGTTCATCACCACACCATGCAGGTCCTTTGTTTCGCCTGTCTCTCAGCTATTTCTATCGATCTCGCTGACGGGTGATTGCTGTGGCAAAGATCGATAGAAATAGCTGAGAGATAGGCGAAACAAAGGACCTGCATGGTGTGGTGGTGAACGCGTTACTCCCCGGAAAGGACAATAGCGTGTTCGTTCCCCACCATAGACACCTGCGGTCCAGAGTTTTGCAAATATCTCAGCAACGTTATGGTTATATGTTTTTTGTTTAAATTTAACCTGCGCAACTTTAGGAGATTTCTATGAGAAACACATATCGTACCAGATCCTATCATCAGTGTGATCTTGTCACGGCTGGCGCCAATGAGCAAATTAATAATTGCCCACATGCAGTCCTAAAATGATTTCAAGATATGGAAAAGCAGAATGATAAGGCGTGTTTTTCTATGCTATACAGTTATAAGGTTCAATAACTCGAAAAACTAGATGAATAGTTGAATTAACACTTTTCTTGAAAAAGTATGGAATCTCAAGAACAAATTCCGTGTAATTAGTTGCAGTTTAGACACCCTTGCTTTCAGACTCCATGAAGCTGTGTCCTAGTCGTCACCACAGAGAGTCTGCCGCCCTCGTGGATCTCAGGGAGTCATGTCATCACAGTAAGTTTTCCCCATGACGGCAACATACCTACGACATCCGCGTAGAGGTGTAAAACTCTTTTGTCAGCCTATGTAACGCGTTTGTTTGTCAACCCCTTGCCTCAACTTGAATTTCGAAGCAAGTAACACACTCTGACCACGATGAAGGGTGAACTATTGGAAAGGACATGCTAACTAAAAGAATAAGAAACTAAACAGTAGCGAAAATCACAAATTTTTTATAGGGATGTTGCCGTTGTTCACCTGTACCACCCGCAGCCCCGTTGATTGTCGAGTGACTCGAGCGGGCGCCCGTAAATCTTTCATTTTTCGCTTCCGCGGGCAGTAGTGACCCTGTGGGTTCTGTAGTAACCCTGTGGTAAAGGCTGGGCATTATACTTTTTTTAGGCTTTTCGTTTGACTTCCCGCGGAATCCAATCACTAACAGCTCAAGTCCACCGGCTGTTCTTCATACGAATTGCGTGTCCAGTCCACCACATCCTCGACTGTTTGACGTACAGAACGGCATATTTGAACTTTAATCCTTGATGCAGGTCGGAGCCTTGGATGCCTTCCATTAATTGCGTAACACGGGATACTCCTAGCGTTGTCCTTTCGACTGCGCGTTCAATAACGCTGAGCGATCTTTCATCCCGTTTACGCGGTGACCAGGTTTCTAATGCGTACGTTAAGGCAGAAAGTACCGCTGAGTCGAAAAGGTGAACATGGAATCGGGTGTTCTTTGTTTTCTTCACTACATCGTCGATGCTCTTAAAAGCTCTCTAAATTGCTCGTTCCTTTCTGCTCAACACTGGAGCTAACTCCTTGAACATGTTGATTTCCCAGCCAAGATAGACAAAACTAGAGCACTCGGAGATATCCTTTGCTTTGAACGTTAATGGGGAATACCAAACCAACTTCAACAAAGTCGGCAAAAATTTATTTCGCTTGGCTAATTTTTGACGCCAGAAGAACGATGTCATCAGCAAAACGAAGATGGTGTAATAACCGATTATCGATTTTCACTCCCGTAATGTCCCATTCAAACGCTCGCATCACGTTCTCAGGAGTGGCGGTAAATAATTTTGGCGAGATGGTATCGCCTTGACCAACACATCTTTTGATGCCAATGTTAATATCGCTATAGAATAGTGATATCTCGCTTGTGAGATCTTCTTACAACACACAAAAAAATCCTTATACAGCGAGTGGGGTGTCCCTGAGTGTCAAAGGCTTCCATGTCTGCTTCAAGGTCAACTAAGTTAAAAGTCTTTTTCAAATCGACGAAAGTGAGACAGAGCGGTCTTTCGTACTTTCGCAATGCTCCAATAAGTCTTGTTATCGTGTGGATATGGTCCATCCTACTAAATCTTTCACGAAATCTTGCATGATCACATAACTGTCCTTTGTCCAGTGTTCTGTCAAACCTGTTTAGGATGATTCAAGTAAAATTTGCAGACAGCAGACAGCAAACGGATTGAGCGTTAGCTGCCGATATTGTGGAGGTCACCGTTGCTGAAGAATAGTACAGTCTTGCTGGTCTTCTAATAAGTAGGCACCTTGCATTCAGACAGGTAACGTGTGAAGAGCCGAGCCAATGTGTTTGCGAGAACTGGCCGAAAGTCCTTCAAGGGTTCAGATTTTATACTCTCCGGACCTGGTGCTGTTCCATTTTTCACCGACGAGATAGCATGTCGGAATTCGGAAGGGAAAGCCGGCGTTACGAGATATCCGTGCTTCTTTTTTCAATATGAAGAAAGAAGGGCGTGACTATTGAAGACTCTTAGTAGCAGTCATAAATGGCTTCCTCCATTGCCTTTCGACGCTGTAACTGCTCCGTCCGGGCCCTGGAGTGCAACTATCTTGGTCTTGTAATTGGCGAAGCTTCGGTTGACTTTGCGAATGGTTTTCTCAGTTTCTGCTGCTGCGACCATAACTGCTGCCGTTCTCGCTTAAAGATCTTTTTTTATCATCTGTCTGCATTGTTTTGCAAGTTTGGACGTTAGTTTGCGGTTGCTTGCAGCTCGTGCGATTCCACGCTGCGTATTGGCTCGAGTGTTTCTGGAGACAAACGTCTCTTGGTGACTTTCGAACTCTCAGCTTTCATAGCACTAACGTGAAGATGCTGAATGAGCCGACCGTGCTCCTCGTCGATGTTATCGAGAACTGCGTCTTCAAAACAATCGACTAGTCAATTGAATAAATCCCGATTTACGGTGCTTTTGGAATTTCGTTTTTTGAATTAAGCTCTTTTTCTCTTCTCCGAGAGAAACGGAATCTTGCACAAAGAAGGCGATTGTCTGATTCCACGTCAAATTTCGGGACAACAACGACATCGGCAAAGCAAAACCTTCGATATACCAAGAAGTGGTCTTTTTCGTCATGGTACACTCCACTAGAAGATTCCCACGTCCAGCGTTGAGTGCGGGGCTTCTGGAATTGCGAGCCTATAGACGGTCTTGCTCGTCATGATAAACTCATTCAGCCGCTCACCCTGTTCGTTCCATTCTAATCCGTGGGTCCCAGTGTAACAATCTTCAGACGCTCATCTTGGTCCAATCTTAGTGTAAGAATTACCAATGATAACACTTGAAGAATGTATGGCTTTGTCTGTAGAACTTCCCCAAGTCCATGTGGAACGCTTCGATTTCTTCTTCGTCATAGTTTGATGTCCGCGCGTGAACGACCGAGATTGTCAATGCCGAAATTGATCCACGTCTTTTTAATCGTAAACATCTGAATCAGTTTGAATGAATCAACGTTCACGGAAAAACTCATGTTGACGAGAACTTTGATGCCGCTGACTCCTCCACTGTCGCATGTTTTTGAGGAACACTTCTTCCACGGTGTCATAGACTGCGCTGAATGGGTGGCAGCACTTTCCCTCGGCCAGGCCGATGACGTTGTACCTAATTCTTCTTGCTTGCATGAGCAAATCTTCTATCAAGGATTCGGGTGCAAGTGTCCGTGAATTGTAGGTACAGATCGTCACCTTAGTTCTTCGTGATCCAGGCAGCTCCCATTGGCTATGAGATTTTAGCAGCCTCTCCGCACTCGGTTTCCCAAAAGCTGCCAAATCAGGGAGTTTTTCGAGGTCAGGGAAATGAGACGCGTTTTCTTTACTGCGTCTAGCTTTTTGTTACCCACACATAGCTTGCTCAGCCTTTAACGTGGGGCTGGCTATATTCACGCGTGGTTTTCCAGTCTATCCCAGATTTGACATATAGCTTACTTGCCGGAGACGACTCCTAACTGTCTCCCATATAAATACCCTGTCATTTGATTGAAGACTTTGACCCAATTTACTCGTAGAATACTAACCGCATAAAGGAGAACATACACAAAAACCCATGCATGAATTCGCATCGTAAAGCAGAAAGTATTTTCCAAATCGGCGCCGCAGAAACAGTATTCCATATCTTGGATCCATCTGCTTCTCAGAGAGCAGTGGTTACTTTTTTTCTTCGATCAACCCTTTTTCCTACCACTTAGTCTCGCTACTAATCGACTCGAGATCCCTCATCTGAGGAGTTTTACCAGCACTACGTGTATTGGGATTCCCTACTCTTTACTGAAGTAGTTCGCATGATTGTCCCGAACGCGGTTTTAAAACCTAACCAGAGCAATCCTATTTCCCAACATCTGGTTATACGAAATATTTTTTTTCAATCGATCAGTAGTGTAGAAAGAAAATGTGCTAAATGACCTCATTGATTTCACTCTCTGAGGATTCTGCACCTTCAAAGAGCATTGCATACAATTCCGGATTCTTGATGAGCGACTAAATGGATATGAATTTAAACATGAAGCAAAACTTTAGCTTATTATTGAATAAATGGCGTTGAAAAAAGCGCTTAAAAATATGTCACCAGCGCTTCATAAACGTTCTGATGAAATGTGGTAAATGCTAAGAAGAAAAATGAGGAGCCAAGTCTTTCAGGAGCAATTAGAAAACACCTACTATCACGTAGAAAACGAAAAAAGCTTAACAATTAAAGAAAAAAAAGCCAGAAAAAGGTCAATTTTCTGGCATGGAAAAGCCACCCACATCGGCGTGTTCGTGCACGCTGGCTGCAATATTCGAACAAATCCAAGCGGCATCACGTCTAATATCGACAGGAGATTTCTTCGACAGCGAGCGATTCTGAGAGAAGATTCTCGAAAGACAGAACAGAAATGATTTAATTTTAAAAATTATTGCGAAAATTCCTTCAGGAAATAACAGTCGTGAACAGTGGCAGATTTAACGGAACACATTTACTGAATACGTCATGAAATAATACTCCTAATCAAATTTCTTGTTCTTTTTAGTTTTCATCATGAATAGCTGGTGTTGTTTACACTTCGGCAGTATCGTCCATGCTAAGAATTTGTCAGAAGCCGTTTTCCGAACTAAATGTTTGCTGTGAATAGCTTGGTACCTAAGGGAATGAATTTAGTGACAAATCAAGAAATCATGGTCCCATCTGCAATAATACATGTGATCACGTTCTGAAAAGGTACTGGCACAGCTATCGTTTTAGGAATTTTGGAGAAAGATTAACTCGATTAGTTGAAAACAGCTTTGGAAATCGAGTGATTCAGTGTTCGTGAAAATCGTCAAGCATTGAGGTAACTTGGGGTAACCAATGAAAAGCAACACACTTCATCTCTAACAGCCAAAATAACCAGTAAATAACAGTTTGATGCATTTTTTTAGGTACTCATCGTTCACACTTCCATTGTTTTCCTACGCAAGCGAAGATCTTTGCCTGTTCGAACCTGATTTACTGAGTTCTTATGAGTTTTCGGGTAACTACAAACGTTCGATTGGCCTACCTTGGCGGCGTATGTCACCTATTCCCGATTTTAAAGGCATGACTTAAAATGAAAAAACTTTTCAGAACTTACCAAGATGTCATAAAATCGGGGCTGGGAAATGATCGCCTCCGTCTGCCTTTCGTCACCGGTGATGATATTGCCCAGTATATGAAGCGCGGCATCATAAAGATCACTGAGACTCTGAAATCAAAAAGTGCGAAAAAATGGGGATGACCTGCTGATTATTTTATAGTAGCAGAAATCTCATACAAAGATATGAGGTCGCGTTAATTTTACTAGGCAATCTTTTGCGAACTATATGATTTATTATGGACTATAAACGTCGTCTTGATTATCCTTCATGTGTCAGCTGATATCAACATAAGAACACGCATTCAATATTACCACATATGAAGGGCGAAATACTGGTACCCTGTGTTCGATTTAAATAAACAGCGAGATGTTAGCATGTGAATAAACATTCATCACCCTTACCGAATCCAGGATCTCAAACACCAAATCCACCAAACCCGGTTCACTGAGTACGACATCGATCTGAATGAACATTAGGAGAAGTGATCCACGAATGAAGCGAGCACAAAAAGAGTAAAGAAACGCTTGTCAGAGATTGTTGTAAGCATTTTCTGCCAAAGAGAAAAAGAGCAGTGATATGCACCTGTGTTCCTGTGAGCATATCGTCTGCAATTGACGCCAATGTCCAGAGGCAATCTTCGGCCACATCTGTCCACACATCGTACTGCTTTGCCAGCTTAGTCAAAGCTGCTGTCAACAGCCTTACGGTCTGTATGAGAATTTGTTGTATTACACACAATCACCATCTTATAATGGTGGTCTTTCTTCCAGTCACTCGTGAATTAGAACTAGTTTTTACCGAGATCGATATGTTTCCATTCTGAATGCCACCATCCATGACGATCTTTGCACACCACACGATATTTTTCACTTCATCATGTTCGGTGGGATTTTGTTGAGCTAATATTTTCGCTATAATCTGAAAGCGCTAACAATATTCCAGTGCTGGAGTTACGATAGGTAAACTTTCATTGCGTCCAACAGTTTCTTCAAATAGACAACGCTTAAACGAATGTCACCAACTCAATTACTGTATTTGGTGATTAGTTCACGTCATCTTACGTCAATGAGCCTAGCTTCACGGCATCTCCTCCTGCAGTCAGGACAACAGGCTGCAATGTTGCCCAAAGACCAAGTGCATTGTACACGTAACTTGCCTGCACCGTATATTACGCCTTTTGTAAAGGCGTTAATGCCTCTCTGAAACTGTTAAGATTGTAGTACATTGGAAGAATCAGTTATAGTTGGTCTCTCTTTAGGTGATACGCATGTTTCACCTTTATTACATGCCATTTACACATCAAAAGAGTGGTTGATGATTCTCTAAATAACGCCTAATAGTTTGAATAAAGGAAAATTTCTTTGAGTCGATTCGCTTCACTCACAGTGTTCAATGCACTCAAATAAAATTCAATTCGAAATTCAAAGAATCAATCGTATTTAGCCAATTGAATTGTACCCGACTGCCAATTATGTGGCTCATTTCTTCTGACATATGCGCCATGTTCGTGAGAGCCCACGCAGCATTCACACGTGTTTCCTGCGAAAGGGCGTCATTTTCAACAGTTCGTTGTAGACTAGAGACCTGAAAGAAGTTACATCGATATCTTGACTCCGTTTCGCTGATTGTGACTATTTTAATTACTTCGGTAGCCACATTTACCATTGTTCTAAGAATTTGTGGCCAAATGCGTGCTTCGGTGTTTCCGAGGAATGTACTTGGGAGGTTCATCATAATAAAAGTCACGCAAACTGAGAAGTTCGACATTTTCATGTGGAAAGCTAGTCAAGAGTAGATCTATCAGAATCAGAACTTGACGAGACACGTGTGGCTCCTCTGGTGCTAAGTATGATACAAACAAAGGAATTCGTCGAAAAAGTGTCATTATTTTCGTGTTCCTCAAGCGATCGCAGCTGAATAAACAGCTCTGACACCAGTCAACTACCATTAGAGAATTTTAACTTATTATTTACTGCCTACTCTTTTTAACGGCAAGGTATACATTGTAAAATATAACTTCAATGATGCTGAGAAATTTGCAAAACTCCGGACCGCAGGTGTATGCGGTGGGGAACGAACGCACTATTGTCCTTTCCGGGGAGTAGCGCGTTCACCACCACACCACGTGGGTCCTTCGTCTCGCCTGTCTCTCAGTTCGTTCTATCGATCTTTTGCCATCAGCAATCACCCGTCAGCGAGATTGACCTGGGGAGCCTAAATCGGCAAAGAACCCCGTTAAGCTGAGGCCGCAGTTATAATCACAATTTTAACTTATTACCCTGCTAACGGGTGATTGCCGATGGCAAAAGATCGATAGAACTAGCTGAGAGACACGCGAAACGAAGAACCCGCGTGGTGTGGTGGTGAACGCACTACTCCCCGGAAAGGACAATAGAGCGTTCGTTCCCTACCGCGTACACCTGCTGTCCGGAGTTTTGCATATATCTCAGCATCATTGAAGTTATATATCATTAGAGATTTTTTTGGGTTCCGCCTCCAATAAGACAATGGTCATAAAGTTTATAGGTGACATAGGTAGCATACTGTTATTATCGTTATCCACTCTATGTATCCCTTAATGAGGGATCCTCAGCAGATTGTTCATTGAGCTACAAAGCCTTCCAGGACACAGAGTGGCGTTAAACGCCTCGCATGATGGAATCTCGTAGTTTTCTGCATGGAACACATTGCTTCCGTTCCCCATTTACCTGACCGTGTTCGTAAATGCATACAGGGTAGGCCTGCCTGATCAAGAATTCTACTTCGATTGGGTGAAAATTTGCAATAGAGAAACCAAGAAATATACGGTAATTAACTCATTGTCACGTCCAACAAATAACTCCAAGTCTAGATTTTTTAAAAAATCCAACAAATTTTTTTGGTTATTTATCAAAAACGGCAAAAATCGACTGCCTCGTTTCTTTGGTCACGAAGGATCCCCAAATGATACTGTTAGGTTTAGTGAATGCAAACAGCGGGCTAAAATGTCTGTCCGTTCTAGGTTGTCGAAAGCTATAGCAGTGAAGTCTTTATCTAGTGCTATGATGATCCAAGTTAGTAAATGAGTGAAGAGCTTCTATAACATCTCAGCGATCGCCGTAGTTAAGAGATCATTAGCAAGGGTGTGACACCAGAAGATGCCATAGTATGACAGTATGCTTCTCCTATTTTCTTCCCCATTCTTTCCCTTTTTTCCTCCAGCGAGCAGAATTCGCATGCAACTTCAATATCACCATTATGAAGGAAAAGTGGCTCCAAATGAGAGTGTCTGAGATCTCTCTCTTTTTTCAAGTAATTCAAAGTAGTGCGAAGCAATAAAGAGCTAAAATAGCCAACGAAGTTCCATTTCACGATGAACAATGAATGTGGTTGTGACGACCTTGTCAGCCAAGGTGAGAGAGAATCACTTGTCAACTGATGCGACTTCTCGAAAGTCAGTACCACTTATGGGTAACAGTGATGACCCATTCGCTCAAGGCATATGAATATTGCAGTTCACTCTTCTCATCGATGTGCACGAAATTTGCTTTCAAAATACTTGCAGCTTGACTCATCAACGGTAGTGTTTCGCTTGCTCCTGTGAAACAATTACTTGCCAACTTGCAAAGTTAAATGGTTGCTAATATATATGAGCGACACGTACTCAGTCCTTTTCTCTGGAGTAGTTCCAAAAAAGGTTGTCGGTAAGCGAACAGTGACGACTAACAGCCGTGCTAAGTTCACGGAATTAATAATTTTACAAACTGATTAGGAATCTCACCAAGCTTAGGTATTCTACCGGGTTAGATGTATCCCACAGCAAATCAGTGGTAATTCTTCGAAAGTATAATGCACTTGCCGCCTGTAAAATACCATTTCAGCATTTCACGCTTCACAGTTGAATCGAAATTTCAAAGCTCTTTATGCTTTTAGAATAGTTGAATAGAGAGAGAGAAAAGACAGATATACAAAACACTCACTTTGGCATAAGGTGTGGTGTCTTCTTCCAGGTATCTGAGAAAAAATTGTAGGTCCTCATCTAACGCCGATTTGTTAAATTGGATAGTTTCGGGTGAGGTCTGTAAACAAAAAGAGTTATTCTTTGTGTGCGCCGTCGTTGACTAATAGCAGGCTATTGGACCCACAAGCAAGTTAACTCACATTCATTAGAAAACAGAGCCACAATGGACGAAATGAGGCGATTCCGAAAGGAAAAATGAGACAAACCCTAAATAAAAATCAAGAACTAAGATAGATAGTAAGATAGCGGTATCTAAATGATAACTGATAACCGCTATTAGTGTTGTCTAGATCGTTCGACGTAAGGAATATAGGTGGCCTCCTGAAATGATTTTGCTGATTTAACCGCATTCTATGACACAAAGCACAGAATCGGACAAACGGGAAAGGGATGAAGTGTTCGTGGTTTAACAGTTCTTTATAGCAGGTTAAACCAAGTATATGATTCTGCTCGCTGCACTTTAGAGGCGATTGAGTGCTAATATTGTCGATATGGTGTCGAAACACACAGGAACCTTTTCTGACGCCTCCAGACAAGCTCAGGTAGGAATTCCTCCATCCCATACATACAAGGCCATGATAGCCGGGTAGGTGGAACCAAAGCAGCAGCCATGTGTGTATTTGTAGGTCGCGTCCAAAAGTACATTTCCATACGCGCGTCCCAGATTCAATCATAAGAAATGTTAAGAACGAACACTCCGAGAGCACTATCCAGGTAATCGAGGCAGATTTTTATTATTGTTTATTTGTCATTAGGGGCTGCTCAAAATTACTGTTTATATGTCAGCAGTTAACGCGATGAAAACACCTCCCAAATTTGACTAGAGAAGGTTAATAGCGACAGTTGTCGATTTGAGAGAGCGATAGAAGCGGCAGTCTTTAGAACTAACAAATAAAAAATTCGGCTTTCCTACTTATTTGGGAATGATATTCTCTTCAGCGTACAACTATGACTAATAAATAGACGACGTCGAGAATTTTGCGCATCACCCACGTGGTGCTTGGACGATGCCCTTAGGAATATAACCGGCACACACCGCGCCAATGCATACTACGAATTCTAATCTTCTACAGATATCACGTGTTTCGGACTTAGGGACCAAGATCAACATATTAAAAGGCAAGCATAGGAAATGAGCAAGTTATCTGATAAGGAAAGTTATGGTGATGTGGCCAAAGATGGTCGAGCTATTTGTGGCCATTTTCAATGAACAGTACTCACGTCTGAAAATGATTTACGGACTGCGCTCGTAGATGCGACCATGCATGAAGCAGATCATCTCCTTGGAGACCAGAAGGGATTTAGCGAGACCAGTGGATGACGAGCTAGAACTAACCGTAAATATCGCGAAGGTCAGGCATCCACGTATCCGAACTCTCCGTAAAAGACAGTGTGTGATAAATGAATGTTCTTCCGAATGATTCGATGTTGAACTTGATACAACTGAGTAGTTCGTTTTTAAGTTTGGACGTCCTAAGACGTGGACGTACGGTTTTAACTCTAATAAAATCTAAGTGCTCTTCTCCAGTCTGTGCCACAGAATGTACACAAATAATGGCCACTGTTTGCTTCATTTAGGGCTAGCCACAACAATTCTTGGAAAGGGGTTTCTAGTTACACGAGGAGAAATCGAATTACCGGTAAAAAAATGTCGATTTCTGTTCAAACATCAATTTTACGGTTCATAAAATATGTTGCTTGTAAAACGACTCGAAACTTTGTAAAACAACCAAAGATATTCTATTATCGTTTAGCGTAGCGTTTGAACGGTTACCAATCCGTTCCTCATGAACATCGTTTTTGTGAGATTTAGTCGAGGACCAATCTTTCCACAGGGTTTATCAAAGCCGGTAAGCACTCGTTTCACTTGGCTAATCCTTGGTGTTATAAGGACGATGTCATGAGCAAATCGAAGATGGTGTAATTGGCGAGCATCGATCTTCACTCCCATGTTGTTTCCTTTGAATGTTAGTATGACTTTCTCGAGGGTGGGAGTGAATAATTTTGCGGAGATGGTATCGCCTTGTCTAATTAATCCCTCTTTTGACATCAATGTTAATATCGTTGTAGAATTGTGATATATTGGTTGTGAAATTTTTCTACAACTCACGATGATTTCTATGACTGCTTCTACCTCAACTGAGTCAAAGGCCTTCTTCAAATCGATGAAATTGAGGCAGAGCAGTCTTTTGCACTCTCGCGACACTTCAAATGAGTTTTGTTATCATGGGGGTATGGTCTGGCGTACTAAATGCCTTTCGAAACGCTGCTTGCTCACTTGGCCGTCCTTCGTCCAGTTTTCTGTCAAAGTTGTGGATAACTCCAACAGAAGGTTTGTCGACGGTAGACAGCAAACAGATTATGCGACAGTTACCGATATCGTGTAAGTTACGGTTCTTGAACAAGAACGCGGTCATGCTGGTATTCCACTGAGTAGGGACCATGCGTTCAAACAGGTAGCGTGTGAATCCTTGCAACAGTTACCGCCTCACCGTGGCTCGGAGGTGTTCCTAGGTGTCGGTTTGCGATGCACAGCGGTGGATTCGTTCGCCCGGCAGGGTCTCCCAAGTTGTGACTGAGTTCGGCGTTTTCATTAGAAAGTCTAGCTAAAAGTAAACCAATACCAGGATCCACCACCGTTCTGGTGTCAAAGTCGAATAGTGTCAAATCTGCCTCTGATGCACAATGGCTGCGACTGCATCTGGTGGTGAAGATCTGTGGCAGGCTTTGGCCGAGCCGATCTTAGGATTTCAGGAAACCACAGTGACTTAACCAGCAAATCTCCGAAAAGGGTGGTTATGTTGGGGTCCGCACATCCAGTGAGAATCGGCCGTTCAAGCACCGGGTATCAAGTGCCAACGTGTGAATATCCGAGCCAGTATATTTAGGAGGATTGGCGGAAGGTTCTTTAAGTGTTCAGATGTTATCCTGTGTGGACCTGGTGCTGTCGATTTTTCGCCGACAAAATAGCATGTCGGATTTCGGAAGGGAGAACCGGCGGCACGGCATATCCATACTCCTTTATTCTGTATGAGGGAACGAGGGCTATTGAAGAGATCTGAGTAGCATTCGTTAATAATTTTCTCTATTCCCTTTCTGGACGCTGTAGTTGTTCCATCTGGGCGTCGGAGTGCAAACATCTCGGTCTTGTAATTGGCAAAGCTTCGGTGAGCTTTGCGAATGCTTTTCCCATCCTCTACAGCTTCGACCATAGCTGCTGCGCTTTTCTCTCAAGGCAACAAAATAACAACAGATAAGAAGAACACCTGGAAAACATTGTACCTTGAGTATGGTCGCAGAACAATGAAGGCGCAGTGTGGAGATTGCAGATGGTAGCTCTAAAAACATCATAGGTTTCATTTAAAGTGTTTTATCAGTTGCAAAACATCGTGAAATCCTGCTTATTTATTTGTCTTTTGTTCTAAGCGCAATGTTTAATGCAAAATAAAAAAAGAACTTCCCGGAGTTTTGCAAATATCTCACCATCATTGAAAAAAGAAGTTTGAAGTGCTGCACAAACCTAGGATTTCAATGTGACAGAAGGAATACGCTTGTGCCCAATTGGCGAAGATCCGTACATTTTACTTATTTTTATTCTGAAAAAATACTGTTCACTACGAAATGAAATGTTTGTATCCAAGCTAGCGGACCTTGTACTCACACCATACGCATTGACATCAAAGTGCACCCTCGCTGCTTTATTTAAACACCTATGGATTCCAAATACGCTTTTTTTCGGTGCTGATTTCAAAATGTGCTTAACTTTCTACAAGAATGAGTGCGTGCCTTTCTTACAGCAAGCTGCGACCCGAAACCCGCACTTCGTCGTTGTTTATTTTTAAGATTCTTTTTTGTTGTTGAAGGATCTGAATATGATTTCCAGCTTATGCATCGCCATAATACGACAGATAAAAACAAGAAAGCAGTGGCGTGACAGTTGAAACTGTAGGTCACTTTTGCTTTTCACGCACAATGTACGAATTAAAGCTCCTGGTAGGTTTGCCCCCAATTTATCTTCGCAGACTGGTCTAGTGTGTTCTACCGACTTCGTAAAGAGCTTGCTTTGCCGGTTGCGGTGGAACGAGTCGGAGACCATGTCTCTGGTAGGCGCCGTAGCAATTGAGCAACACTCTCCGTTGTCTACATCAGATATAATTCACAGAAAATGATTTCTACGACCAGTTCAAACAACATGACCGGAAAAAATAAAGTTAATTCTTAAAACCGACTTTCACTTAACCTCGGCTTGGATCACTCATGTATATTCTTTCATGGATAAGCTAATACGAGATTGATTAAAAACCACTCTGCTGAAGCTTTGCGCTTTTGTCTTCTTCAGACACGGATTGATTGAATGCGATTTTCCTCAGACATCAACTGTTTTTGATCGCACCAAAACGAATCTAGTGGAACATCGCTTGAATCTATTAACCTCACTACAGAATCCCTTCATATATAGTCTTGTTGTTGATTGACTGATTGTCCGTTGCCAGTAACTTGAATAGTTAGAAAACGATAAAACTCCTTTTAAACCACTATGGTGCTGAGATATTTGCAACACTTGACCCCACGCAGAGCTTGAACCCGCGATTACTCTTTCCGGCGGCTTACGTGTTACGCACGGTGAGGGCACAAGTTCTGCCTTTCTTTCATCCACTTTTTTTTCACCCTAACAGTGCCATCAGCAATCACCTGTTAAGAGGAATAGTTTGGAAAGCACATTAAACCCAATTAAACTGAGGCTGTTTTTTCAGACTAGTAGTCTCCTTGATTATTAGGCTAAAACGATAACACTATGAAATCTACTCCGACTAGTGGCACCGTAAAGTTTGGATGCCTCATTGGACAGCTTTTTCTGTTTATCGGATTCAACTCGAAACGACAATGAAGATCAACATCGTGAAAGCAAATGGCTGTGGGTAATCGACTTCGATTCAAACCTGCTGTCAAGAGGGCGAAGATGTTGAAACCTGAGCAGGATAAAACTTTCATGCAGACTCGTGTTAGCTTATCGCTGAAACGGTATATATCGATTAACCATGGCGATATTTAAAAAAAGTCGGTTTTTCAAGCTGCTAAAACGGTGCATTGTGGTTGACTAAAATCACATTCACATGTGACGAACTCTTATGCAGTAATTCCTATTTAGCATAGGTTTTCATCTTTGAGACACTGTACTTAAATGGACTCTAAACAATAGCCAAGCGAACGAGTGCTTGCCGACTTTGATAAAGCCTGTGGAAAGATTAGTCTTCGACTAAATCTTACAAAAACGATGTTTATGAAGAACGGATTGGTTTCGCATGCCCCACTCACGCTCAACGGAACGAATATCTCCGAACGCTCCAGCTATGCCCACATATGTCGGAAAATCAACGTGATGAACGACTTAGCACTAGAATTGAGCAGAAGGAAATGAGCGGTTTAGAGAGTTTTCAGAAGTAACGAGGATTTAGTGAGGAGAACAATGAAAGTCCTACTCCGTGCCCGCCTTGTCCACTCAACGATACTTCCTGCGTTAACGCAGTCAGAAACATGGTCGCTGTGTGAACAGGATGAAAAATCATTCAGCGTTATCGAACGCGAAGTCGAAAGGACGTTGCTAAGAGTATCCCGTTCTGCACAAGTAAGGGATGAGATCCGCAGCTCCGTTCTGCGTCAACGGTCAAAAATCAAAGATGCTGTTCTGTACGCCAAACAGTCGAGGATGAGGTGGACCGGACACGTAATGGGTATGAATGAGATCCCATTGACAAGAGCAGTTAGTGACTGGACTCTTCGTGATGTTAAATGCACTACAGCAAGACCATCGATTCGATGGCGAAAGTCCTTCGCGAGAAGCCTTAAAGAAAGATATGATGCTCAACGAGTCCTTAGAGCGAACAGAACCCACTGGGTTACTCTTGCACGCTGCAAGGAAAAGTGGAAGATTTACTGGCTCCCGCTCGAGTCACTCGATGACCAACGGGACTACAGGTGATACAGATGTTTATCTAACCACCAAATCCGTTGTAGAAAATAAGAAGAAAGTCCCATTACTCGCCGAATTCCTGACCATTTATGCCGTCGATGTGACGCCTCGAGTAATCAGTACTGACACTGTGTTTCCTATTCCAAACCTGGCATAACATTGTTACTATTTTCTGAATTGAGCAATTTCTAAAATGAGACAAAATTGTAGAAAATATTGCAAATAATCCAAAGAAGTCGTGAAAAATTTTTGACATTTTGTTGATTTTTGTAAACTTTATTCTCGAAAAAGTGGTCTAGACGATTATACAAAAGCGACGGAACGGTTGTTCCATAGTCCGAAGAATACGCAGATTGCTAGGTAGAAAAATAGCCGACAGACACACAAATCAAAGCCATCCGTGGTGCATTCTGTAATAAGCGAGTACCAGGGAAGGGTGACCGTGGCTTGATCTGGCCCGGACTCCAAGCTTTGCGAATATCGCAACATCGTTGTGGATAATGTAGTGTATCGCAGATTGGCTTCTTAGTGGTTTGGGACATACGTGGGCACTCTATTGTAAAGTAGTATAGAGTCGTTACTACTAATTTCACTCTTTGCCACTAAATAATATTGGCGATCCTATCGATTTTAATGTTTTTAATAACCACCTAACCACGGATCTCCCTCATATGAGGGATCTCGAGCCGGTTCGTCGCTAGGCTACATAGCATGTCCCCAGGTGGCAGATGGGGGTTAATCGCGGGTCAAAAGCGACCTATCCTTTCCTAGGACGCAGGTGGATCCAAGGGATGGGCTCCCTGTTTCTGCTGCGCTGATTTGGCACATACTTTCTGTATTTGCTAGACGTATTCATGCATGCGTGTGTGGGTGCGTTTTTTCTTATACGGATTGTATTCTACGAGTCAATTCGGCCAAAAGCCTGTAATCAAGTGACTGGGAAGTCTATGGGATGCGGTTAGGAGTAGCCTCCAACAAATAAGCTCCATGTCCACTTTTGGAGAGCCTGGAAAGCTACCCATGACTATACCCAGTTTCCACGTTCAAAGGCCTGGAAGCTATGCGTGGGTATAAAAAATGTTAAAAACAGTAAAAAAAAACCGAGTCTCATTCTCCTGACCTCGAAAGAGCCTCAATTTCGCAGCGTCGGGTAGGGTGAGTACGGAGAGGTCGCTAAAATCTCGGAGCAAATGGAAATTGCCTGAATTTCAAGGAACTATGGTAACGATCTGTACCTTCAATGCACGTACACTTGCATCAGAGTCCTCGATAGAAGACTTGCTCATGCAAGCAAGAAGGATAAGGCATGGCGTCATCGGACTGGCCGAGACGAGATGACGCCAGCCTTTCAACGCCGTCTATGATACCACAAAAGAAGTATTCCTCGGAACATGCGACAGTAGAGAAGTTGGCTGCGTCGGCGTTCTCGTCAACACGAGTTTGTCCATGAACATCGATTCATTCGAACAACTTACAACCCGAATCAGACGATTACGATTAAGAAGACGTGGATCAATTCCGGCTTTAACAATTTTCGTCGTTTACGCGCCGAAATCAAACTATGACGAAGAAGAAGCGAAAGCGTTCTATATGGACTTCGAGAAGTTCTACAGAGAAGACCACACATTCTTCAAGGTCATCACAGGAGATTTGAACGCCAAGATTGGACCAAGAAGAACGTCTGAACAACTTCACAATGGAACCCACGAATTAGAATAGAACGAACATGGTGAACGGCTGTGTGAGTTTATCATGGCGACCAAGGCAATCCATATTTCGCAATTCCAGAAACCCCACCCTCAACGCTGGACGAGAGAGTCTCCCAGTGGAGAGTACCATAACGAAATAGACCACATCATAGTAAATAGAAGAGTTTGCCTAACCGATGCCGCTGTTGTTTCAAAATTCTACACGGGATCAGACCATCGCTTCCTTCGTGCAAGATTCTATTTCTCGCGGAAAGGAAAAAAAGCCGCTAATTTCTAAAACCGAAGTCCCTAAGCCACTGTTAACTTGCAATTATTCGATTAATCGGCTGTTGGGAAGATGCCGCTGTCGATAACATCGAAGAATAATACGATCGGCTCATCCAAAATCTTCACGCTATCGCTATGAAAGCTCAGAATTCGAAGGTCACCATGAGACGTCTCTCCCCAGAAACACTCCATCTGAAACGGCAGCGTGGAATCGCACGAGCTGCATGCAACCGCGAACTAACGTCCGAACTTGCAAAACAATGCAGACAGGCGATAAAAGAAGATCTTAAAGAGAGAAGAGCAGCAATATTGGTCAAAGCTGCAAAGGCTGGGAAAAGCATTCTCAAAGCACACCGAAGCACCGTTAGTTACAAGATCATAATGATTGCACTCCGATGCCCAGATGGAAATGTTGCAGTGCCTAGGAAGGCGATGGAAAAAACCACTTACGAATAGTACTCGAATCTCTTCGATAGCCACGTCCACTTTCCGTCATATGAAGCAACAGAGGATGGATATGTTGTAGCATCGGTTCTCCCTTCCGAAATCCGACATTCCCTTTCGTCGGTGAAAAATCGAACAGCACCAGGTCCGGAGAGGATAAGACCAGAACACCTGCGGCACCTTCCGCCAGTCCTTGTAGACACACTGGCTCGGCTCTTCACACGCTATCTGTCTGAATGCAAAGTCCCTTCTCAGTGGAAGACCAGCAAGACCATGTTATTGTTCAAGAAAGGTGATTTGCACGGTATCGCCAACTATCGCCCAATCTGCTTACTGTCTCTTGTCTACAAACTTTTCACTTGAGTCATCCTAAACAGGATTGACAGAATACTAGGCGAAGGACAGACAGGTGAGCAAGCAGGGTTTCGAAGAGGATTTAGTACGATGGACGACATCCACCCGAAAACACGAGTCATTGAAGTATCGCGAGAGTACGGAAGACCTCTCTCCCCCACTTTCATCGATTTACAGGCCTTTGATTCAGCTGAGATGGAAGCAGTCTTGGAAGCCCTTGATAGTCAAGGAGACACTCAGTACAAAAAGATTCCCGCCATCCTCAAAAAGGTTATGCGATTATTTAAATGGAACAATATGGGAGTGAATATCGTTGGTCGGCAGTTACACCATCTTCGCTTTGCTAATGACATCGTCCTTATAACACGAAACATTAGCCAAGCAAAACGTATGCTTGACGATTTTGATAAAACCTGTGGAAAGATTGGTCTTCGACTAAATCACACAAAAACCATGTTTGCGAGAAGTGAATTGGTTTCGTATACCCCATTTAAGCTCAACGGAATGAGTATCTCTTATTGCTCCAGTTATGTCTACCTAGGCTGTGAAATCATGAACGTCTTAGCTCCAGAGCTGAGCAGAAGAAAACGAGCAGCTTGAGGAGCTTTCAAAAACATCCCGAATATTGCAAAAAAGACAAAGAACACCCGACTTCGTGCCCACCTTTTCGACCCAACGGTACTTTCTGCCCTAACGTATGCGCCAGAAACCTGGTCGCTGCGTAAGCAGGACGAAATTTCACCCAACGTTATCGAACGCGCAGTCGAAAGGACGATGCTAGGAGCATCCCGTTTCATCCAAATAAGAGAAGGGATCCGAACTCCAAGCTGTATCAACGGTCAAAAATCAAAGATGTCGTTCTGTACGCCAAACAGTCGAAGATAAGGTGGGCCGGACGCGTAATGCGTATGAATTACATCCGATTGACAAGAGCAGTTAGGGACTGGTTTCCTTGGGATATCAAATGCACTGCAAGGTCACCAGCCCGATGGTCAAAGTTCTTCACGAAGAGCCTAGAAGAAAAATATGATGCACGACGAGTCGCTAAAGTGAGCAGAACCCACTCTTATACGCGACAGGGAATAATGGAGGATTTACTGGCGCCCGCTCGAGTCACTTGACGATGAATGGGACTACAGCTGATACAGGTCTTAAGCCTATGAGAATCTTTCGGAGACCTATCAAAAGCAATAATGTGAGCGTTTCGCAGTTGTGAAGAATACATCTTTTTGTCACGAACTGCAAATCTGTTAGTGGATTGGTTCATAAAATTCAATGAAAAAAGCAAATTACCACTGTCCATTTGCTGTACAGCTTGAATGTCGCTAAGATCATGAAACACCATCTGTGGAGCCTATTGATTTTCTTCCTTATTTCGATGGATGCAAGGATGAAAGGCCTGAAACGTTATCGGACCTGTGAATGACTTTGGAAATCATCTTTTGCCGCTCCTACAGGATGCTATGTTCTAGTATCCAAGTTGGCTTATACTTGGCAACGCCGGCAACAAAGGCAACAAACTTGTGCTGCTGTGAGTGAAATTTAGGATTTGGCTTCCATTCAAATATCTAAAGCAAAACAGCTGCAAAATTTTCAACCATTTTCCTTATTTTTTTTCTATTTTATCCGTCTTCACGTCTGCTGTGTAGACCCCAGCACTTCTCGCATTCGATTCGTTTTCTTGTAGTCACCGTGCACGAAGTTCTTCCAACTTTTACGTGTGGTTGCGGTTGCTGCTTGAGGAATTCTATTTTATCATGCATGTTGTAGAATTCTGGTAGAGCAATTCTCTCTGGAGCCCTGAGATAACCGAGCTGGAGCACTCCAAATTGGATTGTAGAGAGTGATTTTTTTCCAGAGAAATTTGGGACCAATTTCCCAATCCCGGAAGGATGAGAGGCTCAGTTGTCCCGGAGCGGTATCGAACGGCGCCATGTTCGCGATGACGGACAGCACCACCACTGTGCTGTCCGACCACTTTTCAAGCACTAAGTCCATCAAAATCTTTTCGCAACGAGCACTTCTCAGGATTGACTGCTCACACCTTTCTTTGCTATTTGTGCAAACGGATATACGCTAGCAGAATATTAGAGAGTAGTGAGTTCTAATTCTTCGTATTTTTGTTGAGCAAACACGAGGTGTTATTATTCTTTGTTCACGATTAAGCTGACGTTTCGGCGGATTTCGCCTCCCTCAGAGCTTGGAAAGGTCAAGTTGATAGCAATCTACTCGGCCACACACCTCCATAACCAAGCAAAGAAACTCTAAACCAAGATTTCAATCACATTGAACACAGCTTCGCACACTCACCGCTTTCTATGAGGTTTCCACTAAGTATGTCACGTAGAGACCAACCGCACAGAAATCACATGGAAGCATAATGTGCCCCTTCCATCAGAATAGCAGTCTTGTATACTGGCCTATATAACGCGTGACAATGGGGCATTCTTCTCTGCGGTTCATTTTCGGATTTCTGGAAATAATCCAGAATGCCTCGAGAGTTTTGTGCGCTTGTGTTCTTGAGTTATTTGTGTTTCCTTTATACAAACGTGTCGAATGACTCCGCATTGCAAGCCATATTTGAACTCCTTACACAACACGAATAAATCAAGAACACAAGCGCGCAAAACTCTCGAGGCATTCTGGGTTAATTCCAGAAATCCGAAAATGAACAGCAGGGAAGAATGCCTCATTATCACGCGTGATATAGGGCAGTATATAAGACTGCTATTCTGATGGAAGGGGCACATTATGCTTCCATGTGATTTTTGTGCGGTTGGTCTCTACGTGACATACTTAGTGGAAACGTCATAGAAAGCGGTGAGTGTGCAAAGCTGTGTTCAATGTGATTGAAATCTTGGTTTAGAGTTTCTTTGTTTGGTTATGGAGGTGTGTGGCCGAGTAGATTGCTATCAACTTGACCTTTCCAAGCTCTGAGGGAGGCGAAATCCGCCGAAACGTCAGCTTAATCGTGAACAAAGAATAATAACACCTCGCGTTTGCTCAACAAAAATACGAAGAATTACTTGATCAATGCCGTGGTCAATAGAAAATCGGTCGTGGGAGTGAGTTCTAATCTTTTTAGAAGTAGAAATGCTTTTCTGATCAACTGAGAATGGATGAATATTGATTAACTCGACAGTGACGGCTATGCTTTCTAGTCAGATTTCTCTCGTCGCCTTCAACCATAATAGAACCGACCTTTTTTATCTAGCAGTGTCATCAGCAATCACTCGTCACCGAAAATGATCTAGGTAGCACGTATCGGCATTGGACCCGGTTAAGCAGAACCTGCTGCCGAAGTCACTATGTTCAACTTTTCATTTAATGTTTACTACCTTTTCATTTCATTTGTATAGGAAGGTATGTGCAAAGCAGTTCATCGAATACTTCTCTTTCCTAAGCAAATGCTCGCAGAAAAGTCCAAAGTTGATCGTGCGATGGTTCATTAAACAATTATGAATCAAGAAGAAACCTCTTCTGCAAGCACTTTTCACCAGAACACTGCTTGACACATGAGCCTTCGTGATGCTGAGAAATGGATGGATACTTGTCTGCCTTTTATGCGTATTTCTGGAAGCATTCCAAACAGTTCTAAAATGTTGATGGCAGCAGTGAAGCAGATGGCATTTAAGCGTCAGTTCATTTCACACCTAGAATTGAAGGCTCCATCTAAACTGTTGATTAAAGTGGTATTTTCACTACATGTCATTTTTGAAGCAATGTCCCTATTTGCGACATCATCTCATAAGAGGCAGACTTCCACAAGCAACCTAATGACGATAAGTGTGTTGAGGTTAACAGTGGCGATAAGAGAGTGGATTTCTATAGAAAAATAGAGAAATTAGGTCTTTAGGAACCTTCCGCTACATAGTCAAAGTGTCCTACTTGGTAGTTTAACTAATGACGATCGTACAATCTCGCATTGCTCCCAGTGCGAATATCGCGGGGTTCCTTCAACGAATCCTTCAAACGGGCGTGACGAAAGGAGCGTTCCTTTATCTACGTTTACATAGTCAGCCACACAAGTAATGAAAACGGTATCATCGTTTTTACTCGTTTTAGCCAAAGTTATTTCGCTTACGGTTGCTCAATTTGTCCATCGCCTTCGTCGTAGTTTTCATTTGTTTTAACAAAAACTAGAAATTATTGAAGGTAGACTTCGTCCCACCGGCTATTGATAAAAACGAGTCCTCTAATGAATTCCAATGAGAAATTGCAATGTCGATTCAGTAATTCGGAGCTTCAAGAAGTAAATTCTACTGAAGTTTCATTGACGACTTGCTAACGAGTGTATCCACCTAAAAACATAAATTTTGATGCTGCTGTTTTATTTCACAATATTACAAGAAGTACAAGATTTTTCTCAATAATGCACTCCACGACAATGGCACTGCCAAGGAACTCACAAAAATTCCTGCTCGAGTCTTTATTAGAAAGTTTGTTTGGCGCTATCGGTTGTTATGATTTCATACGGTCAGCTCGACACCTCAGTGAATTTTGTTGGAGAGCCCTCTTGGAACACCACTTAATCCCACTCCAGAACAAACGGCTGAGTAGTGGCTTCCATGATCATCGTTTCTACTTTCCTAAATAAATGAGTCGAACGAAAATTTACTAGTCCAAGCTTTTAAGGTCTGGAAAAGGACAAGAAGGGGGTCGTAATAAAGAGAGAATGTTACTTGAATGCATAAATGTTTGCGAAAGTGGTGAGAAAACAAGTTCGCTATTCTGCATTAAATAATATGACGAGAACTTGGGAAAAATAAAACGTAGGAGCATCACGCGGTCAGCAGCAGAAGGCAGATAGGCTTCCTATACAGAGTTCTTAGACTAAGCAGAGTTTTTTGCTCGACTACGTACAAAGACTACTATCGTCTGTTCAACGACAAGCAATAAATGTCTACTTTTGCCCAAGATTTTCCGTGGAGCCAGAATGAGGCATTCTAGTAAGATTTCAGTTTTCCACATTTGTCAGACTGGACTATGGCAAATTCCGAATGCGTGTGGCGCAGTGGTGTTGGACTGCGACACACACGTGGAATCGACCTCGGCGCCCATGGTCCACCAAGCCTTCCATTCCTCCGGGGTCTGCAAATTGGAAACAGCCTTATCTGGAAGTATAACCGCACTGGTTCGGTATATCAGTAGGCTATCGCGAGTCATCAGATATGAATTCAATCACCTCCAACGGTACTTAATGAAACCGAATGCATGGCGCACCCTCAGGGATTGATCAACGCTGAGAGCTCCATTCTTTTATCCTTTGTGGTAAATTCTGAATGACATTCAGTGACGCAAAACCGAATTCCATTCGAATGAGACTCATCTTATCTTGCTGACTGTTGGCTTGACGCAGTTCGATAAAAGAAAGGTATATGGGGCTTCAGTCGCACAACATAGAGAATTTCGATAAAAGACTCAATGTGTTCTAAGTATTTAACAGAGATTCTTGGACGATGTGAACCCGACATCGACAGTAGTCAAGGAATAAGTGTTGGACTGTATTCAGAAGAAGTATGTTCTAAAATATGTTTTCACTCCATCAGGCTTCTTTTACGACTTTTGGAGCAGAATGTTTAATCGAATAATTAACGATTACTTTTATTTTTCTCTTAATAATTCATGAGCTGGAGTACTAGAAATGCCCATTTTAAGGGTAGTTAAAATACCTTAGTCTTCGTGTGCTGCACTAAAGATTTTGTAGAGAATTTCCAAACTTTTTTGTCCAGAGATAAAAGAACAGAAAATGAGTAAAAAAACTCTGTGCGTGAATGATATGCAACGGAGATAAAACTGACTGGATAAGCATGAGCACTTCGCACACTTCAATCCACCTCTAGCATGAATAGCATAATGAGTAGCAAACTCCATGACCGTTTTTTTCGTACCTTAAACAGAGGAAGTACGGCTGTTTAGAGACGCAAATGGCTGGTGACTGTACTACCATATGGTACTCTAATCAGCTGTCCTTCCCCAGTGGAAGGCACCTGGAAGAAAAATGGTAGATTTTTTGAGAAATTGTTGACCACGTGATTCGCATATAGAACTTCATTTTCTGTATACGTTATTGCAGGGTTTGGCGTAATAAGTTCATAACAATGTACTCGTCCAGGCTCTGAGGAAGGCGGTATTGCCGAAACGTCAGCTACTGTTGTGTTGTGTTGTTTGTGTTTTTTGGACGGAAGTAAAACGTGTGCTGTATAGCAACTTTGCGATCGCTGAAGAAGCAAGCCACCTCCTTCTACTTTTTCCATACGGGTTTACAAGTACTTTTCTGAGAAAGCGGGTTCTTCCATAAATGAGAATACTTTCACCCTCTCTGCAGTAGCCAAGGAGTTCAGAATCTCATGGTTTCATAGAGAAGCATCGAATCTTCTTGGACGAAATGCCGCTTGTTCATTGGCTTTCGAGTTTGAAGTAAGAGGTTTAAGCAATTAAGTGCAAGAAATATGCAGGATGTGTTCAGAAGACCAGAATTTCGTGACAATAAAGTAATAGCTCTTCATGTTGTAGGGAGAGCTTGCAGATTTCAAAAGAAAAGTTCGAAATTACAAAATATTATAGCTAGCACGGAGCTTACTAATAATATTTCGAAACCCCTAAAAAACTTAAAGCTAAGAAAACCTTAAATTTGCATACGGATTGAACCGAATCAATTTTGTAAACATTCCTCTATAACTCGTATGAAATGCTGAAATATTTGCAAAACTCCGGACCACAGGTGTATGCAATGGAGAACGAACACGCTCTGTTGTCCTTACCGGGGAGCAGCGCACTTCACCACTACACCATCCGGGTCCTTCGCTTTGCGTGTAGCTCAGCTAGTTCTATCGATCTTTTCTGCCATCAGCAATCACCCGTCAAAGGGGTTGATCTGGGGAGCCAATATCGGCATTGAACCCAGTTAAGCTGAGATACACGCAAAGCGAAGGACCCGGATGGTGTAGTGGTGAAGTGCGCTGCTCCCCGGTAAGGACAACAGCGCGTGTTCGTTCTCCATTGCATACACCTGTGGTCCGGAGTTTTGCAAATATCTCAGCATTTCATACTAGTTATATTTCGCAACATAACCTGCCATTAAGAAGAAAAGGGCAGTAAATAAAAGAGTTAAGATTCCTCTATAAATTCGCCGTCTTATACAGAAGATATGTCATCGCTATTAGCGGTACTTTTACTTACGTCAGGTAACCTTTTCGTTTTGTGCAAAAAGTCCTATTTCCGGGTTTTTAGTGAGAGACTAGCACGTAGTGAACCGTTGTGCTGGCGAGGTCTGTAAGCGAGTGCTTCGAATACTCATGTGGAATCATTGGGTTCTGCATGGCTCATTAGAGAACAGGAAAATTAGTATGTTCAGAGGCCATTGTCAAATTTGCACCTTCATTTTTCGACCATTTTTGAGCAAAAGGTTATCGAATGATGCACTACGGTAGTTTATATGTTATTACAAAGCTCATTTTGTGCATTTTTGGGTTGGATAATTGAACTATAGTATAAGCAGGGTTTCTCACAAATTTTAAAAGTTAGAATTTCAAATATAATGGCAGAAGTTCCTACAAATTCACTTCTACGAATTCAAACTCGATTGCATCACCTCAAATAGCATCTAATATTAATGAGGTCTGCTTGGAGCGTGCGACATTATTTTGAAAAATTTCGTCGTATCGAATTTTACCCTGAAGACGATGAAGGTTGCGAAGGTCCTCTTCCTACTGATAACAGTGGATTGAAAAGTTCGGTGAAGAGCAATACACTCATAAGTGTTTGAAAACTTGGATTTACCGAGGCGAAAAATGAACCAAAAGAAAGTCGTGTTAACTGCTCGATGGCCTGCAGCTAATTTAAACCATCACAAATTCTTGAATCCGATCGAACCGATCACGAATGAAAGTACGTCTAGTATGTATTTAAAGTTCACCAGAAACCTCAACAACCATGCGAAGAATTGGTCAACAGAAATTCGACAATTTTTCTCCACGCTAACATTCAGCCACATGTTGCAACAACAATGCTAAAAAAGTTGAACAAGCTAGATTACGAAACACTGCCTCACCCTCCGCACTCGCCAAAACACTCACCAATAGAACATCACTAGTTCAAGCACCTCGTCGCCGTACTGCACCAGAAGTGCTTCAGAAACGAATTCGAGGCCGGAACTTTTTCAAAGGTTTCAGTGCCTCTGAAAGTCCACAATCTAGGTAAAACTAATAAGTATCTTCTCGCTGTTAAAGAGGTGTAGATCTCTATTTCGACTAATAGCGTCATTTATAAGCTGGCGTATGCCACTTTAAAGAAGCAGATACAAACCTTGGTTCCATTTCCCAATAATCTAATAAGTTGTGGCATATCGGCCTATCTTTCACATCTGTTGCCGAAGCTTTTTAAACTTTTTACAAATGGCTTCGGCTGCTGATTGAGGAAATTATCATGAATGTTGTTGGTCGGGGTCGATGGGTCGATGGTAGAGTCGATGTTCCTTAGAGCCCTGATAGTCAGGCCGGAGCATTTCCTCTTTTTATTGCAGGAAGCGAACCTTTTCCAGCCACGTCCGATAGCAATTTCTTGCTCCTGGAGGGATCAGAGACTTCGTAAGTCCGAAACCGGATCACACCAGCACCGTGATCATAATAGTCGGTATTATTGCTACAATTGTGCTAACCTCCTGTACTGTGCATGCACTACTTAATGGCGCATTAACCGCAGGATTAATAGGGGAATTTTTCATTCATCAAAAGCATTTGCTTAGATTTTTAAAAACATGGAGTGGAGGAAAATTTCTGAGAATTCCAAAATGGCGTTTACGTAATGGAATTTCTCTTACATGATCCATCATCGAGGACACTGTGATGAGAAAGACTTTCTTGGCCCGTTTGATTTTCTCACATCCATCACCTGGGATCGCTCTTGAATTTGCATGCGGATTCGACTACTGATTGAGGATTTTCAACTATCTTCAAGAATTCCACTGGTGCTACGGCTTTCCCAAGCCCTTACCATTACCAAGCAGTGAGGGTGCTTAGTAAAAATTTATCTCGAATTAGTTTGACGCTAGATTACATAAAACAGACCGAGCCAAATTTTGCAGCAAACAAAGAGATCGTTCGCTATAAATATTGTCTTACTAGAGAAGAGGCTAGATATTAACAGATCATGATGATTGGATTACACTAACAAAAATCGTGGTGATGAAGGTGGAGATTAAAATCGCGAGTTAAATCTGTGATAATGAGTGTTAATATGAGCAACGCTCTCATTGTAAACGATGACAATACTGGATCACTTGGATCTATGTTCGAGACCAATAATGAATCTAGATGCTTATAACGTTCATTACAATAATAGTTAAAAGTGACAATGCTTTAGAAATTAAAACTGACTAGAGAAAGGAGATCGCAGAAATGGCAACACGTTCCGGAACGATGCCCGCTTGTTCCTCTTCTTATATGGATGGGAAAACTTGAATAATTGTCAATACGTATATTCTAGTACACACTCACCTACACACCTACACACCTACTTTGCATATATCTACAGAATTCGAAATTTCTCCAACTGGTAGAACTAGTGCGGTTAGGATTGCAACAACTACAAAAAGCCGGAAGCATTGTTATAATGACGGATGTCGTCTTCCATTTCCTCAGCGTTCGTCATTTGTGGCACATCGAAATCCAACACCCTTGAAGTGCAAAATACATTAGTGTCTGGAATTTCAAAAACAGGTGAAATAGAATAAATCATCATTCCTTTAATTGGGCATATTAAAGTGGATTGAAAATGTATAACACCTAAGGTTGCGAGCAAGTTGGTGAGTAGGCAAGGTTCGTTGTTAACAGTGGTGCATTGTCATGCCTAGCTAAATGTCAATCACCCTGCGTTTCTCTATATAATGTATATTTGGGATAAAATATGTATATTCAAAAAAGGCTCCAGATCTATTATTACGACCAGCCTTCGTATACAGCGCAAATCCAAGTATTCTGTTCATTTCGTTCACTGTCCTACATCCATCACACATGGAGCTCTTCAAATTTTCTTGTTGGCTTAGCTGCTAATACTCGTCTTCTTCATTAACGTCATTCAATATTGAAATAGCTGGAATCCTAGAATAGCTCCGGAGCGCTGAGCTTTCCTAGAGGTGCTCGACAGTCTTCATGACTAATTCATTCTGGAACTACACAGGTAGCATGCGTACCTCTGGTACGTACCTGTCCTTTCAGTGTTCAATTCAATGTTAGCTGAGCTTCTCGATTGAAATTTCGATTTTATTCTTTGCTTGAGAGACCTTATCTGCAAGACCTGGTGTTAACATCGGCGTCCGATATCAAACAATAATTCGATGTCCTTGATGGAACGTAATGAAAAAAAACTGTAAAATCGATTAATAGTAGTTATATTATTCTAAGGACTCGTCTAGCGCTATGCGTGGAAGCATACACAGTGCAAATGGGCTCCTCAATTCCATGCCGGCATTCGGGCTAACCAAACTCTGCATTCTTACGGAGTCGGAAAAATTGTGCGAGACATATGTTGGAGAATAAAAACATTGGATGAATCCCTCGCTGAACCAGTGGAAGTATTTCCATTCGGCAAATACGGATTCAATCACAACTATGAATGGAGTGGAATGCGCACAGTATCCCTAAGGGACAGGATAACTCTGTGCACTGCGCTTTCATCCCTACGCTATCTAAAAACACTTTCTAGGAATAACTGCACAAGAAACTTACCTTTCGGTGTGGTCAAATAACCCATAGTGAACCTCGTATTTGGATAATTTCTCGTTCATCAAAACCATCGGTTTGAACCTGGAAATAAAATTTGCGATAAGAATGGAAAGAGAAGTTGCAAACCTATCGTTAAGTAACCAAAGTGCAGCATAAAGATGTTTACTTTTTTGTTTACTGCCTGCCACAATTTTCACGGCAGAGTATTATGCGAAATCAACCATAACGATGCTGAGATATTCGCAAAAATGCATAATGTCGTGTCGTGAAAATTGTAATAGGCAGTAAATAAAAAGGTAAACATTGTGATTTCGACTGGATCCTGAGTTTAACTGGGTTCAATGCCGATATGTGATCCCCAGATCAATCCCGCTGACGGGTGATTGCTGATGGCACTGGTAGTTAGAAAACTAACCGAGAGAAACGCAGAGCAACGGCCTCCGTGGCGCAGTGTGTAATGTGCGAGGCACCGTAAAGGGAAATCGTGGTTCTATTTGGCTCGGCGCCCAAGTTTTGCGAATGACTCAGCGTTGTTTCGACATTAAATTATAAAAAGGTATCGGTGGGCGACACAAAATTTATCCAGATGCAAATGAAATGGAAGGAATCAGGATAAATCTGCTGGACTGCTTGAAGGATCACGAGCAAAAATTAGGGCAGAAGATTTAGTAAGAAAAAATTATTGGTATCAAATTTGTCATTACTATTAACTTGTAGACCTTTATACTCATTTGGCACTTGATACATGAATGGCCTGTCCTCATTGGTTGTGCGCACTCCAGCACAATCTCCACTCTTCGGAGACCTGCTGGTTAATCAACTGTGGTTCTCTGGAATCCCGAGGTCAGCCCGGCCACGACCACGACAAGTAGTCGCAGCCCTCGCGTATCAGAGGGAAATCTATCACCATGCAACTTTGATATCAAGACGGTGGTGGTTCCTGGTATTGGTTTACTCTTAGTTACGCTTCCTGATGAAAACGTCGGACTGCTTCTCAGCTTGGGAGGCCCTGCCAAAGAATGAATCTGCCGTTGTACCTCGCAGTCCGACCCTTGAACAACTCCCAGCCACGATGAGGGGCAAACCGTTAGGAGGTGTAGACCTTTGTATAACAAAAATGTTTCAAAACCGTGATTCGAAGTGTGACAGACAAGGATATCTCTATAAACGGAAGCAACTAAATAAAAAACGAGTGACCGTGATGCTGCTGCCACGAATATTCTTTTATGAAAAAGTATAGAAAAAGGAAATAACCTAGCTTTATGAGCGAAAGTCGCAATATGTATGTCACATATCCAACAAACACAGTAATGGCTCACTTATGACCCCAGAGTATTTCGTTTGGAAGAAATGATGTTCTAGCCTGGAATGTCATCCCTGTCGCTTCAACGATACCCTCGACGGTCATAATTAATTCAAATTCTGCCGACTAAAAGTACAAAATGATTAACTGAAAAGTCTGCCTTTGCAAAAAAGCATAAATGTGAATTGGAGTAGAGATAGAGAGATTACAAGTAAAGATTCTTTTGTGAGACCGTGTAATGGACTTGATTCGTCTATCACATGTCGGACAATAATCGGCCTTAACAAACCACTAATTAAAAGTGGTAGAAAATGTGAAAATGAACATAAAAACTACTGCACTATGAAAACGAAGAAGAAAAACAGACCACAGTAGAAGAACTCGATCCCACCCACTATCGTATCCTACATTAATATCTTTCACTCCAATTAACTCCCTATCGCCTCTCTGGAATTTTTTGCCTCATTCTTTCTTGCCAAGAAAACTATTATGTTGAAAAACTAAGTAGTGCTTAACTTACACTATTTATTCTGCTGTTTGCCATATAGAGGCGCACGTGAGACTCAGCAAGAAACAGATTTTCTTGAATATCGGCTAAACGAATCATTAACGCAGGTCGCCTGTCGTGTTCATCCAAAGGACCAACAATAGCCATTCTTGAGAAACGTATCTCCTGTTATAAACGAAATAAATTTAGCTGAGCGCTTCTAGACAAGGGATAAAATCATAATATGGCCGCAATTGATCACATTCTGAGAAATGCGCAACATTTTATACTTCATTTATACTCCACTGTAGAGGTAGTCAAATGCATACCTGGCTTATAGAATGACTTTCTGTGCGCTGCTCTTGTTTAAAAGTCAGTGATGCTATGCTTCCAGACAAATCTGCTACATATTTGGGCAACCGAAAAGATGAAAGGCTTGCTAAGCCTGGGATGCGAGATCGAACCAGATATCGATCCAGTGCGCAGTACAAAGCACCTGTGGCCACTGCGTTACTGCTATCCTAGCAATTGTAGTAAAGGATTATCTTTCCTTCCTTGCTTCCAATAAAATGTTCTTTATGGTGGGTTATGAGATTTATTAAGGTAATGAAAAAAGTCTGGGTAGACGTCGCCACTTGGCGAATGGTTGTTCGACAACAGTGTCGAGTTTTCTTCTGTGCTCATGACGACATTGGCTTTCCTAACGTTTCGCTACTGAATGGTTGCTCTTAAAGCTATTATCCTTTGTAATGCATTGTCAGAGAAAGTGTGTTTTTCAGCAGTAAAGTCTTTATGCAAATCAGTTAGTTATCCAAATTTACAACAATGCTGAGATATTTGCAATACTCCGGACCGCAGGTGTCCGCAGTGGGGAACAAACGCACAATTACCCTTTCTGGAAGCTAACGCGTTCACCACCACACCATGCGGCTCCTTCGTTTCGCCTGTCTCTCAATCATTTCTATCGATCAGCTCCATCAGCAATCACCTGCCAACGTGATTGATCTAGGGAGCCCAACTCGGCAACGAACCCAGTTAAGCTGGGGCTGTAGTTGAAATCACAATGTTAAGTTTTTATTTATTGCCTACTACATTTTTACAGTTTACAATGAGAGACAGGCGAAACAAAGGACCTGCATGGCGTGGTGGTGAATGCGCTAGCTCCCAGAAAGGGTAATAGAACGTTCGTTCTTCGCTGCAGAAACCTGCGGTCTGAACTTTTGCAAGTATATCAGCATTACTGCGGTTATTACACCTATTATTATTATTATTATTATTATTTTTATTACTTACTTACTTACTTACTTACTTACTTACTTAAACGGCCTGTCCTCACTGGTTGTGCAAGCCCCAGCATACTCACCATTTTTCGGAAATTTGCTGGTTAAGCCATTGTGGTTTCCTGGAATACCGAGGTCAGTCTGGCCAAAGTCTGCCCCAGGTCTTCACCACCACAGGCAGTCGCAGCCCTTGTGGATCAGAGAGATATTTTCCACCATGTTACTTTGATACTAGGACGGTGGTCGGTCCTGGTACTAGTTTACTCTTAGCTAAGCTTCCTCATGAAAATGCCGGACTCCTCCCCAGCTTGGGAGACCCCGCCGGAGGTACGAATCCCGCCGCTGTACATCGCAGTCCGGCACCCAGGAACGCCTTCCAGCTACGATTAGGCTGTAAGTCGTTGGGAGGTTATTATTATTATTTCTATTATTATTATTCTTATTGCTACTATTACCACTACCATTATTGTTACGACTATTATTATTATTATTATTATTATTATTATTATTATTAATACTATTACCATTATTATTATTATTATTATTTCTTTCTACTTCTGTTCAGCAAGCACGAGGTGCTATTTTATTTCTTTATTTACGCACAAGCTGACGTTTCGGCGGATTTCGCCTTCCTCAGAGCCTGGAAGGGTCAAGTTGACAGCAATCCACTCGGCCAAACACCTCCATAACCAAACAGAGAAAACTCTAAACCAAGATTTCAATCACATTTAGCATAGCTCTGCAAACTCACCGCTTTCTATGAGTCTTCCACTGAGTATATCGCGTGAAGACAGACCGCACAGAATTCACATGGAAGCGTAATGTGCCCCTTCCATCAGAATAACAGGTTTATATACTGTCCAATAACATGCGTGATAACAAGGCATTCCTCTCTGCGGTTCATTTTCGGATTCTTGGAATTTATCCAGAATGCCTCTAGAGTTTTGCGCGCTTGTGTTCTCGATTCTTGCACGAGGATCGTAACCCTTACTTCAAAATCTTCTCCGTATGTTTCTGCGTGCTATGCGTACCTAGTGGAGTACTTAGCTTACGTTTGCCGGCTAGGTGTTCTTTTATACGTACGCAGAGTGGTCTACCCGTTTCGCCAACGTATTCGTCCCCGCACGCTTTACAAGAGATCAGATAGACTGTACCCGAACTCATGCGGTCACCGTCTCTACCATGGGGGCAAATTATGCAATTTTGCGTTGCACATAGACGGTCGTATAGGCGGTTACGAACTAGCTGGCGCCTTAGATTATTCGGTGGTATTTCGATTATCGTTACCGAATTTTCTAGACTGGCCCTTTTTAAACAGCGTTTTATAGCTGCTTCCATGTGAATTCTGTGCGGTCGGTCGTCACGCGATATACTCAGTGGAAGACTCATAGAAAGCGGTGAGTGTGCAGAGCTATGCTAAATGTGATTGAAATCTTGGTTTAGAGTTTTCTCTGTTTGGTTATGGAGGTGTTTAGCCGAGTGGATTGCTGTCAACTTGACCCTTCCATGCTCTGAGGAAGGCGAAATCCGCCGAAACGTCAGCTTGTGCGTAAATAAAGAAATAAAATAGCACCTCGTGCTTGCTGAACATAAGTAGAAAGATATATTCAATCGTTGCCGAGGTTAATAGAAAGTCGGACTTGGGTGTTATTATTATTATTATTAACACCTGAAGACTGACGCTTAAATCCGTGCAGCTAACGTGGGCACTAATATTTCTGCGCAGTGGCTATCAGTGGACACCTATCAACTCACAGCAGTCCAATTAACCTCTCTGCATACTTAAGTGAAACCTTAATTACGTAGGTCTCTAAGCGTTACTATCACTACACATTGAATCTGTCTAGCCTCCCAACGGCTTGCTGCCTCATCGTGGCTCGACGATTCCATCAGGAAGCCCAGCTAATAGTAAACTGATACGAGGATCCAGCACCGTCCTGGTATCAAACTAGTCCCATGGTAGCAAATCTCACTCTGATCCACAAGGGCGGCGACGACCTGTGGCGGTGACGACCTGCGGTAGACTATGGCAAGGAGACTCCAGGGAAACACAATGGCTAAACCAGCAAAACTCTGGGAAATGGAGAATATACTAGCGCCCACACAACCAGTAAAGATAGGGCGTCCAAGTATCGAAGTAAGGAAGAATCTGTCTCAAACGAATTATCTCGAAACTGTTAGTGACAAAGATATATCGTGCATGCAATAATCGTTTAGAAGGTGCGTAGAAAAAGAGAAAGCTTCTAAGCAGTTTACTTGAAATGTATTCCGTAGCTCACATTATGTTTTTAGTTGAGCTGTTTTCTTTCAGGGATGAAAAGTTATGAGAAACAACTTTACTTACTTGCTTTCGCTTTTTTGGTCGGAGCACTTTGGCGAGGACAATACCAGTGAGCATCGTTTGGAGAAACACTCCAACAATTAGCTGTATGGAGAGGATAAAATAAGCAGGCGGACAACTTTCCGTCATGTATCTAAAATCAAAAAAGGCTGCAAAAACACACTATACACAGAACGAAAACGCTACTACAGAACTTACCGAAAACCGTAGCCGATTGTGTGCTGAGATTCCATGCTAAAATACTCATAATAAAAAAAGGAAAGAAAGAGCGAGAAAGAAAGAATAAAAAGCGAATCCGCGAAAAGAGAAAATCTTTCAATTTTCATAAAGTTCCCGTTACCTGAATAAAAATGCTGTGACAAAATTGTTCACGTTTTCAATGCAATGTCGTCCAGACTACAAATAATCGCCAATGACGAATGAATATAAAAATTTTACTAAAAGACAATTCGTACTCATTTTTAGGAAGATCCTTTGTGTTTCAGGAAAGTTAATTGAATAATTTTTGCATGAACTAATGGTTAATCGAGAATCGAAGTATTTGCAGTTTTGAAAAATCTGAATGTATTCCGTAACTGGACCACAGCTCTTCTTCGATAACCATAAGCGATTTATCAGTGGTCGTCTTTCTTTTCTTAGCTTCTTCTCAGTCATGAATTCTCAAAATGCGTATCTGTTACTGACTGGGAAATCTTCGCGTCCATCCATTCATCATCATCATATTTCCATTGTTCTACACAGTTCTATAGAATATTCATGTTCATAGAAAACAATACAAAAATGATAAATATTACGTAAGGGGATTTTGTGGTCTTTAAAACTATCTAGTATTGGGATTGACGAACGACAATTTTGTATGACAGAAATTCATTGATGACAGAGATGAACTAACCGTTTCAAAGCCAACGACAGTAACCACATAGTAAAGCGTGCCAAAAAACGTCCATGATCCAAGAAATCCGGTAATAAACACAACAATTATTGTCCGCCAGTTGCATTCGATGATGAGATGAAACCAGTTTCTTTAAAACACATAGTTTAAAGTGTTCTTCCTAATTTAGTTTTCCATATTTCTTCTGTTCCTCATTCAGTCAGTGTTTATTATTGAAAACCAAAAGAACCACTACTAACAAGTCCACATATGGTGGACGACTGGAAGAATAGCAACTTAAGAGATAATACAGATAATACAATAAGAATTAGATACTTCTGTCACACTAAACGATGTTATCATATTTTACTAAAAAATGAGAAAAAAGTAACAAAAACATGTTCGGTGTTTCAAAGCGCCCTTGATTGGCTGATCGATCGGTTGGCCGGCTAATCATGAAATTCCCGTCCTGGAAGAATCAGAGCCTTGAGGAAATAAACACCGTTTTGACCCATAAAGGCAGACTGCTGCCTATGGTGGAGATCTGAGAACGTTCTAAACTGCTGTATGAGCATTTGGGAAAGCTATGCTCAATTATGAGCCAGTATGTCTACAGGAATGGTGGATTAACGATCCTCAAGTTGAAGCCTAATCAGTACACAATCTCGACCACGTCTACGAATAATGGTTGGAAGATAATGAAACGAGTAGAAGAAGTGCTATGGCCTCTGCAATGTGTCAAGGTGAATTATTCAAGCATTTAAGTAAATGAGTGAATTCAGTGACAACACTAATAACCTTAAGCCTGGAAGAGTGCCACACATGATTCGTTAAACGACGTTAAGTCATACTTCATGGCTAGAGAAGGGCGGTTATAACAGTTTATGACATCTAGGAATAGCGGCTAAGAAGCATCCACACCGTCAAGGACTCGTATCCTTTGGAAAGTATTGGAGAGTATAGCTATCACAATGTGCCACAAGATGTGAAAGACGGAGAAACGCGACTATTAGAGCCTTCTTTTCAGTATCTCCCAGTGCCATAATTATGATGAAAACGAACTAAGTACTACTATTCCCAAAAAAACAAAGATGATATGCGTAAAGCAGCTGAAGCAGTTAAGTGACTTGTTGTTTAAAAAATTAGTGTGGCTAAGGGAGCCAGCAGAAATTTCCGGAAGCAAAACGGCTCAAGCTGAAGAAGCTAAGTTGAAATATTTTAAGATGAGAAAACGTTGGAATAAATTGGAATAATCATATCCTGTGTGGGCAAAGAAACCGATAAAAGAAATCGGAAAAGAAAAGGGTATGTAAAAATATATTAAAAGAAAGTACGTGAGCGAGAATATAAACGGCGGCAAAATATAGTGTGGATGTGATGAGTCAAACAAACCGCAAAACAGGGTGTCCATACCAGCACTCATGACTTGAACCGCAATTTCAGTGACTCAACCATCTTTCTGCATGGGTCACTCACTATATTATAAACAAAGGATGAAGCTCTCGGCGTTGATCGATCCTTGAGGTATGCCCCATGCATTCGACTTTATTAAGCACCGTTTGGAGGTGATTGAATGCATATCTGGCCTACAATGTCTCGCGGTGGCCTATCGATGTATCGAGCCAGTGCTGTTATCCTCTCAGACAACTCTGCTACCAATTTGCCGACCCCGAAGGGATGGAAGGCTTGGTGGGCCATGGGCGCGGGAATCGATTCCACGTGTGTGTTGCAGAGCACCTCTGACCACTGCGTCACACGCGCCCTTTTGATATCCGTGTCTGTCACTCTTTATATTAGCCAATCGTTTTCAGGCGGCTGTCTTATAATATAATATTTATCTCGTATATAATGCTGAGATATTTACAAAACTCCGGACCGCAGGTGTATGCGGTGGGGAACGAACGCGTACTGTTGTACTTACCGGGGAGCAGCGCACTTCACCACCACACCATCCGGATCCTTCGTTTTGCCTGTCTCTCAGCTAGTTCTATTGATCTTTTGCCATCAGCAATCA
>UYYA01004015.1:133141-194479 GCA_900624975.1 Angiostrongylus costaricensis | reverse complement strand
ATTTATTTTCGGCTAACGCTTCGACGTCTTCGTCTTCCTCAGAGCCGGTGATCCGAGTCGATGGTCCATGCTTGTTGTTCGTCTCGACGTTGCGTCTTCGCCTTCGTGTCGAGCCAGATCTTCCTCAGTGAGCCATCTTCTCGAATCAAATTCGAATTCTCGAATTCGAGAAGATGGCTCACTGAGGAAGATCTGGCTCGACACGAAGGCGAAGACGCAACGTCGAGACGAACAACAAGCATGGACCATCGACTCGGATCACCGGCTCTGAGGAAGACGAAGACGTCGAAGCGTTAGCCGAAAATAAATATATTTATCAACCTCGTGTAAGCTTATCAAAAAAGAATACATATTGATTAATCACACCGAGGTTTAGGGAAGGTCGGTTTCGAAATAATAGATGCAAGTGTTCTGCTCTTGTTTGACAGATTGCCTCTATGGTGGGTTGTAGATACACAGTTATGTTTCAAAGCTCAATGCGAAAGAGTACAATCACAGATTTGACCTCTTCGAAACGCTGATGTCAGTTGTTTGACATCGTAATTAAGCCTGAACACATTGCGATATTTTGTTAGCAAAGTAGATATTTTTCTGAAGTTTTCTCAACGGTTCGATGCCTCATTGTGGGGAGTGCACCTGGATGTCAGTTTGGGATATACAGTGAGGGTGCATGTCCCCAACAAGGTCTCCCAAGTTGGGAAGGAGATTGACGTTTTTTTCCGGAAGCCCAGCTAAGAGCAGTAGCTGCCACCATCCTGGTATCAAACTATTCGCGTGGTAGCAAATCGCCTGTTGATCCACGGGACGGCGACTGTCTGGGGTGATGACGACCTGAGGAAGGCTTCGGCTAGGTTGACATGGAGATTTCAAGAAACCAAAATCGCTAAACCAGCAAACCTCCATAGATTGGAAATTTGCTAGGGCCTCCACAATGAGTAAGCACGTGTCATCCATGCATCCAAATAAGTATCCTAAAAAAGCAACTTAATTGCCGTTGTTCTGGCGTCACCAAACGGTATCGCCCAGCGTCGTTGATCAACGAAGGACTAGACGCCTTGATAAGGGATGGGAAGCTCATGACGCCAGGTACATAAGATGAAGTTAACAGACCTGTCCAGTAGAGCCATGAATGAGAAACCAATTACGTACGTATCGTACGCCTTACTACTGGTCAAGAAAGTCAAACTGCAAAAATTAAAGGTTCGGCCATTTCTGCTCGACATCAATGAAAACGCCCGTCTTCTTGTCGAAAAACTAGCGACAAAAAGGAATTAATACGTAAAGGGATGATCTAAAAAGTCTAAAAGGAGATGAAATTACTGTTTGCAGTCGAAACCTAATGCGGTGTACAAGCAAAAATTTAAAAGAAAACAAGCACTCGATAGAAACTCGTTAAGAATTTGAACACTAAGACGATCAGTACGATGTCCACATGGGCAAAATAGGGAGAGTAAGATGTCTGGAAAAATGACACGCACAAAAGACGTTCGGAAAAATTTACAGCAACACAATATTACATAAGATACATGAAAAATGTCTTGGACAGCCGAAATTATTAGCAAAGTCACATCAGTCATTTAGGAGAAAATACTTGAGTAATTTTTGTACGCATTAGGAAACACTTTCTGCAATCCATAAGAGATGGCCTTAGAGGGCTGTGATGGTTGTGCAGGATCGGTGTCCGTTAGACTTTTGAGCGTGTCAGCCATGGATGAGCCTGAGCTTTCCTCTCCGAATCGGTAGCAATAATAACATTGATTAAACTTGGACAGTCTTTTTTCTTGAATGCCTAAAAGTTGCACACAAAGTAAGATTAAGGTTCAAAGTTTAAGCTTGTTTTAAGAAAAACACTTTCTGACCACCTTAGGTGTTGTACTAAAAGGATAAAGAATAAAGCTCTCAGGGTTAATTAATCCCTAAAGGATAAGCTATACATTAGACTCCAGCAAGCATCGTTGGAGGTGACTGACTGCATATCTGGCTATTACAATGACTCGCGGTGGCCTACTGATGTTTCGGGCTAGCGCTGCTATCCTCCCAGACAAGTCTGGCACCAATATTCCGACCCCGGAGGGAAGGAAGGCATAACGAGCCTGCGACGCGGGGATGGAGCCCATGTTTATTGCAGGGCACCTCCGACCGCTGCGCAACAGTCGCCCTTAGTGTTGTGTGAATGGAAAAGCAACTGATGAAGAGTGAGGAATTTCGATAAGTAGAAACAAAAAGTGGGAGAGCAATAAGGTATCACCTGTATCATCTGTAGTTCCGTTGATCGCCCAGTGGTTCAAGCTGGCGCTATCAAATCTTCCACTTTTCCCTAACGCATGAAAAAGTAGCCCAGTGGGTTCTGCTTGCTCAAGAGACTCGTCGAGCATCATACCTTTCGTCTACGCTCCTTGTGAAAAACTCTGACCATCGGGTCGGTGGTCTTTTTGCAGTACATTTGAAATCTCGAGGAATCCAGTTACTAACGGCTCTTGTCCATCGGTTGTCATTCATACGCATTACGCGTCTGGCCCATATTCAACAGTTTGGCGTACAGAACGGCATCTTTGACTTTTGATCGTTGACGCAAATTGGAGCTTCGGATCCCATTCCTAACTTGTGTGGAACGGGATACTCCTAGTATCGTCCTTTCGACTGCGCGTTCGATAACGCTGTTTCATCCTGCTTACGCTGCGACCAGGTTTCTGACTCATGTGTTAGGGCAGGAAGTATCGTTGAGTCGAAAAGGTAGGCAGGGAGTCGAGTGTTCTTTGTTCTCTTCACTACATCCTCCATACTCTTGAAAGCTCTCCAAGCCGCTCGTTTTCTTTTGCTATACTCTGGAGCTGAGGTTCAACATGTTGATTTTCCAACCTAGGTACACACAACTGGAGCATTCGGAGATATGTATTCTTTCTTGATAAGCTTACACGAGGTTGATAAATATATTTATTTTCGGCTAACGTTTCGACGTCTTCGTCTTCCTCAGAGCCGGTGATCCGAGTCGATGGTCCCTGCTTGTTGTACGCCTCGACGTTGCGTCTTCGCCTTCGTGTCGAGCCAGATCTTCCTCAGTGAGCCATCTTCTCGAATGAGGCATCCTCACTCAGTGATGCCCTTTTATACACGATGCTGATGGTGGATATATAATGACAATGTCCGGTGGTAACAACTTGTATTTCTTCCGGACATACATCATTGCGCACATCGTGTAGAGGTCGGTGTATTATCAGCTAGCACATATATCCACCATCAGCATCGTGTATAAAAGGGCATCACTGAGTGAGGATGCCTCATTCGAGAAGATGGCTTACTGAGGAAGATCTGGCTCGACACGAAGGCGAAGACGCAACGTCGAGGCGAACAACAAGCAGGGACCATCGACTCGGATCACCGGCTCTGAGGAAGACGAAGACGTCGAAACGTTAGCCGAAAATAAATATATTTATCAACCTCGTGTAAGCTTATCAAGAAAGAATACATATTGATTAATCACACCGAGGTTTAGGGAAGGTCGGTTTCGAAACATTCGGAGATATTCGATGCGTTGAGCGTGGATGCGGCACAAAAACCAATCGTTCCTCGCAAACATCGTTTCTGTGAGATTTAGTCGAAGAACAATCTTTCCACAGGCTTTATCAAAGCCGGAAACCATACATTCAGCTTGGCTAATGTTTGGTGTTATAAGGACGATGTCATCACCAAAGCGAACATGATTTAACTGTCGATCATTGACTTTCACTCCAATATTATCCTATTTAAAGGTTCACATGACGTTCTGGAGGGCAGCGGTGAATATTTTTGCGGGATGGCATCGCCTTGCCCAACTCCTGCTTTGACCTTTCGACGTGATGTTAATATCGTTGTAGAATGATTATATCTTGATCGTGAATTTCTTGTACCGCTCACGAAGAATCTTTATGTACTGAGTAGGGACTCGTTGACTATCAAGGGCTTCCATGAGTGCTTCTATCTCAATTGACTCAATGACTTTCAATAGATCGATGAAAGTGAGACAGAGCGGTCTTTTGTACTCATGCGATACATCAACGAGACTTCTTACCGTGTGGATGTGGTCCATAGTACTAAATCCCTTTCGAAACCGTGCTTTCCCACATGGCTGTTTTTCGTCCAGTGTTCTTGTGTTTAAGAATAGCTCAAGCGAAAAGTTTGTAGAAGACAGACAGCCAGGAGATTGGGCGACAGTTGCCGATATCGTGTAGGTCATTTTTTATGAACAATAACACGGTCTTGCTGGTCTTCCACTGAGTAAGGATCATGCATTCAGACAAGAAACGTGTGATTTGCGGTGCTAATGTGTTTAGGAGGACTGGCGGAAGCTTCTTCAGGTGTTCTGTTCTTATCCTGTCAGGAGCGGGTGCTTTTTCACGACGAAATTTCATGTCGGATTTCGGAAGGGAGAATCGGTGGTACAACATGTCCATCTTTCCTTATTTCATATAACAGAAGGATGGAAGCGGCTATCGAAGAGATTTGAGTAGTACTGGTGAATGATTTTCTCCATTACTTTTCTGGACGCTGTAACTGATCGATTAAAGCGTCAGAGTGCAATCCTCTTGGTCTTGTAATTGGCGAAGATTCGGTGGGTTTTGCGAATGCTTTTCCCAGCCTCTGCAGCTTCTCTCTTGCTGCTTTTACTGCTCTTCTCTTTTTAAAATCTTCTATTATCGACTGTTTGTATTGTTTTGCAAGTTCAGACGTTAGTCCGCGGTTGCCTGCAGCTCGTACGATTCCATGCTGGCGTATCACCTCGAGTGTTTCTGGAGACAGACATCGCTTGGTGCCTTTCGAGCTCTCAGATTTCATAGCGCTAACGTGAAGATGTTTAATGAGCCAATTGTATTCTTCGTCGATGTTATTGTCAACGCCATCTTTCCTACAGCCGACTAATGAATTGAATAAATCCCAGTTTGTGGTGGTTCTGAAACTTCGGTTTTTGAATTTAGCGGCTTCTTCTCTTGCCCGCGAGAGATGGAATTTTGCACGAAGGAGACGATGGTCTGATCCCGTGTAGAATTTGCAACAACAGCGTTATCGGTTTTGTAAAACCTTCCATTTGCTGTGAGGGCCTATTTCCTTATGGTACTCTCCACCGAGAGATTCCCACGTCCAGCGCTGAGGGTGGGGCATTTGCAATTGCGAGTTACCATGGACGGTCCCAGTCGCCATGACAAACTCAGACATTCGCTCACCATTTTCGTCCCATCCTAATCCATGGGTCCCAATGTGACGTTCTTCTTGGTCCAGTATTGGCGTTGAAATCTCCAAAGATGACCTTGAAGAATGCATGGTCTTCTCTGTAGAATTTCTTCAAGTCCACATAGAATGCTTCGACTTCTTCTTCGTCGTAGTTTGATATCGGCGCGTAAACAACGAAGTTATTGATCCACATCTTTTAAAACGACCGATTCGGGTTGTTAATTGCTCGAACGAGTCGATGTTTATGGACAAACTCGTCTTAACGCTAACGCCGCCGACTCCTCTACTGTCGCATTTTCGGAGGAATAATTATTCTCCAGTGCCATAAACAGCGTTGAATGGGTGGTGTCGTCTCATCTAAACCAGGCCGATGACGTCGTTCCTTATCGTTCTTGCTTGCGTGATCAAGTCTTCTATCGAAGACTCGGATGCAGGTGTACGTGCATTGTAGGTACAGATCGTTACCTTAGTTCTTTGTAATCCAGGCAGCTTTCATTGATCCTGAGATTCTGGCAGTCTCCGTACTTGTCCTACCCAACGCTGCCAAATTGGGGACTCTTTCGGCCCGTTTTTTAAAAATTGTGTTTAGCACTTTGATACTCACGTATAGTCTCAGGGAAATAAGGGCCGCTTTTGTCTGCGATCTACTCCCTATCCGCCGACTGGGGACGCGCCACTAAGCCTCGTGACTAGCGGGCTCGAGGTCCCTCATTTGAGGGAGATCCGTGGTTTGAGCAATAAGGTAGGAGAATGAATAAGAATTTTAGAGCAATTGGAATAAACAGTATGTTGGATTTTTTTCAAAAAAAAAAGAGAAATAGAGAAAAATGTGAGATATGTCGGCCTTTCCCATCGAGAAAAATTATTCGTAAGCCATACTAATAATTAGACGACGAGATTGATAAGGAGAGAGAGACGAGGTTTCAGATACTAATAACTAAAGAATATGAAAACGGATATGTGGCAATTTTCACTGAGTTTGTTTTTAGCTCTTGCAGTAGAAAGCACAAAAAACAGTTCTGAAAAACAACGAAAATTTGAAATAATACCATCGATAACGCCTGTCTGATTTCTGGAACGCTTCTCACGAAGTAACCCTCTCCACCTAAGGCTTTGCATAGTTCGTCGTAACGGCATTCGGCCGACAATGTCATCACTGGATATCTGAACGATTGCAAACTTCGGTCAGTCATTTTCAAAAAACCTTCCAGATGAAGATAAATAGAAATTGACCAATGATGGCTTAGAATTCATGCATTCCAGGTATTAAACGGCATTGTGGAGGAAATGGTAGTAGGATTTTTTACTCCCATCAACCCATCATCTCTACCGTAATTTTGGCGTTCTGAATTGTAATTCGACGCATAGGAGACGAAGTGCGTCATATATAATATATGCGTATTAAAGCCTACTGGCCGAAATGTATCGTATAAAATGCATTTCCTTTTCAACCGCTCGTTTGGCACAAAGTGGGTCTCTTGCAGGACATTTTGAAGTAATTCAATAGCCTAGCTAACATTGTTTTCGAAGAAGGCGTCGTCAAGGAAAAACTCTGTTCCAGACTAAGAAGCAGGCGAGAAAAATTTCCGACTAGTTCAACTTCATATACATGTATATATATATCTAGGTCAGTCCAACTTTAAATATACATATGCATATATAGTGGGGATAGCGCAGTGGCTAGTGATGTGGTTTATTAGAAAGAAAGGAGCTTCTCCCACCGCTTCGCATCGCTCTCTTCTAATACATGTGGAAACGCCTTAGCTCGGCTATCCCCGAGACCGCAAAGAGAATCGACTTGACCGGTATTCTAAGACATTTATGAAGAAGACAAAATCTTTATGTATCAGCTGAAACGACCAACGAAATCTTCAGCTATTACCCTACCGTAGATATACAGATTATTGCCTTGTCATTTGCCCCACACAAGAGGAAATGGACAAATGTATTGAGTTATTGAATGAATAGTTGCAGCACATTGATTTTACCTGAAAGAACGCGAAAAAAATGACTTTCATTTTTGACAGTTGAAATTAACACATCCGAAAACGGCTACATCATAATGAAGAGCTGTAAGCCAAGTGACAAAAACATACTGGTTCATTACCTTTCCTCCCACATCTTATGCACAAGAAGGCAGTTCTAAAAAATATGTTCCGAACAGTCACCAGCATCTGTACAGGAAGAGAGCGAAAGAAAGAATGCACGAAACTGGCTCAGAAAATAGCAGCTTCCAGTGGCTACAAAACTGTAGCTCTTCAGGATAAAAAGGATAAAGCTCTCGGCGTTGGTCAACCCCTGAGGGATGCTCCATGCATTCGACTTCCTTAAGTATCGTTAGAACTGATTGAATGCATATCTGGCCTTTACAATGAGTCGCGGTGTCTCGCCGATGTATCGAGCCAGTACTGCTCTTCCCCCACACGTCTACACGTTCCCCCCGTATCAATTTGCTGACGCCGTAGCGATGGAAGACTTGGCGAGCCATGGGCATGGAGATCGATTCCACATGTGTGTCACAGTGGAGCCTCCAACCACTCCACCACACGCTCCAGAATAGTTGAGGAGAGAAACCATAAATCTAAGTGGTAATTCTAGACAGAATAAAGTTACATTTATTTTGCCCCTCATTCCCAACGAAATAAATGCAGTTATGAAACGTTGCTTAGGAAGAGTCACTTTGGGAGACTTTGGTAGAACTGATTGAATAACCACTGAACACTCTAAGATGCTAGCTAGTTCGTAACCGCTTCTATATTCGTCTAGGTGAAACGCGCAGCTGCATAATTTGCCCTAAGAAAATCAACAGTGATTGCGTGAGTTTCGGTATAATGTACCGTATTTTTTAAAGCGTTTGGAGACGGATACGTTGGCGAAACGAGTAGGCCACTCTGCACTTGCATAAAAGAACGCCTTAGTCGGTAAATTTAATGTTAGACCAGATACTCCACTGGGCGCGTAAAGGGACACAGAAAAATAATCGGAAGGATTTTGAAGTAGATGTTATCATCCTCGGCTAGGAATCGAAAATTTCAGAACCAAAACTTTCGAAGCATTTTGGATAAATTCCAAGAATCCGAAAATGAATCGGAAAGGGGAACGTCTCCTTATCACATGTGATCTCACAAAACATCTAAGATTGATAAGTTAAAGTGAGAGAGGCCATTACCCATCCATGTGAACTCTGTGCGGTTGGTCTCTGCGACAAATACTCAGTTGAAGACTCACAAAAAGCAGTGAGAATGCTAAGAGGCTGTTTTGTTAGCAATGCGATTGAAATCTTGGTATTGCGCTTTCCGCTTTGGTTCTAAAGGTGGTTGGGTGGGTAAATTACAGTGACACTGACGTTTCAAGGCTTTGAAGAGTGCGACACCTGCTCAAACATCAACTTTTTCGAGAATAAACAGTGGAATAACAGCGGAGTGCTTGCTCATCAAGAACAGTGAAATGTTCAAAGACCTTTGTGGACGATGAATGCTAGGGAAAACGAATCGACTGCAAACAGTGCTGGGCTTGAACGACAGATGTGATGACAAGATAGGGAAAATAAAGAAAAATATGCACACATATAAACTAAAAGGTTTCAGGTTTTATAGAAATTTTGCAGATGTTTTACGGTGACGTAGCTTGATGCGGTTCGAGATGATCAGCAGTAAGGATTTGTACATGTTTCAAGAAAATGGAAACGTAAATAAAGGAATGCAGGGAGCACGTAGGATGTGAAAAACGCGACGATTTCCAAGGAGTAACACAAAGAAAAATAAATTATGGAGTAAAAAGCACAAGAAAAGGGAAAGGCCACTCATTGGGGGCACTTCGGCCGAGGTGCATCACGTATGATGCACAGTTTACTTATATCGTAATGCATCGCGAGAGCGGCAGAAAATTAAGCGCTATCCAGCGCACTCGACAGAAGGCGGGTGTTCGCTGGACGGATGTCGATCGATTGCCTCAGTTATTGATCTCTTTCAAATATCACTATATCGCTTTTTTTTATTTTAAACACTGTTGTAACGATAAGGATGATCTCTCTTTGAAGAATTTTTCCCTATTATTACAAGTACTCTTAGGTCAGTTGCTATTTTAGTTCTTGTAAATTCTTCATAACTTACTGAGCATTTTGAAGTATTGACTGGAAAATGTCATTCACAACTAAGCGACTGCTGTAATGTAAAGAATAGCGCTCAATTAGTGGTTTTGACTATAAAAAGGGTAAAGCTCCCGGCGTTTATCAAACCATGAGGGATACGCCATGCATTCGACTTTATCAAGTGCTGTTAGAGGAGGCTGAATGCGTATCTGACCTTCCCATTGACTCGCAGTGGCCTGCCCATGTATCAAAACAGCGCTGCCATCCTCGCAGACACGTCTGGTACCAGTTTGCCAACCCCGCAGAGACGGAAGAATTGGTGAGCCTGGGGTACGGGATCGATCTCGTGTGTATAGCAGTGCGCTACACGCGCCTCTGGGTTTCGACTATAGACGGTGAAAATCGTCTTATAGAGAAGTATAGTACAAATTTTCCAAACGCCTTCAGTGACTTGAAGAGGTTCATTATGTGAACAAGTCACTGTTTACTAACTAAGCGAAACGAACTGCAGTGTTGGGTCTCCATCTATCGCTTTCATGTCATCTGGAGGCAATCCACGGTATATTCCGCTGTTGTTTAGTACAACGGTGACAATAGGCAGTTTGTACCTGGAAAACTGGGAATCAAAATCAAATTTTGCTCTTTCCTTGCGGGCGTTGCTAAAATTGCAATGCACTTTACCGGTACCTTGCAATCGTCTCGATTTCCATTGCAGAGAATCCGAAGGCACTATCACCTTGCACGACAAGGACCTTTGTGGTTGGCGAATGATCACGGCAATACAGCGCGGCAGCCAAAGCGTAACCCTGGCCCACACCCATAGTTCCTTGAAGAAGTGGTTGATTTCAAACAACTCGAAGAGCTATCGTCGAGATAGTCAAACAGAAAAGTGTTCGGCATTCAGAACTTTTCGTCACTTATTAATCTTTTTATCTTACTGAAAAACTAGTGAAGTTTCTCTTAAGTTCATTACGGTATTTCAAATATATCACGTTTCCCTCTTCCCAACAAAGTCATTTGGTATATCCTCGACTGGCAATAGCAGCTTAAAGTGGGCGAGGTTGAATCACAAGCGTACCTGTGCTTAGATGTGGATGATTTTATGAAATGAAATACCAGTATCTTTAGCACTAAACTGAGCACTATTTTCCATATACACACAACGACAATAGTGAAAACGTGCGTTGGCTTGTACGTGTATATGCGAGCTATGTCTTATATGTCGACGTCTGCAAAAACATTCAGTCTGCAGGGATATGGTTTGGTTTCGCCTTCAACAACTCTCATGCATGCTCAGGGTGACCCCAACAAGCAAGCCGTGCCTACCCTCACTTCAAATACAGGATCTCTTCGTATAGATGTGATGCTCATCATGTCACTTGAGCTAACGTGACATACCGTTTATCTTTGACGTACGAAGGGAATCAATGAGGTTTTCAGATGTGCTCGTTGAACTCACATGATTAGAATCACAGCTGATAAAGAATGAAAGATAGAGCTATAGGCATTGATCAATCTCTCTATGATTCGCCACCGTTCGACTTTATTTCTAGGCAGTTAGATATACATCTGGCCTTATATAGACCTGCGGCGGCATACTGATCTCTAAAGTTCGTGATGCTATCTTCTTAGACAGGTTTGATACCAATGTGCCGATCCAGGAGGCATTTATAGCTTGGTGAGCCCAGGATGTGGAGTCGAACCAGCTACCAATCCAATCTATATTGTCTCCACCTTCATTTTTTGCAGAAAATATTCCAGTAAAATAGAATTTAGGGCTGCGTTATTTTATTGTCCGATCTCTTTTTGCACACATTAGCTAGTATTTTAGATCATTATTGTTTTCTAACAAATAAAAGCTCAAAAGGCTAAAGTGTTTTCATTCTGTTCCCATAGGGGAAACCTCATCTAACTACGAGTTTTTTCACTAGCTCAAACATATGAGAGCACACACCAAACGTTCCGGCATCGAGACGTCGTCTTGGTAACACCGACGGCATCATGGTTCTTCCGATATCCATCGTGTTAGCACCTTCATTCACTACTAGCACATCATTTTCTGCTAGAAATTCACGAATCTGGAAAAAATCGTTGTTGAATTAACCTACATAATCATTCGGTAATATTGCCTTAAACCTTAGAAGCAATAAAAAGTTCCGTTAATAAAATTTCGTTACTAAACTAAAGCTATTAGATAGGAGATAGCGCTGTCCGTATTTCAACAGTACGAGGAGAGCGAAATACTGAAAAAGTTATGGTTATGTCATACTTCAGCACCATTGGCCATGGAAGATAAAAGGACAAAGCGCTCAGCTTTGTTCAATTCCTGAGCGATTCGTCGTGCATTCGACTCTATTCGTAGCATCATAGAGGTAACTAAACGCATACGGGACCTATGCTATAACTTATGGTGGCCTACCGATGTAATATCAACTGAATGCTCTTATCTTGAAATATAAGTCTAGCATCATAACGCCTACTTCGAATGAATGGAAAACCTTATTTGCAGACTGCTTCGAAACACAGCTCTACATTTATCCTTTCCTCATTTGAATATGAACTCAAAAACTTGATACATAAGTGAAGCGATTGCAAGCTTAAGCCTAAAATAAGGTTCCCTAAGATATGATCTACTAGCAAAATCTATGCTATCACCATGCTCTAAGACCTGATCGATAGACTCTGCTAACCGAAATAAAGCTTACACAGCACAATTATTATAAACAATGAGCACTTGTACCGGAGCAGTTGGAGACGCCCTGCAATACACTTGGGATCGTTACGCGTGCCATGACTCACTAAGCCTTCCATCCCTCCGCGTTGGCAGACTGGTACCAAACTTGTCTCAGAGGAGAGCAGCACTGGTCCGATACAGCGATAGCTCCTTAGAGTCATTGTAGAGCCCAGATATGCATTGAATCACCTCCAACGATGCTTAATGAAGTCAAATGCATGGCGCATCTCTTGGAGAAGGATCAACGCCGAGAGCTCTACGCTTTCTAACCTTTATTAAAGACAACATGCGAAATTAAGTGGCTAGGTAATCTTCTCTAACCGTCGAATATTAATCACTTTGTAACTTTATAACTGACGTAACTTTTTAATATGTAATGCAATTTTATAATGTTACCGGTGTATAGGCAGCGTAGTAGTTGAGTGGTAATGAGTGGTCAGCTGCCATCTCCTCTACGACAGCCCTGAAAGTTCGCTTTCTGTAATGTTTCGACAATGGTAGAATTCAGATAACACTACAGAGCAGACACGAATTGTTACGAAAGAAAAAAAAATTTTGGATGGTTTACGATTTACAACAGCCGGTAGAAAGAAGGAGAAGGAAAAAAAAAATGAGAGAAACCTGTTCTTATTGGCATTCTCGCTCAACTCTCTCATCCAATTGCTGTGTTCTGAAAATCTCCAGTCCTCTAATTCCGAAATCATCTGCAAAATAGAAAATTTTTTTGAGTGAATAAATTTCAAGCCATAAAAATCTATATCTGTCTGTGTTTTTTTTTCTTAAATTTTTTTGAACAAATGTAATACAAAACTCGTTTGCTTAGTCGCGGTTTTCTGTCAGGCGCATAAGGGAAGTTAGACTTTGAGAAGTTTTCCATGAACATCATCTTTGTGTGTTTTTGCCAAGTTCACACAACCCACATGTACTTCTTGGATTTATTCAACATTCATCGTTTCGCGCAAGGATTTTATTTGTACAGCTTGGTTTTCTTCTTAAATCAAAGGTGATGATGCTATGTGTAAGTTTTAACTTTCACATTTTCCCATTATGTTTGGTAGAAAGCATTTCTGAAATGTGATGGCGGAAATTTTCAATAAGATCCAAGAATTTTATGAAAGCGTGTGACCTAAAGAGCCATCTGAACTTTATTGAAAACCTACTGGTTGCTTTCGGTTCATGGTTAAAACAACCGGAAGTCGTTCCAGAGTAGCAGACGAAGCAAGAAAATAAATAACGAGCAAATAAGAAGCTTCTACCTAATCAGTAGCACTCAAGAGTAAAATCAGGCTTACTGAGTCGAGAGTTTCTCCGATGTCTCCGAGTAATGCGACCGTAGTCGGAACATTTTGATGGAATTCCTCCGATGAAATATCAATCTGAATTCGATAATATTCAGTTAGATCAGTAATGAGTACTTTGGTGAACTCTTTAAGGAGTATATGTACCTGCACAATTTTCACAGCTGCATTAAATCGAGGTGATTGGCCAAAATGCAACATCCAATTTAGTCTTGCTCCAATTAGTACCACACAATCAGACTCGCGTAATGCAAATGAACGAGCTGGGGCGACTGATCTGAAGACTTTCTCTGTGGTCGTAAAGCAAGTGCTCTTAGATAGAAACTTTAACGCTTGCTGATTCTACGTATAATTAGTTATTAAGAAGCTTCACTGAGACTTATGGACTTTGGATGAGTGTCGGTGCAGACTCCCTTGCCACCTGGCGTTGGTAACCACGGCAAACCACTTTTGGTTAGAAACTGCTGTACCATCGTCGGTCCACGCTCTGACCATGCAGCTCCTAGAATCTGTCATATATCCGTACAAAGAATCTTCTACAAATCTCCTTTCACCTCGAAAGCACTCAGTGGTTTGACATCATTTCCGAAAAGTGTTCCCGATTAGTTCAAACAAGGTGCACCAAACTCTAATGAGATGAGATTACTCAAACTGTAGCAATGATTGACTATCAAAAAATTGAGTATTTGAAGAAAAGTAGTTTATGAAGCTATATGTCTTAATTGTTCCTTGGTTATCGGCATTTTGCTTGGCCCACATGTGACTTCCAGCTGTTAATATTTGTTAAACAAGCAAAAAGCAACAAGCGAACTTCTCTAATCGGTACTTTACTGGTAATGGACTACATGGCGACTAAAAGTGTATGAAATGTCACCAACTATTAGTATTCAACATAACCTTTTCCAACGATGACAAGAGGTTTCTGAGCTTCCTTAATAGTTTCGACAGCACTGCGTACAACTTGTACTGGAGGAAGTGATACGGGTGGAGGTAACGGTACCTTTGGCACAATCCTGAATATTATTTCACCTCAAGATCACTACCAAAATAGGACAATATTTTTTTACGATATAACCAACGAATGTTAATAGAGTAGCTAAAATTTTTTATAGAAGAGTAGAAGAGGAATAAATGATAATAGAATATCTCCAATATGGGCAGCAATGAAATATAAAGGGCGTGTGCTGCGCAGTGGTCAGAGGCGCCATGCAACCCATGTGGTGGCATCGATACCCGCGCGCATTGCTCACCAATCCTTTCAATCATTCGGGGTCGGGAAATTGGTACCAGACTCGTCTGGGAAGATAGATGCATTGGCTCAATACATCGGTGGGCCACCGCGAGTCATTTTAAAGGCCAGATATGCATTCAGCCACCTCCAAACGAGACTTAACGAAGTCGAATGCACAACGCATCCCACAGGGATTGATTAACGCCAGGAGCTATACTTTTTTTTATTGAGAACCACCTGCTTTGGTCATTCACTCTCATTTATGGAACATGAACAGAGGAAAGTATTCTTTCTGTCAGGTGCAGGCGACACTGCAGTGAACAGAGTGGAAAACTCGCAGGTTTATTTTCGGCTATGATCCTTGAAATGGCAGCAAAATTTTGATAAGCCGGTTTCGAGGGTTAGAATACCCAATGCCTATTACAATTTTTCACGGCAGGGTATTATGTGTGATCTAACCACAATGATGATGAGATATTTGTAAAACTCCAAACCGCAAATTCTGCAGTGGGGAACGAACTAACTATTATTATATTACATTACAAGATAGCTTATCTCGTCATCGTAAATCAAATTTTGTAGCTTCATCAAAATTTTGGTGCCCTGCGTAGGGTAATGGTCGGAGGTGCCGTGCAATACACATGGTAGAGATCCCTGAGCTCAAAGTACACCAGGTTTTCATCCGTCCGGAATTGGCAAATTGGTACCAGGCTATGTTTGGGAAGATACTTGTACTGGCTCGATACATCGGTGGGCCACCATGAGTCATTGTAATGGCCAGATATACGTTCAATCACCTCTAGGCGATGCTTGGTGAAGTCGAATTCATGGCGAGTCCCTCCTGGGTTGACCAACGCATAGAGCTTTCTTTAAATGAAACACAGCGGCAAAATTGACGTAGTATTCTTTGAAAATAAAATAAATTTAGTTGAATGAATTTTGTGTTTATGTTTAAAAGTAATAACTACCCTTTTTTTCTCAAACCAATTCTCAAACGAAGAAAAAATTGTAGTCAGCGAAAACGAATGTAACAAATTCCACAAACCATGGTTACGCTTACTTTCAACACTAACAAACGAAACGAAGGACTAACGGAATTTTACCCTCTTCTGTAGTGGTGAGAACCAGATTACCGGGAATGTCAATGTAAACGGCTCCTGGACGACCGTACATGCATTCTCTTACGGCCTGAACGAAATGATGAAATAGAAAAGGTAACACTGATGAATAAGAAGCGATAATAACAACAACTGCATATTATAGCCTCGTTCGTAATATTTTGTCCAACGTATAATAGTAATTGTATACATGGATTTCTGAGTGCGTACAGTGCAAATGTTAAAGGCATCCTGCAATACACATGCCTATTGGTTCGATCCCATGCCCTGGTCTCGGCAAACTGGTAGCAAATCTGTCAGGGAGGATAGCAGCACTCAATATACATATATCGGAAGGGCGCTGCAAGTCAATCGCCTCTGGCGATTCTTTGTCAAAGTCTAAGGCAAGGACGCATTTCTTACTTGTTGATCAACGGCGAATGCTCTATGTTTTATCCCTTAGTCATGCTCGATCACTGATGAATAAGAAGCGATCAACGGTTTCAGATCAATTATCTACCAAGTCACCTAGCGCGATCCCATGCGAGGGGTATTACGTCGATCATGAACCAAAATAGAATTTTTTCTCTCACACGGACGCATGTGGAGTAAGGAAGCGAAAATTTCACAGGTTGCACCAGTATACAACATATACGGATAATGAATGGAGATTTGTATTCTCTACAAGGATTATATCTTGCAGGTAATTCTGTCCTATGTCCACAAACGAGTGAGTAGGAAGCGAATGGAAGATGGTTCGGGAAAGCTTCAAATAAATTGGTTTTTCCTCGAATCTAGGAAAGTGCCATGAATCACCAAATGGGTACAATCGTCGCCCCCGCTACAGCTTCGACGCAGTAAAGGGAAGAATTGGAGCAAAAGCTATGTTTACTTGAGTTACTTCCTAATTAAGGAAAATTTGTAAACAAAGAAAGCAAGGTGGTGCACACAGTTTAACAGCAAGTCTAGCGAACCTTCGTTATGCCCTAAATGACACTAGATATTACAGAATATATCCAAATTGTTAACCAGTTCAAATTTAATACTCTGATGGATGCAATTCGTTTCACGCCAAAAAGCTCCTAAATTGTTTCCTTTTTTACCTTTTCAACATGAAACGGTATTGCCTGTAGAGTAGTTGGTCGGCTCACATACTTGCAACTGAGCCATGCTGACTCGACTTGAGGCCATTCCTGAAACGCCCCTCGCGTCTCTTGATCGACATCCGACGAGCCGCCGATGCATATTACAGGCCTAGGAAGCGCGAAATGACTTAATCCGAACAAATCCACTAAGATCACTTAACGACATAAAATTTTCACTTCCAGCTTCCAAGCATCTACTTATACCAATAACAACGTACATTTAGAACAACAACAACAGTAAGTGATTATGATGACTACTTAGCATGGATAGGAATATGTTGTTATCTGAGACAGGCGAAACGAAAGACCCGAATGGTGTGGTGGTGAACGCGTTACTTCCCAGGAAGGACAATAGCGCATTCGTTCCCCACCGCAGACACCTGCAGTCCGGAGTTTTACAAATATATCAGCATTATAGTAACAACAACAGTTTTAAAATTGAAATAAGCAGCCAAAACTGTTGCTTTGCTCACTTAAAGCGTAGGCTGAAAACGTTTTTATGCAGAATGATTTATGGTGGTATGAGCACGGTGATGAATACTGTTCACAATCAACTACCGTAAGATCACCTTGGCATGGGTTACCAAGAAACAGTAACATGTGGTGTAAAATCCGCTCGGAATTTCCAAGGTAAAACCAACGAAGTAAACTGGTACCACCCAGGAAAAAATCTTGCCGTAATATAGGGAAAGTTCTTTCTACAAAGGCTTGCCAGTGCCCATGGTGACGCCATGGTAGGAGTTTCCCGTAGATCCGAGGTAATACCATGCAACAGCAGCAACATGTCAGCGACACGGGCTGGAAAACGTAGCATTGCCTGCGTGGGTTCCTGTGCTGTCAAGACAACTCATTCCATTTCTGAAGCATTCGAGTGCACAACTGAATACAGACAAGCAGAATTGATTAGAGAATGAGAAAGCTATGGAAAAGAGCAAAATGTCGCTGTCGGAGTTAACCGTCGACAGTGTTTTGATAGAGTGGAACACCCATGGCAACTATTCTCCGAATAATTTCCTTTTTTTGGTTTAAAATAGAATGTTGACGATCTTGATGGGTGTCAAACACTGTTATCTTTAATACTTACTTACTAGAGTGCTCGGATGGCTCTTCCTCACTGGTTGTGTGGGCTCCGCTATATTCTCCATTTATTCAAAGTTCTGCTCGTTTACCCACTGTGGTTCCCTGGAGTCTCGATATTAGCCTAGCCAAAGTCTGCCCCAGATCATCACCGCCACAAGCGGTCGCTGCCGTTGTGGATCAAAGAGAGATTTGTCATCGTGCGACTAGTTTGATACCGAGACGATAGTGGTTCATAATATTGGTTTACTCTTAATTGGGTTTTCTAATGGAAATTTCGAACTCCTTCTCAGTTTGGGAGACCTTGTGGGTGGGAGTAGATCCCCGCCGTACATCGCAGCTCAGATACATCTTTTAGCCACGATGATGCGGTAAACCTTCGGAAGGTACCTCTAATCACGTACCAAAATTTACTTTAGCGAAACAGATTTTACGAACCCTTGTTGTTCTTTCACCTGTAACACTTCATTAACAGAGACATTATGAATAGAAGGAGTTACAAAGAAAACAATAATTTTTAATGTTTTTAGGCAGAGGTACTGTATGAGGGTTTTATAAGGTCTGTGAAGCATTCCCTTGACAAAGTTTTGAAGAGCGTGATCTCAACAACATCAAACTAAGCAATTCCGCTAATAAAAAACAAGGAAAGCCTAAACCATTGATGTATAGAAAAAAAAACTCGGTGACCTAGTAAACTTGCAATCAATCTATTTTATCCAACACAATATCATATTTACGTATCCATTTTAGGTGGCAAGGGTTCAAAAAGATGACAGTGTACGTGTTCGGGACAGCCCTCAGAGTGGAATGGGGACGTCTGCTACATACAGCAAGATTGTCACGAAATTTGAAAAAGGACGAGTGTAGTTAGTAGTTGACACGATTACTGTGGGAACATACAGTTATATAAAAGAATGGAAACTATTCGAGGAATAAATATGTATCAATCTCGTGCGATTCAACCACGCGAGACGTGCGGGAATAATTTTATTACCGAGGTTAAATGGCGGTCGATTTTAAAATTACCTGGAGAATAGTTGTTATAACATTTACTGCCTTTCTCCTTGTACAGAAAATAATCGTAGTAAACGCGTCACACTTGACATAAGCATTGATGGATTCCTTGACTCACCAACAATTTACGGTAGCATTAGCTAACCCTCCAATGGCATGCAGTAAACCAGGTCCGGAAACCACTAAACAAACTGCTGGATTTCTTGTCAGGTAACCCATCGCTTGTGCTGCATAGCACGCCTAAAAAAAAGAGTTAACGTTGCCAGCGGTTCCGTTATGTCGGCGCTAAGAACATATAACGATTATATCACGAAGATCTAACATTACTCATAAAATGGTACTCATCTACTGTGTGACTCTATTCCGCTTCATAATAGTTTTCACCATACTATTTATCAGTCTGTAAGCCGATAACAAGAAACACATCTTTAAATAAAAAAACCGTATTTTGAAAACTTTACGGAAAGATTTCATTAAGGAAATGGACTGGTAGCTTTACATTGAAAGCTTGGCGTTTAGTGGGGGTACAGAGAAACAGCAGTGAAGAAATTTGTGATATGTTCCACTCTCACAGTAACGCATAATAGCTGACCAACACTGAGGGCTCTTTCCTCTGTTATGTAGTTAATGTTTTTTTTACAGCAAAACTAAAAAAAAAAGCCACCGCTTGTTCGTTCCTACACCCGGCATATTTGATACCGTACGCTTGTGCGGCAGCTCCAACTTCGATGATTGGGAAACCAACCACACCGAAGATGTACTTAATTCCCTGTAAAGCTTTATCTCACTATACAGTCTTCCTATCCAGTATATGAATTAAATGACAGTTGATATTACATAAAAACGGATTGGTATTTTTACCTAATACACCATCCGTCTCTTATAGAACGCTTCTTTTTAGTCTTCACACAAATTTTTTCCTTTTTTCAATCAAACCTACACCTAAAGCTCAGATGAAGGCGAAGGCGATGAAATGTTTTTTAAACAAAGTATTTTATTAACGTCGGCTTACTTTAACAATAAACGGATGAACACCTACTTTCCGTTTTGTGTTTGTAAAACGACTTTTAGGAAGTGGAGAGCGTAGTGGTAGTGATGCCGATCATCACGAGCACGGTGCTAGCTCGTTTTCACTCCGGGTTCACTGAGCCTACCAGACTTATCTTATGTTTACTTTTTTTAAATAAAAAAGAGAACGCTGTATCCTGGATATTTCAGGACTTCAGAGAAAATTTCTCGACCAGCATTCTACGACATTCAAGATGAAATGAAAATCCTCAAGCACAACCGATGTTGCACGTAAAAACTTGGAAGACTTTCCTAGATGAGGGATGCGAGGTAACGGATCGAATGCAACAAATGTTGGAATCCTCATAGAAGATGTTACATTTGCGTGATGTAAAAAACGGACTTCGACTCAACATAGGCGTGAACAGTCAGCATCTTTTCGGATTGTTCACGCTACAGTAAGTTCTCGAAAAACTTTGATTAGAATTAAAAAAAAAAGAATTAGTTCACTTAAAAAAGTTTTTCCCGCCTCATCTTCCCATTTTAACGTTTTAACGTCTTCATTCCAAATTTCTAGTAGACACATCCAATTTATTTGGAGGGTACCAGCGTTCTTGGATTTCACCACGAGTTTTTCGATTTCCTTCGAAACGTCTTCTTAGAAAGTCTTTAGCTTAAGCTTCCGTTTCTTTGCTGTAGTTATATTTGCTTAGTACTCAATGATTGAAAACAATTGTTTACTTTGTTCTACTTATCTATTGCTTAATTTGTGATTGTTTTTAGCATTACCGTTATCAATGCGTTATGGGTGGCGTCGTGCTGTAAGCCGACTAGCACCGTGAGCTGCAGATGTACACTAATGGAAACTATAGAAGAGACCATAAAATTTGTGAAAGTGGACCACCGAAATAAAAAAGTAAGCAAGAATTATTTCCAGTTTCTAGGCTAAAGAATCGGAACGACTATTCTACGTTAAAATTCTGATGAGTAAGGCAAGCAGGCTCAGATCTGGTAGTTTGGAAGTAAAAGTACTAGTAGTTTTCTACTCGACTACTGGACCATGTACAGCAATAAAGTTTAGAATGAATAAAATGAAAATCCACACATTCATTGGATGCTTTGAGTCCAGTGTCAGTTTGAATACTCGTAAAAGTTACGAAAGTACAAGAACACACGATTCTGAGACCTTACTGAAATCTGCGTGCGAAAATGCTAAAGCACACCTGATCCTTAAGAGATTTCGCTAGCACGTCGGCTCCGTCGATTGTCATGTCGTGGTGGTAGTGAGTGGCAAACACTTCCACTGACCCAAATGAATGGCTGCGTCATTGCCTTATCAAATGGACCACCGCCATGGTCTCTGGCACTGCTACCTATCACCAATGACTTATAACAACACTTCTATCACCAAAACCTGGTATTCCTTAAAAAGTCGTATACCTTGCGAAGAAAGCTCTTCATTCACTCTGTAAGTCAAAGATATTGAAAATAAAAAACGTTTCTTCGAACGATTTCATGACCTATCTTTGGTAGTCGCGTATAGTTGAAGTATAAGTATTGAAGTATAGGTATGAAGTATTTTATTACATTCTTGCCAGAATAAGCCAGCAGTCCATCTTAAAGTCCATGGAACGGATATACATTGAGTCAATTCAAGGAAGCTCGGTGAAGTCGAATGCATGGTGCATCTCTTACGGATTAAATGAGCGCTAAATGCTTTACCTCGCTATTCTTCATCAACCTGTGACTCAGCTGCATGGGAGAACTATAAAATTGAGTCGGGCTGGTAGGAACAGAGACCTCGATGGACTGGCAAGTCGGTGGATTTTTTGAAAAACCTGGTCGGAATGTGGCTTGTTGTTGTTTTTTTTGCACGGATCATCTTCAAATAGCTCATTGTGATTCTTGTTCTTTTTTTGTATAGGTGAATAGGGTCTCCGCAATCAGAGAATCAATTAGGTCGATTTTCTTTCCAAGAGGCTATGATTTTTTCCCTAGTGTGGGTAAGGTCTTCGCTTATATAATTCTATCTTTTCCTTTTGCCTATTTAATTTTTGGGAAAAGTTTTGCCTTTATTCTTTTCTTTCCCAAAATAATACTGATGTTATTAGGACGAAATATTTGCTGTGAACTGTGCAGGTGTTAAAAGTACGCGATCGATCCCGGCCTTTAAAAAACCTAATCAATAGAAGGAAGAGCGCGTTTTCGAACAGGTTAGGGTTTGTGCAGTGAATTTTCCAGTGAGGTTGTATAGTAGTATTAATCGCACAAAGCTATACAACAGTACTACTACCATGCGATTTGAAAAAGTAATTCGGCGAAATGTAGCCATTGAATCCCAAGACACAAGGAAACGATCTAGTGTCATCTCAGAAACATCACTTGGTCACTGACGAAAATAATTTGGTCCTTTGTGCAGGAGTGGTTGGAAGCCGATTTTTCGAGAAGAGACTCTTACAACATCTTTATAAATTTCAGCACCTTCCAAAAACAGGTAATAATTTTATGAATTACTATATATATTCACCCTATAGAATACTAGGAATTTTATGCCGTAATGACAGTTTAGACAATATACAGTAGCCCGTCATTAACGATGTTCTGTCAAAATATACAAATAGCACGACAGAACGCAGAGGTTAGTATTGTATTGCATCTTCAATCATATTACAAAACTTTAATTATGTAGAAGAAAAAGTATTCACAAGAAACTGGTCACATCGCACACTCGCTATACGGTAGAAAAAACTTGACATATACTGTTGTAAATACGTATTGATTAATCCTTAGTGAACTCTATTACCTATAACACATTAAGCATAATAAAACTATGGATGCCATCGTGTGTCTATTCGTGAGAGGTTTTCATGGTTGCGCGCTTTCTCGCTGTTAACTTCCTTCTGCAATGTTGCTGCTCCTTGTGTCGCCACTCCTAAAATTTCCTAGTCATTGCGGCTGAAATTACTAGCATAGCGACATGAAAATATCTTGCAACATTGTAACATAACAGAGAACAATTTACGCGCAAAAATACCAATAAATATCCAAAATAGAATATCTCGAAGAAATCTCAAAAATAAGCTGGGACTTGGGCGTTGTCTCAGCGACCACATTGGCGAGCTAATAAGCTTCATTACAGGCCCTTACCTGAAATTTTTTCTGAAGAATATGCCAGGTCGACACATGCAATTTGAATTTCGACCTGCCTAGTCATGGTTATCATTAATGACTACTTTGTCAATGATCAAGGGACGAAGTAGTAAGTGCTGATCACGACTGAAGAGACAGCGCACAACAGCCGCAATATATGACTCCTAAATAGTCTCCTGAAATTACATCGAGAATCACACTTTATACAACATAAAGGACGCGGTGAGAGAACACAGTTCACGTAGCGGAGCGTCCTCAATGAAATGCAACATCACACTATTGTTCCATTAGCAAGCTGAGGCGATAAGCGGTAATGCATCGCAAGAAAATATATATGTAAAGACAAGCCAGTATAATCCCATGGCTGTTTGCCTGCTGATAACGACTAACTAAGGAAAAATGGAAGTTGCAGGCTCACAAACAGTGATCGAAATTGTGGACAATCGCTTCATTCCACTATGCTCTTTAACACTCTGGCCGCATTATTTGCTTTGATATTTGTATATATTCTGTTTATTACTCGTATTTGTTTGAGTCGGTGACAGTTCGAGAAGATGGTGAAGATTAGATTCCCGACCAGCACATCAAAAACATTGCAGTTTCCAGGGAAAAGTAGGATTTAGTTAGTAGTTCACATAATTACTATGGAAATATATGGTAATTTAAAAGAATACGAACAATTGACGAAATCGGCCCTCGCAACTGCTACCACATCGAGATTACTTACGAAGTAGTAGAACTTATGGAGGACGACCACTTCACACGTGACGCTCAACATGGTCTTCATAGGAATATGGAGAGGTATTCGATGAGCTGCTGTCTGATTCTTTGCCGTGAATCTCTTAGTCGGATAATATTAGGCTGTAACATACGAAATGTTTGATTTTAAATGGAAAATTTAAATAATAAATAACCACAACCTTAGCTTTAACTTTTTCAAAAATAAGTAAGCGTTTCAAAATAATTAGAGTAAGTAGAAAGTAAATAGAAGGTTCTGCCTAACCGATGTCGCTGTTGTCTCAAAATTCTACACAGGATCAGACCCTTTATAGAACATAAAACATGCGGTGAGAGAACCACTTATCGGAGCATTCTCAATGATACGCAACTTTGCCTTATTGCTTCATTAACAAACTGAGGGGATAAGCAATAATGTACAGCTAGAAAATATACATGGCGAGTGTTGTGGCACGTCCGCTGCTCCTTTCTCTCCTCACCATCACTACAGCGTTCGGATGTGCAGTAGGACCAGGTATTAAGCGCAATTTTTTCTTGTAGTGAAAACATTTACAACTTAAAGCACGAATTTATTAACTTTAGTCGTGCCAGTATCTCTAGTATTTCCTGTTTTCAAGAAAAGTTGTAGTGCAATGAGCAATGTTTTAAAAGGAATTGTTTCGTTCCCACCTCAGCGGTGGCTGAGCCAATTTTCCTAATATATGGTACCACTAACGGTGAGATTAACCAATCACCATTACCGAAAGCCGAAAGTACCGAAAGCCTGTAGTAAAAATATCTTGGTTCATTACCTCTCCTCTCACCCCTCTCACACGAAAAGGGCGCTTATAAAAAACATGTTTCGAACAGCAACCAACGTGTGCACGGGAAGAGAGCAGAGAGAGGAGTCCCGGAACTTGGCACGGCAAATAGCCGTTTCTAATGGCTACGAAACTGTAGCTCAGAATAGGTGTACAGAAAATCGTAGGCCTCCAAACGACAACTCTAGCGATAGAAGGGACCCGTTTATCCCACCCTTCATCTCAAATGATATAAGTACAGCTATAAAACGCTGCTTAAGAAGGGCGCGCTTAGAGAATTCGGTGAGCGTAGTTGAAATACCACCGAGTAATCTTAAGCGCCAGCTAGTTCGTAACCGCCCATATGACCGTCTATGTGCAACTCAAAATTGCATAATTTGCCCCAGTGGTAGAGACGGTGATTGCATGAGCTCGGATATAGTTTATCTGATCTCCTGTAAGACGTGTGGTGACGAATACATTGGCGAAACGGGNGTTTATCCCACCCTTCATCTCAAATGATATAAGTACAGCTATAAAACGCTGCTTAAGAAGGGCGCGCTTAGAGAATTCGGTGAGCGTAGTTGAAATACCACCGAGTAATCTTAAGCGCCAGCTAGTTCGTAACCGCCCATATGACCGTCTATGTGCAACTCAAAATTGCATAATTTGCCCCAGTGGTAGAGACGGTGATTGCATGAGCTCGGATATAGTTTATCTGATCTCCTGTAAGACGTGTGGTGACGAATACATTGGCGAAACGGGTAGACCCCTCTGTGTCCGCATAAAAGAACACTTAGCTGGCAAGCATAGACCAAATACCCCGCTAGGCACGCATAGGACCCAGAGACATAACGGGGACGACTTCGAAGTATGTGTCACGATCCTCGCACGCGAATCAAGAACACAGGCGCGAAAAACTCTCGAGGCATTCTGGATTAATTCCAGAAATCCGAAAATGAACCGCAGGAAAGAATGCCTCATTATCACGCGTGATATAGGGCAGTATATAAAACTGCTTTTCCGATGTGAGGGGCACATTATACTTCCACGTGATTTCTGTGCGGTTGGTCTCTACGTGACATACTTAGTGGAAACCTCATAGAAAGCGGTGAGTTTGCAAAGCTGTGTTCAAAGTGATTGAAATCTTGGTTTGGAGTTTCTTTGTTTGGTTATGGAGGCGTCTGGCCGAGTGAGTTGCTATCAACTTGACCTTTCCAGGCTCTGAAGAAGGCGAAATTCGCCGAAACGTCAGCTTAATCGTGAACAAAGAATAGTAACACCTCGCGTTTGCCCAACAAAAATACGAAGAAAATCACTTGATCAATGCCGNCAAATACCCCGCTAGGCACGCATAGGACCCAGAGACATAACGGGGACGACTTCGAAGTATGTGTCACGATCCTCGCACGCGAATCAAGAACACAGGCGCGAAAAACTCTCGAGGCATTCTGGATTAATTCCAGAAATCCGAAAATGAACCGCAGGAAAGAATGCCTCATTATCACGCGTGATATAGGGCAGTATATAAAACTGCTTTTCCGATGTGAGGGGCACATTATACTTCCACGTGATTTCTGTGCGGTTGGTCTCTACGTGACATACTTAGTGGAAACCTCATAGAAAGCGGTGAGTTTGCAAAGCTGTGTTCAAAGTGATTGAAATCTTGGTTTGGAGTTTCTTTGTTTGGTTATGGAGGCGTCTGGCCGAGTGAGTTGCTATCAACTTGACCTTTCCAGGCTCTGAAGAAGGCGAAATTCGCCGAAACGTCAGCTTAATCGTGAACAAAGAATAGTAACACCTCGCGTTTGCCCAACAAAAATACGAAGAAAATCACTTGATCAATGCCGAGGTTAATAGAAAGTCGGTCGTGGCAATCACCATTAATTTATTTACCTCACAATTTTTTCTACTTATTTGCTTGGAAAGACTAAATAAACCTGATTTTCATTACCTACCTATTGAAAAGATCACGTAATTTTCTTCTGTTTACTGTCGATACATAGACGACTGTTTCATCGTCTGTTCCACACAAGAACAGATGGATGTGGGCTTTGAATTGCTAAACCGACAGTCAGAGTATATAAAATTTACATGAAAAAAAACCTACCGAGAATTGGCTTCCATTCTTAAACATCCAAATAAAGCTCTCAGAAAGTGGCTATGTAACAAAATGGTATCGCAAGCCAAGTAGTGAAAGCATCCTAGTTGACTGCCTCTCCTCGCATCCTTCACACATGAAAAGGCACTTAACAAAAATATATATCGCACGGCTAAAAATGTGTGTACAGGAGAAGAGGAAAGGAAGGAATTGAGAAGCCTGGCACGAAAAATTGCCATTTCCAATGGCTACGAAGTAGAATCCACTCGGGTTAGAGGAAAACGTTGGGTAGTTTCCAAAATAATATTTCAGACGAAAGTAGGATCCCCTTTAAGCTGCCCTTCATATCAAATAAAGTAAGTCACACCATTAAAAGGTGCTTAAGAAAAAGTGGTCTTGAAAATTATGTAACGATCATTGACATCCCACCCAATACCCTACGCCACCAGTTAGTTCGAAACCGTTTCTATGATCGTTTGTGCAGCTTAGAAAACTGTATGATCTGTCCTAACGGGAGAGACGGGGATTGCATGAGTTTAGGTATAATATACTTGATTTCATGTAATGCATGCGGCGAGGAATATATCGGGGAAACGGGTAGACCACTTTGTGTCCGCATAAAAGAACATCTAGATGGAAAAGCTAAAATCCGTTTAAACATCCCTCTAGGTACGCATAGGACACAAAAGCACAACGGCGACGATTTTGAAGTGAATGTGCGGATCCTGGCGCAGGAATCGAAATCATCAACGCGCAAAACTCTTGGCGCGTTCTGGATAAATTTCAAAAATCCAAAGATGAACCGGAAGGACGAATGCCTCACTATCACGCGTGACCTGGCGCCCTATTTCAAAATGATATTTGGACCCCGAGGGGTGTCTTGCTCGCGACCCCACGTGGGCTACGTGTGAGCCAGTCCCGCGCGTAATATCACGGTGAATGGCCTTTCTGTTCAATATGGCGTCTATTTGAAAGCTTGATCTTCATTAACACTTTAACCTTTCTTTTCCACCGAATAATAAAATTATTCTAATATTAAATACGTCCAGGCTCTCAGGAAGGCGAAGTCACCGAAACGTCAGCCATCGATCAATAACATCAAAAACAACGACAACGACAACGAAGATCTGTAGCAACCTCGCGTCAGCTTAAAAATATCAGTTTATAAGATCACATAAATAAATATATCAACTATCTATGCCGAATACAACCACAACGTTGCTGAGATATTTGCGAAACTCTGGACCGCAGGTGTCTATGGTGGGGAACGAACGCGCTATTGCCCTTTCCGGGAAGTAACGCGTTCACCACCATACCATGCGGGTCCTTTGTTTCGCCTGTCTTTCAGCTTTTTCTATCGATCTTTTTTTTGCCACAGCAATCACCCGTCAGCGGAGTTGATCTGGGGAGCGCAAATCGGCATAGAACACAGTTAAGCTGCGGCTGTAGTTGAAATCACAATGTTACACCTTTTTATTTTCTGCCTACTATAATTTCGCGGCAGGTTACTAAGCGTTCCCCAACATAGACACCTGCGGTCCAGAGTTTTGCAAGTATCTCAGCAACGTTGTGGTTGTATTTTGCTTAGTACCCTGCAGCGAAATTATGTTAGCCAGAAAATAAAAAAAAGGTGTAACATTATCTATGCCGAAGTTTATAGAAAGTCGGTCTTTCGTGCTACAGGATATTCTTCGTATTTCTGTTGCGCAAATACGAGATGTTATTTTATTCTTTATTCGCATAAAAAAACACCTAGTCGGTAAGCGTAAGCTAAATACCCCACTAGGCACCCATAGGACCCAGAGACATAACTGGGAGGGCTTTGAATAACGGATCACGACCCTCGTGCAGGAATCGAGAACACAAGCGCGCAAAACTCTTGCTGCAGGATAGTTTATCCGTTGAAAAACAAACTCTTATCAACTGATAGTCGTATCAACAACAACCGCCTTGTATAAAAGAAAACTGCTGGGTGAGTATGCATAATTCGTGCGGTGTTCCACTTACGAAAAGATCCGTCTCGTTGCGATAGCGAAGTCGCCACATCGAGAAGAACAACGATTGTGGGCCATCGACTCGGATCATCTGCTCAGATAAAGACGAATACGGCGAAGAATTGAGCAGCTAAGCGCGAAATACCTGCTCGGACACTTCTTAACAAGAAGATTGCCTCTCTGGTCATAAAGGAATTTTATCTCAACGCTCGCTCTGCCGATCAGGTGAATCATAGAACGGATTCTCAGTTGTTTTTCCTTTTCCGTTTTGATGCGCATATGATGGTGTATTCTTATAGAGGACTGCAAAAACACTCGTGTTCTCGCTTGTCGCAGACAGTTCTAAGATAACGTTTGACTTTATCGAGAGTTTGATCCACAATCTCTGCCGCTTGCACGAAATTGTCAGTGCATCGGCGTCAGTTCCAGTAGCACCAGTTGTTGTTGATCGCTGCGCGATGAGAGGATACAATGTTTAGATAGCTAACTCATAAGTTTTGTTTCGTTTGGCTGTTAAATTTGCGTCAATAACTATGTCATCACAGAAACGCTCCACCATGCTCGTATGGAATCACCACTATGGACGACAATTGCGAGGGAACAAAACGCATGGCAATGCGCTGGGGTCCGGACAACTTGTCAAGACGGACCATCCAAGTATCCAAGTGTCATTACAGAAGGCAACACCATATTGTTATCAACGACATCAAAGAAACAAACGAGCGGCTACTGAAACACGGAGATCTTCGAAAACTGTGATATAGCGCTTAGCTATACAACGTTTAGCATCATGTTTTTACCATCCACCTCGCTCTAATCTTACTATAACCTTACATAATAAATCTTACATGATATCATCGTTACCTATTATCCGTTTCATTTTCAACGAACGTCTTTGCCTCAAGCTTCTCCTCTCAAAATGATGTTGGTGTGGTCAGCACAAAATGTTTGCTGTGAACTGTTCAGATGTTAGAAGTACGTGATCGGGTTCGATCTCCACAAAAAACCTAATCAGTAGAAGAAACAATGCACGTTCTCAAACAAATAAGGGGTTTGCGCAGTGAATTTCCCAGTAAGGCTGTATTGCATTGTATTCATTGCACAAAACTGGACAACAATACCACTACTGTACGATTTGAAAAGTCAACGAAACGTTAGCCATTGAATCTCAAAACGTAAGAAAACGATCTAGTGAAATCTTAGCAACCACATTTGGTCAGTGACGAAAATAATATGGTTCTTTGTGAGTTGCTGTTGGAAGTCGATCTTACGAGAAGAAATCCTTGCAACATCTTTATAAATTTCACCTTTCAAAAAAGGTAACAATTTCATGAATTATTATTCACCCTGTGCAACACCAGGGATTCGATGTCACACTGGTAAAGTAGACAAGATACAGTAGCCCGTCATTGACGATGTTCTGCCAAAATATAGAAACAGTACGACAAAATGCAAAGATTAGTATTGAACTATCAATCACATAACGACACTGTACACGTCGTATACTCACTATACGGTGGAAAATTTTAGCATATACAGTTTTGCGAATACGTATTGATTAGTTCCTGGTGGACTCTATTATACCCATAACACATTAAGCATTCTCTGCAGCACAGTGGACTTCCTCTTGTAATGTGGCTGCACCTTGCGTCGCATTTCCAAAATTTTATAAGTCAGTGCGACTGAAATTGCTAGCATAATGACATAAAAATGTACACCAACATCATGACCTAACTGAGAACAATTTGGGCACAAAAATACCAGTGAATATCAGAATTGGAATATCTCGAAGAAATCATGAAAAAAAGCTGGGACTCACTTGTCGCCTCAGCGACCACAGTCGAGATGAATTTATTAGCCTCATTACAGGCGCTCGCCTGAAATTTCTTTTGAAGAATATGCCAGGTCGACGCCTGTAATTTGAATTTCGACCTACCTAGTCACGGCTATCATTAATGACTACTTCGTCAATGATCAGCGGTCGAATTAGTAAGTGCTGACAACGACTGAAGAGACCGCGGGCAACAGCAACAACAGATCACAAGTAGTCACTTGAAGGTACACCATGAACCACACTTTATAGAACATAAAAGAAGCGGTGGGAGAACCACGTATCGGAGCATTCTCAATGAAACGCAACTTTGCCTTATTGCTTCATTAACAAACTGAGGGGATAAGCAATAATGTACAGCTAGAAAATATACTTGTAAAGACAGGCCGATATAATCCAATGGCTTTTTGCCTGCTGCTAACGACTAACTAAGGAAAAATGGAACTTGAAACAGGTTCTACACGTCCTGTAATCGACCGATGTTTTATCCAAGACAGGTGCCATGGTTAGTGCAGTCTGTGGAAGCATGTATTTTTAATACCTACGTAGTTGGATACTTGGATGACCCTCCTTTGCTGGTTGTGCGGGCCCCAAAGCAATCTCCATTTTCTCGGGCTTTCGATGGTTTAGCCATTGTGGTTTTCTGGAATCCCAAAGTCAGCCTAGCCCAAGCTTTCTCCAGGTGGTCACCACCACGAGCATTCACTGACCCTGTGAATCAAAGAGAGATTTAGCACCATGCGGCTAGTTGGATACCAGGACGGTGGGGGATTCTGGTATTGGTTTACTCTTGCCAGGGCTTGCTGACGGAAACCCCAGGCTCTTTCTCAGCTTGTGAGGCTCTGTTGGGGAAAAAATTTTCTCCGCTGTAGATCGCTGTCCAACAAACAGAAACACCTTGAAGCCACGATGTGTTAAACCTTTGGAGGTACCTCTAATAACCCACAGAAAATTGCTTTTTTGGAACAGGTTTTACGAACCCTTATTGTTCTGTTGCGTATGACACTTCATTAACAAAGCCGTCATAGATAAATGAATTACGATGAAAACAATAATTTCTAACGCTTCGTGGCAGGGATATTGTTAGAGGGTTTAATAAGGCCTGTGAAGTATTCCGTTGACGAAGAGCTGCAAAGCGTTATCTCAACAGAATCAAACTTGGCAATTCCCCCAGTGAAAATCGAGGAAAGCAATCCTAAATAGCAATCCATTGACACGACGGCAGGTAACCTCGGATAACCTAGCAAGTTAGTGACCAATCTATTTCATGCAACACGATACAATAGTAACGCATCGGTCACTTCACACGTAACCCTCAGCATGGCCTTCGTACGAATATAGGAAATATTCTATGAGCTGCTGTTTGATTCTTTGCTGTGAATCTCTTAGTTAGATAATATTAGGCAGTAACTGCCACGACCGACTTTCTATTAACCTCGGCATTGATCAAGTGATTTTCTTCGTATTTTTGTTGAGCAAACGCGAGGTGTTACTATTCTTTGTTCACGATTAAGCTGACGTTTCGGCGAATTTCGCCTTCTTCAGAGCCTGGAAAGGTCAAGTTAATAGCAACTCACTCGGCCAGACGCCTCCATAACTAAACAAAGAAACCCCAAACCAAGATTTCAATCACTTTGAACACAGCTTTGCACACTCACCGCTTTCTATGAGGTTTCCACTAAGTATATCACGTAGAGACCAAAGTGATTGAAATCTTGGTTTGGGGTTTCTTTGTTTAGTTATGGAGGCGTCTGGCCGAGTGAGTTGCTATCAACTTGACCTTTCAAGGCTCTGAAGAAGGCGAAATTCGCCGAAACGTCAGCTTAATCGTGAACAAAGAATAGTAACACCTCGCGTTTGCTCAACAAAAATACGAAAATATTAGGCAGTAACATATGAAATGTCCGAATCTAAATGTAAACTTTAAATAACCACAACTTTAACGTTAACTTTTTCATAAATAAACAAGCGTTTTGAAATAGTTATTCATTTGATGCATCTTTTTACCTACAAAATATTTTCCTTACCTAAGAATATGGTTCACAAACTGTTTTATGCTTTTTCTTACATCTCTTTATATTTTGTCAGAAGTTAAATTTTTTTGCCAATTCGATGTTTTTCGTCAATGAGCAGACACGAGGTTGTTGTTATGGAATTTATTAGGATGCAACAGCAGACGTTTCGGCAGCTTCACTTTCATCAGAGCCTCGGAGTAATACATAGGCGAGGACCGCCTGTTTCGAGGACTGTCTTGAAGGCGGTCCTCGCCCATGTATTACTCTGCGCCGCTGCTATCCACCAACTAACTTAAATACTTACAACAAATAAACGGCTCTGAAGAAGGCGAAGCCGCCGAAGGGTCAGCTATTGCATCCTAATAAATTCCATAACAACAACCTCGTGTCTGCTCATTGAAGAAAAATATCGAATTCTCAATCAATGTCGTGGCTAATAGAAACTCGGTCCTGAAAATTTTCTTGGTCAGTTTTAAGCTCTGGAGGTCAAAAATGAATTTTCATTAAAATTTCTTTTATGAGTTCGAACTCGGTCGTTGGACAGCAGAGATGGCTCGAAACATTAATGAAGTTCGGGGTGAAGGTTGCGTTAGTGAATCAACAGTGCGAACATGGTTCCGGAAATTCCGACTTTTTTTCTAAATTGTCGTGTGTTCTTATTCTTCTCAACAAAAAAGAAATTCTTCTTGGTCGAATAGTAACGTGCGATGAGATGTGGATTTTCTGCGACAATTGGCGACGTTCAGCCTAATGGTTCGATTGCGACCAGCTTCCACAACACTTCCTAAGGCGAAAATTGCACCTAAAAGGGTTGTGATCACTAGGCTATGAAGCAGTGAACAGCCAACAAGTGTGAGGCATCGAAATAAAACTACTTCACGCCGTACTACGAAGCCAACGTAACGAAATGTTCGCAAGAGAGATGAAATGTGTGACGAAGGAACACCCTTGTGGTTTGCATTTGGTGGATCAATTTTCAAGGAGAATAGTAATATTGACATGCAATTCTATTAGGTTTAATGCTAAAATAGCCTTGTAGCAAAAGTTTGAGAATCTGTTGAATAATTCACGTGTCTCAGCGTCAAGAAACCATAGTCAAGTTTTTGATGCTAGGAGTCAAAATACGGTTGATAATGCGCGAAAAAAGTCTACAGTCACCGTACTTGAAAGCATGACAGTACCTGAGAGTTCGCACTTGATATTCGAATTGGGCTCAAGTTTTTCACCATCACAGCCCATTTCTAAAACCTCTAAAACAACTTCGTGTAGAATAGTATAAAACCTCTATGAGCTTGAAGATCGACTCTGCTATCCGGCTAAGAAGGTGGTCATCAAATGGAGATGAAAAACAACAGGCGGCGAAATTACCACCATCTCCTTTCCCTAGAACGTTTTTTAGATAGCAGGACACTAACGACGAAATTGACATAGAATTCCGCATGTCTTCGGATGGCGTTCTCAAGATCCTTAATCACTACCAAGAGAGAAGGTTTATCTTTAACCTTACAGCCACACAAAAACGTGGCATGCGAGAAATAAGAGAATTAATAAACTTGAAAACAGTAAAAATGTCTGCTAGTAATAAAGTGGGAGAATTCGTAGGTATTCCTCGCCAGTTAGATGTTGAGATAAGGGAGGGACACCTTAGTGATGCCGCCCTCTATCGCCCAACCTCTGGAAAGGAATACAAAAGTCAACACCGAAGGCTAAACAATCAATGGGTCAGTGTGGCAAAGGCTACGGGTTTAAAACAATGGGTTATTTCGCACTTTAAAATTAATAGGCCAATATGTCCCGCCTTATACCTAGTTATTAAAGCGCATGGGTTGGTATCACCTGATGATCTTGCGTCAACCAATCCGTCATCATTTAAGGTTAAACCCATCAGCTGTGTAGGCAGGCCAACGGATAGAATAACCTGGTTTTTAAGCCTAATACCTACCCAGTTTCTTAACCACATTCCAGCTCACCTCACAAACACCCAAATGTTCCTAGAACGTCTACGTAACGCGTCTCCTAATAACGCGTACGTGATAGAGTCCGTCGACGTTTCCGCGCTTAACACCAACGTATGCACAATTCAAGCCATCCATGAACTTCTTGTTGAACATGGAGAAAGAATAAATATGCATGGCTTGTCGATCTAGCAGCTTATGGCTTTCTTAGAGGAGTGCCTAAACTGCTCGATTTTCAGATGGCCTGGGAAATATTTCGCGCAAATAAGGGCGTCGGAAATGGGACAGCGACTGGCACCAAGCCTTGCCATTGTGTTTATGTCTAAGATAGAAGCCCCAGTTCTCGATCTCCGGGCACTACTCTACTGCAGATATGTAGATGATTGTTTTGTCGTCTTCTCTACGCAGGAGGAGATGGACAAATGCTTTGAATTATTGAACGAGTAGTTTGAGCGCATCATGTTCACCCATGAGATACCAAATGAGAACTGGCTTCCATTTCTTAACTTTGAGGTCAACTTATCAAGTAGTGGTTATACATAATCAAGTGGTACCAAAAACCAAGTAACAAAAACATCCTGATTCACTTCCTGTCTTCCCACCTCTCACACACATAGAGGGCGCTTGTGAGAAACATGGTTCGAACAAAGACCTCTGTGTGCACGAGTAAGGAACTAAAGAAGGAATGGCGCGACTTGGCTCTGCAAATAACCATCTCCAACGGCTACGAAATAGCAACCTCACGAGATAAGTTTAGAAGGAAAGGAACGAAACGAAACGAACGCTTTATCCAGAACAAACTCCCGTTTACCATACCCTTCATTAGCGATGAAATATGTGAAGTGATAAAGCGATGCTTACGAAGGGCAGATCAGGAATCGCTAGCGGTAATTCAAATATCCTCGAATAATCTTCGTCGTCAATTAGTTCGTAACCGCCTATGCGACCGTCTATGTGGAACATAAAATTGTGTAATTTGCCCTTATGGCACGGACGGTGACAGCATCAGTTCAGGTACGATATACCTGATCTTTTATGGCACCTGCGGAAACGAACATATTGGCGAACAAGAAAACGGGCAGACATTTATGTATCCGCATAGAAAAACATAGATGGCAAACAGAAAGTAAAAGTAAGGCAAGGTACGCCACTAGGGGCGCATAGGATACAAAAGCATAGCGGGGACGATTTTGACATAAAAGTCGCTATCCTCGCACAAGATCCTAGAACACCAACGCGCAAACTCTTCGACGATTTTTGGATAAATGTCAAAAATCCTGCAATGAACAGAACGGAGGAATGCTCCGAGATCACACGTGATTTCGCCCTTCCCTCCGTATCGATCGTTGATGTGGGGTGGTGCAGCCGTCAACCGTATGCGAATCTGAGCGGCTGTTCTTCCTCGGTGGAAGACAGGTGAGAAAAGCGGTGGGTTTTTCGAGTAGCCGCAGATCGTGTGATTATCGTGCAGATTTTTATCCTTCTGTTCGTCCTGTTGAAGCGTTTGACCTAGCAAGTTTGTGCACCCTTCCAAACTCTGAAGAAGGCGATTCTGACGAAACATCGGTTACGGCTGCCTTGTATGTGTTATTGTATGGAAGTAAACGTATGCTACCACAACGTTGCTGAGATATTTGCAAGGACTCGCATGGTGTGGTGGTGAACGCGTTACTCCCCGGAAAGGACAATAGCGCGTTCGTTCCCCACCATAGACACCTGCGGTCCAACAGAAAGCTTCCTATTCACCTTTATTAAACCCCGTAAAGGTACTGATGCCTTCACAACGGTGACTAAGCCTTCGATTGTTTCTACGTGGAAGGACAGTTCCGCGTGAAACTCGTTGCCCGAGAATTCTCATAACATTGGAATTCAGTGGAAGCTTCACAGAGTTTGAGCTCTACCATAAGCAAACGCACATGCTGACAGAAATATCTTGCAAAGCTCTCTAATTCTATTTCTCAGAAGTCATCTGTTTAAAGTTCTAGAAAACGTCACAGACAAATAACGGTCTACTGGGCAGAAACATTCTGAATTACCGAACGACATTCACTTCTACCCACTGAAGAAAATTTTGGAAACTGATGAACATCAATGATGCGGGAGAGGTTTGAACTAGGAATGGATATGACTACTCTATCAAGCACAGGTTTTCAATGCCTCTCAGCAGTAGAAAAACCACTCAAGCATGGAATAAAATCTTAAGAATAGGAATTAGTTATAACATACAAGAACGTGTCGCATTTCATACGTGGCTCTTCTTTAAACACCTCCGAAAAATCAATAAAGAGAATTGACTTACTAGTTAAATAAAACGCTGCCTCATCATATGAAACAGCTCAACAACCGATTTTATTTCCTCTGTGCACTACGGAGAGAGGAAATTTAGACAGCGCTTTGTGACAATCACCTTTCCACTACTCTCATTGTTATTCAGTTCTTTCACCTCTTCTCGTCAAAAAACCAAAAAAAAAGTTTGACGTTGCAGATGGGTAGAAGACTATGCCTATCTCTCGATGAACATTTTCCTGCAAAACTTAACGAAAAAAAGAGTTTTTCACCCTTCCTAGAGTAGGTCTTAGCAAGTCACTTGTGATATCGCTCCCATAGATACCACTCAATATTCTTAAAAGAACGTCTAGGGAACGTCTGATATTTTCATTGTAAAGAGACAACTTCTTTTCCTACTTGACTAGTAATCTCGTCAAACCCTAGCAGTAGGTCTGTGCGATTGAGCCATAAACACTTTCCTTTGAAGGCATCCAGATTTCGATATCGACGGCGAAAATGTCAGGAAACGACTGTCATGACCTGGATGCTTCTCGAAATTTCACGGTTACAGCCACAAACGATATAAAACATTTGCACTGCTGAGGCGAAAACTTGGTGTTAAAAAATGACAGAGAATCCGGTATTGATTAATGCGTGTTAGATTCGGCATTCGTTCGATTTTACCAAGAATTGTAAGAGGTGATTGAATGCGTATCAGACCTACAAATAACTCGCGATGGCTTGCTGACGCAAGAAGTATTTGCTGGCCGTAGAGGAACTGAACGCTTCCATAGCCCAGAAGAATTAACCGAACCGATGCCCTTTCGTGTGTTACAGTACACCCCTTCCCATCTTCCCACACGAGGAAATTTGCAGTGACGGAATTTTTTCACGAATACGGCCTTTCTGATTACGGTAGAACATGAAAAGTGCAAGGAAAGTTTTGTAGCGATACTGATCGTCGCTAAGAATTTCATCGAAACAATACGAAGGTGCTTATTCAGCTTTCTTCGTCTTTCACGAAAACATCATAAAACAGCCGACAATGTTTTCAATTCTTATGTGCGAAGACGAGAAACTCTGTCACAAATATACGTGATGAATGATTTTGACTGCATATTGGAATTGAGTTAGTGTTTCATATTTGTCGCCTTTAACGCTGCTTGCTTGATAGCAGGGATTTCCTACAGAGAATTTCTAGATTTCTTCCGCACGTGGTTGAGGGAAGTTTCTGATATCTTTCACAGTCAAGTAGTGGTCAGGTAGACAACTTTTGAAGGAGGTCAACTTCAATCACTGAGGAACATATGAATATTCATTGATGTCGACGAAATTTAAACCAAAAGTGAGAATTGAATTTCTGTTTTTACAATACTTTTTTCAAATACGCGTCAATCTACAGCTCGAACATGTTTTGCACGTAACAACTAAATGAGCAGAAAAAGACTCAGGTAGGCGTGCAAGAATGTCTAACGTTTCATAAGTTATCATTATCTAGACATTCCTTATTCAAAAAACCATTGAGGGCTGCAATTGCTCATCAGAGGCAGTGGTCGCTGCCCTAGTCAAAACAGGTCAGTGACAAGGTTTGTTTCTCCTGCACACGAAGGAGAAATGTGGAGATTAAAACCGCGCTCCATCAACTTTCACCTTTATTGGAAATGTCGAACGCTTAAATGGGTGGCAAAGGAGGCGCTTGCTCAGTGTCACCTCGACAGCTTCCTTCTTCATTTCAGTGCACCGTCTGCTTCAGCAAAGTGCAGGTTGTGAGCACGAGCTGACAACACTTTATGCCCTGATGCAGTTGTTTTTTCACGCCTTAGGGATACGAATCTGGCTTGCCACAAAGACAAGAATCTCATCACCACAAAGAATTTGAAATAGAAACGATAGTATCCAAATGAATGCGATTTTTGAGTTTTTGCTATTTTCCGGTAGGAATGCTGCTTGTGAAAAGCTGTTTCCTTTTTGTCATTCGATAAATCTGTGGGTAGAGTTTTCCCCAGGAGCGCATTTTTATCGATGCCGTTTTGTCGATTCTACATTTCCTCGTTTGTGGGAAAGTTAAAATTCAATGTCACTGCAATAAAAGTCACATGGCCGACACCCAATTTAAACTGTAGCAGGTGAGAAATCAAAGCATTCGATGAATTAAACACTCGCCCTCACACGTCGTTCTCGTTCAACGCTTGGCGTACGTTGTACCTTATTTGTCGATTTCAATATGCTTCTCAATAGCAGAGTCCTCAATACCAACGCCAACCGCAATGAAAATGACGGATTTGAAAAAATTTCTTTTCGTCCTGAAAATGTCAAGAAGATCCCTAATACCTGCGCAGTGGCCACTAAGTACAAATTCCTAGTAGAAGTCCATTGCCGATTTTTGACCAACCCTACTAAAAGCAAGAAATCTTCTATTTAAGTGAACATGTCAGTAGCTACTACCATCCAATTATCTTAAGGTGTGATCCTCATAGCCATGAACGGAGTGGCAAACACGGCGAATGTTCTGACGCGTCCGTTGCTGTTTTCTCTTTTCACCATCACAGCAGTGTTCGGATGTGGAGCAGGACCAGGTACTAAACATGTTGTTTTTGCTGTAAAAACATTTGTAACTGAAAGCATAAATTTGTGAATCTCCATCATGTTAATATCTCTAGTATTTTATGCATTAAAATAGTCGTGCTGCAAAGACCAGTATTTTAAACGAAATAGTTTCGTTCCCAACTCGGAAGTGGTCGAGCTAATGCCAAAGTTTCCTGACATGTGGTACCAACAACGGTGAGATTAGGCAATCCCCATTTATTTAATCACTTGACAGTTTTTTCAGTCATTTGTTTGGAGAAACTCGTTAATTCTAACTTTCACGTTTCGATTAAACAGGCTGCGAAATTTTTTCTATTTATACATCTTCAATAAAAAGTTTGTTGAATTTAGCCGCAATGAGCACAAAGACCTTCACCGTTACCGGCTTCACCTTGCCGGTGCAGATGGGTTTTTCAATGGGAGCTGGTGTAGCTGCTCAGGTCTCCGGTATTGCATCGAGTGCAGATGCAGCCAGAGGATTTGTGATGCGCACTGTAATGCAAGCAGTGAGTTCACATTTCTTGAACAGGTTTAATGAAACCCTCGACTTTTAAAGGATTCGTGGGCACTTTGCTTATAACCCTGCCTGTTTGGTTTCGTGTAGTTCAGTTGAAAAACTTTTTGCAAATTCTTCCAGTTAGCGAAAACTTTGTCCTTTAGGTGTTTGACGTTCTTGAACAACAAGGTCGTGCTGCCGGCCTCTCCGATCCCATAATCCAAATCATTTTGGATCAGCTCACTGTGAGAATAAACTACGAACCCCTGCAATGCGTGGAAGTAGAAGTTAACCGTCCTAGTGCTAACCTTGGAGACGCGATTGATGGTGGGTTTTCAGTATTCGGCGGCCGATCGGCAAATTTGGAATCTGAAGTAAGGAAATACTTGTATTGCCAGGAAAACATCATAGATAGTTCAGATCACCAGTAAACAATGCAATGGGGCAAAACCGTTTCCACGAAAAGCTTGGACATTGTACTCCTTTGAAGTTTAATCGACATTGAACAATTATTTTTGTGAAGATTGCGCAATCTTACAGTAACCTTGAAAGCAATGACTTTTGTGTTAAAATTACTTGAATCAGTTGGACTGAGGCAATGCAAAGTTGGCTGCAGATTAAACCACTATGGAAAAGGCTCCGACTTTTGTTCTAATGAAAAGATACGCTTTTCTCCTTCAATAAAAAGTTTTGACAGTGAACAAAGCTTGGTCCATTTCAAAAAGCTTCTTTGAAATCACTTGACTACTTCACAGACTACTTTTAAGTGATTCATATAGCCAGAGGCGATTGAACATCGATTGTTCACACAATGCAGGCAAAAATAACTAACAGAAATTAATTCTCATAGTTGTTTAATTTTCTAATGGAAGCGAACCATCTAATGAAGCAATTTCTTTCAGCCCCGGCGAACATGATGACAAAATGCATAATCTTTGGAAACACAGTGACCGCAATTTGCAGAATGGAATGTACGCTGAGCACTGGACAAAACGTATTGGGTATTCCCGCCCAGCACTTGTCAATTTCAGGAACTCTCACGGTCTGGACAGCTTCCTTTTCCACACAGTTTCATTTTGAAAGGAAAGATACCTCTACAGACCACAAACCCGATCATGGCGAGCTGGTCGACAGAAATGTGGCAAGGCGTGGTGAACAGAGTGGTACGACGGCTGGCATCGGGTCCGCTAGGATCGAACTTCTTTTCGGCATCTGCCACCGTGTCTTGAAACAAGAAGTCGATCGAGACCTGCCTGGAGTGGACAACTTTTTTTTAAGCCGTTGTAGCATAAAGACAATAAACCATTCAGCTGCAAAACTCTTCAATAAAATAAGAAACGTAAATATTTTGTTCTACATTCAGAACATTTATTGATCCTCTGGTTAACCTACTGAAGTCTCCACGTGTACAGTAAAAGCAAGAAGGAACTTCGTTGTTTGTAACTGAAGAAATTCTCTTTTTTTCTTGGTCTAAAGAGACGAGTTTAGAGAAGATTGCAAGAATTAGAATAAAAAATGGTTTGAACAAATATTATATATAATTCACTGTTTTTTGGAGAAGCAACGGACGAGGCTGTCACTTCATCATTTATTTATGAACAACCTGACGCCTTGTTTTCTTTGAGCACTACACTGAGTAATTCGTGCGGAGACTAACCGCAAAGAGTTCAAATTTAAGGGTAGTGTGCCTTTCTCACATTTCCATATTAGTTTCAAGCACCGTGCGAGATTACGCGTGATAACGAGGCATTCCTCGCAACGGGTCATTTTTAAACTCTTGGAATTTAGCTGGTATTTCGAGAGTTTTGCGCGCTGAATTCTTCGATTTTAACGTTAGTATGGCAGCTTTTACTGCGAATTCTTCCCGTTACCTTTCTGTATCCTATGCGCGCCTAGCGGAGTAGTGGTTTAACTCTAATTGTACAAAAAGCAGAGTGGTCTACCTTATCTTCCATGAGTTCGTCCACGCACTCTTTACAAGAATTTAGGGACACCGTACCCGAACTCATGCAATCACCTTGCCGTAGCTCATGCAATCACTGTACCTGCCGTAAATGCAAATTACGCAATTTTATGTTTAACATAGACGGCCATTCAGGCGGTTACGAACTAACTGGCGACGAGGAATATCGGTATCGATACCGATTCCTCTAGGTCTGCCCTTCTTAAGCATCGTTTTATAGCTACGCTTACTTCATCGTTAATAAAGGGCAATATAAACGGGACATTCTTTTCCTCAAGCGTTTCGTTTTAGCGCGTTCGTCTCCTACTGAACTTATCTCGTGCAATTAATATATCGCAAACATTCGAAATGGCTATTTGCCGAACCAAGTTGCTCGATTCCTCATTTAGTTCCATCTTCGTGCACACAGTGGTGGCTGTTCGAAACACATTTCTCGCAAAACCACTCTTCGTGTGTGAAGGGTGAGAAGACAGGAGATGAACTAAGTTGTTTTGTTACTTGGCTTTCGGTATCGCTTTTCCATGTAACCGCTACTTGATAAGTTGATGAGAACATTAAAAAATAGAAGCCAGTTTTTTTCCGTTTCTCCTAGGTGAATTTAATGTACGCAGACAAATTATTCATCAATTCAAAGCATTTGTCGATCTTCACCTGCATAGAAGAGATGAGATGATAACACGATCACCTATGCACCTGCGGTAGAGTATCGACCGGAGATCGAAACAGTAGCTTATGTTTTAGATATATACCATCATTTTAGGTTTCAAATGGGTAATATAGAGTAGAAAACGGATAGCGCAACGGTAGTGATGTCCGTCATCACGGCCGTAGTGTTGGTTCGATTCCGGCCGGGCCAACTAAGCGTCTCTTCCTTTCGGCGTCGGGAAATTGGTACCGGACTTGTCTGGAAAACAGATCATTCTTTGCAATCCAGCTGGGGACCTTCCAGCTCGGCTATCTCAGGACACCAGAGAGAACTGCCCGACCAGCATTCCGCGACAATCAAGATGAAATGAAAATCCTCATGCAGCAACCGAAGCCACACGTAAAAACTTCGAAGACCTTCTTGGATGATCGATGCGACGAAATGAGCTACTAGGAATACTAGGGAAAAAATTAAGAACACCTGAAAAACCATTAAATATTTCAGTGTAGAAGTAGAATGCAATAACCACTACGTCTGTTATGAGTTTTGAAAAACAACCATGCCGGGTTTGAACTAAAACGTTGATTGCGGTGGAATCTGTTCCACCAAAATCCTTCCGCCTTTGATTACTGTAATGTGTGGATAGTGTGAATAAAATCTTAAAGCGAAACTGCTCGTTGCTCAGAATTTTATTAGAATAATACAGAGCTGCTTATTCACCTTTATTAAAACACCATGAAGGCACTGATGCTTTCACAACGGTGATTATGCCGTCGAATGTTTCCGCGTATAAAGAAATTTCCGCACGGTACTCCTTGTCCGTGAATTGTCATAAGATTGAAATTCATTGGAAGCCTCACATAGTTGATGTTCTACCATAGTGAACCTGACGAAAATATCTTACAAAATTTTCCAATCCTCCTTCACAGAGGTCACCCGTTTACGGTTTTAGAAAACGTCAAAGACAAATAATCGCCTACTAGGCAGGAACATTGTGAATTCCCGAACAAATTTCACTGGTGCTGTAGAGTTTACAGTGCTTTCCGACGATTTGTTGGCAACACTTCTCTGCCGTAATTGTTTCGCTAGGATTCAAAAAGCTGGAACGAATCCGCCTGGATGCAGACCACCCACCACTCGCCATAACCTTTTTTAATGCAATTTCGGCTTTGGGAAACGTTGTCCGGGCAGATCGCAATCCAACGATTGAGCTGAACGTCTCCGGTTGTCGTACAGGATCCGGTTCTCGTCGCATGTCACAATCCTACCAGGAAAAGTGTCGCTTTTGTTGCGCAAAGTAAGAACAGACAATACTTCAAAACAACGATTTTTTTTATCATCTTTTAATTTGCGCAGCACCCACACCCACTTTTCGAGTTTTTTGTCTTTTCTGTCAGATCCAGGTGAGTGAATATTGTTTCCGTGTTTACACCTAGCTGTTTTTCAAGCTCTCGAACAGTTGTTCGCGTGTTTGCTTCCACTAGTGCTTTCGATTCATCGTCGTGAAGTTCATTGGGACATCCGCTGCCTTCCTTAACTTCGATGTCCAAATCACCAGATCGGAACTTCTGCGACCATGTTAGCACTATCGATTCACCAACACTATCTTTATCCCAAAGTTGAAAATATTCCGAGCTCCTGCTGCAGAATTTTTCCACCCTCCACTCGTACAAAAGAGGACACGAATACTACGTTGATCCATACTAAAGTTAAAGTCTATAAAAGTGTTAAAATAGCAACCTGTAAAAATCAACACTAGATATAAAAACGGAATCTTTTCAACAAAAATTTATACTAAACATACATGAAAACATAATTTTTATTTAAAAGAATCACACCGAAAATTAGAACAATAAAGTCGGATATTTCACCTGTTACAACCTAACAGATCCACTAAACTCAAGGTGCATGGCCATCAGGGTTGCCGCACGTAGTGATGATGAACAACGTCAAGTGTGCTTAATTGTGGCCGATAAGATTAAGCTCACAATACCGGATTCTGTAATGGATCAGATTACAATGACAGCGCTTCGCAACCTATTGGCGTGCTTTGCTTGCTAAGGAAGCAGTGAAGCAAAAGCGAAGGTGAATAAGAAGCGTTGTATTGTTTCAATAAATTTCTGAGCAACGAGCAGTCCCGCTACAAGATTCTCATCCCACTTTCCATACACTACCGTAATCAAAGAGGCAAGGCTGTTGGAGAAACAGATTTCATTGCAATCATCGTTTTGGTTCAACGCTGGTATGGCTGTTTATTTCAAAAACCATGACAGGTACAGTGTTTATTGCATTCCATACTAGAGTAATAAATAGTTTTCCAGGTGTTCTTTAATTCTTTTCCTAGTATTCTTAGTAGCGGGAAAAATGAGACATACCAATGTTGCCAGTTAATATTACGCGTGCCGAAACGAAAACACGGTGCTGTTAGACCAACAGCGCTCTTAGGTTTTTACAACCGGTGAAGAAAGCTGAATAGGCTCTTCCGTATTGCTTTAAGGAAATTGTGCTCGACAAGCAGTTTCGAACGAGTTTTTTTCTTCACCAGTCGTATGAATTATATCTCTATGTCATTGAGCAGTGCTTTTCGAATAGCTAACACTACCTTTCTAGGAATTCGTCTCTTATTACAGGTCGAGTTAATCGCCTTGCGATTTCCCTCATACCTTTTCCAATTTCAAATCTTTTTTATTTGGGCGGAAGAAGTGGAGAGAGCTGAGTGGCCTATGTTGCCCGCTATCATTCCAGTTCTGATAAAATTGCTGTGATGAAATTTCGGAGGCTTGGAATTTTTTAGAATTGTGGCCCGGCTTCGAGAAGAAATGCTTTTTGTTGTAAAAAAGATATCTTTCTCGTGTCAGCTAGAATGTGGAACTTTTTTTCGATCTTTTTGGTAAAACCGGAAGAAGAGTTAAGGGAAGATTGAATGAAGATGGAAATGGCGGCAGTGAAGTATCGAACCGAATGGTGTTCCTTATATACTGTGGGCTATTGTGAAAACGAAATGTTTAGGACAGCTTATTACCTTCGTTGACGGCGTGCGTTTGATACTTGAATGGCCCGTCCTCAATGTTTGTGCGGACCTCAACAATATTCTCACTTTTTCGGAGTTTGGCATGTTTAGCCACTGTGGTTTCCTGAAGTCCCGATGTCAGCCTAGTCAAAGTCTGCTTCAGGTCGTCACCAATATAGGCAGTCGCCGCCCTTGTGGATCACAGGGAGATTTGGCACTATGTGACTAGTCTGGTACCAGTCCGATGGTGAATACTGGTGGATATTGATTTACTCTTAGCTGCGCTCCATAAAAAAATTCTAAAGAAACGTCGGACTTCTTCTTAGCTTGGGGTGAGAGGAAGAGGGTCTGTCGGAGAATGAATCTCGCGCTGAGCAATGCAGCCGACACCCAGGAACACATTCCAGCGGCGATGATGCGGTAAACCATCGACAGGACACCTTATGTGTGTTGGGAACACTTTGTATGCACTACCATAATTATAGAGCTCCTGTTGAAAAATATGTCTTGGTTTATCACTTCAGCAGTTATGTGAGTCCTTTACATCGCTATCGCCTTTAAGCTGTAATGTTTTGGAAAAGCAAATTTTGGACTCTCTAAGACATCCTTGCTGGAAAATTAGGATGATGGACTTTCAACCTTTTTGATGCCGTGGAATTTCGATTCTTTCCGCAGTAAAATATTTCCACGTCACTTGGCATCGTCTTATTTCCAAGCACCTGCGTCGGTTTTAGAAAACGCTAAGAACGGACCATCTTAACACAAAAGGAAATATCATCTGGTCTAATTTTCGAAAAACCTGTACAACTCAACTGGCTCCGTATTAATGCAGTAGTCGAAGGAGGTGGGGATTTTACTCAATTCTAGTGCGGGAAGAGAACTTCACGAGAAATTTTCTGCCAAGGAATGCCGCCTTTGCATGTAGCAAACCGATGTCAATGTCAGCCCCACGAATTCATCGGTCATGGTATTACAAACTTCTATAGGGTAAGAGAACAACAATAATTTCTGTGCCCTTTAAATTGCACTTTGAAGCGACGAGAAATTTCATCGCATGGTTATTCTCGTGATCGCAGTTTCTCTTGTTTACCGTAAAAATTTAATGGATCAAGGAGGAAATGCAGTAGTTACTAGGTGCCCAGTTCAGTAAGCTCTAAGTGCTGAAATCTTTCCAAAATTGGCATAGAATACCAGTGGTGACAAGAGGAAACATTGTGGGAGTAACCACTTCTTCTGAAGTGGAATAACGGACATTTTGCAATTAACTGCCACGACCGACTTTCTATTAACCTCGGCATTGATCAAGTGATTTTCTTCGTATTTTTGTTGAGCAAACGCGAGGTGTTACTATTCTTTGTTCACGATTAAGCTGACGTTTCGGCGGATTTCGCCTTCTTCAGAGCCGCTTTCTATGAGGTCTCCACTAAGTATGTCACGTAGAGACCAACCGCACAGAAATCACGTGGAAGTATAATGGAAGTATGGAAGTTTATTATACTTCCACGTGATTTCTGTGCGGTTGGTCTCTACGTGACATACTTAGTGGAGACCTCATAGAAAGCGGCTCTGAAGAAGGCGAAATCCGCCGAAACGTCAGCTTAATCGTGAACAAAGAATAGTAACACCTCGCGTTTGCTCAACAAAAATACGAAGAAAATTTTGCAATTAATTTCTATGGTGTTTGGTTCATATACTGAAATATTCAATAACTTATCAAGCAGCTTCTCTTTCTTTCTCAGCTGCAAAAGTAAGAATAACGGATTTACCCCTGTTACCATAATCAAGAAAATTTGAAGAAAACAGTACGTTTGCAATGACACAATAAGAGAATTTTGCATCAAAAAGCAGTAAAGAAGACTGGCGGTCTTACCTGAAGCTATCGACGACTGGGACAACAAGGACCGAGCTATACTCTACTGCTCCTTCTTAATGGAAGACACATAAATACGGTGGGCTTCTCGAGAAGCTGTTAATCACGTGATCCCCATATAGCTTCTCATCTCTCTCTGTGTTCTTGGAGCTTTTGGCGTTGTAAATTGCCTACCAATATACCATCCAGGCTCTGAAGAAGGCGATACTGCCGAAACATCAGCCTTAACGGAATAAAAAATAACGTAACACCTCGTGTTTATTTAACAAGAATATTGAGAACTATTTGATCAATGCCAAGGTTAATAGAAAGTCGGTCATGGGAATTAGTACAAGACCTGCCAGCAGGACACTTCGGACTTGGGTTAGGTTAAAACACATAAAACGTCTAATTTTAAATGCAAAGTTTAAGTAACCTTATCTTTTTTCATGCTGAATTTCGCTAACCAAGATAGAATTCGTTAAGATCAGCATACTTATGCTCTGTGTATTCCAAATGCGTAATGCTCTAGAGCTCAGGAAGCGATGGATTCGTTGAGGTAATTTTTCGTCGCCGTGGTCGGTGAAGTATTTCTGGTGTAGTAAGCTGTCAAGGTACTTGAAAAAGTAATGGTCGGTAGACCTAAGGTCTGATGAATATAGCGGATAAAGCGTTTAACTTCCGCAACGCTGGTCTCGCAACGTGAGTCCGGGCGTTGTCGTGTAGAATGATTGCTCCTTTTCTGTTGACTACCACCGGCCGTTGTTGCTGGAGTTTTCGGGGCAATTCGACGACTAGTTGGCAATACTTCTCTCTCGTTATCCTTTCGGTCGGATTCAGAAAGCTGCGATGAATCAGCCTGACTGCAGACCACGAAACAGTCACAGTAACCTTTTTTGGTGTGATTTCGGCCTTAGAAAGTACTGCGGAGCCTAATCGCAATCCAACCATTGTGTTGAACGTAGCCAGCTGTCATTTAAAAACCAATTCTTGTCGCACGTTACAATTCTGTCAAGAAAAAAGTCACTTTTGTCACGCAGATTAAGAACAGACAGCAATTTTTTTTTGTCTTTTCTATGCGATTCAAGTTTGTGGAAATTGCTCCTGGGCCGAGGCTAAGCTATTTTGCAAGCTTTCGAACAGTTGTTCACGCGGCAGCTACCATTAGTGCTTTCAATTCTTCGTCGCAAAGTTCATAGTGACGACCGCGGCCTCACTAATCTTCGAGGTTGGAATCACCGGATCAGAATTTCCGCAACCGTGTTCGCACTGTTGACTCACCAACGTTACCTTCACCCCAAACTTCATTAATGTTTCGAGCCCTCTCTGCTGCCCTACGACCGAGTTTGAACTCATACAAGAAATTTTGACGGCAATTAGTTTTTGGCATCCAAAATTGCAAAGCTCAGAACTGCAAAAAGTGTAACTTTTGACAAAATATAAAGACATGTTAGAAAAAGCATAAAACAGCTTCCCAAATCGAAAGCAAAAAATGCATTAAAACAGTAAATATTTCGAAACACTTACTTATTCCCGAAGAAGTTAATGCTAAAGTTATGGTTATTTGAAGTTTGCATTTGAAATTGGACATGTGTGTTTGTATGTTACAGCCTAATATTATCTGACTGAGTGAATCGCGGCAAAGAACAAGGCATCAGCTAATCGAATATTTTTCCATATTCACACGAAGATCATGCTGAGCGTCACGTGTGAGGTGATCGTCCTTCAGAAGTACTACCACTGCCATAAGCAATTTCGAAGTGGTATTACTTGCAGATGCCGATTCCGTCAATTATTCATATTCTTTTATGTTACCATATGTTTTCCATAGTAATTATGTTAACTATTAACTAGATTTACTTACTTACTTAAACTTGAATGGTCCGTCCTCACTGGTTGTGCGGCCCTAGCATAATCACACTTTTCGGGGACCTGCTGGTTGAGCCGTTGTGCTTTCCCGGAATCCCGAGGTCAGCCTAGCCAAACTCTGCCCTAGGTCTTCACCACTACAGGCAGTCGCAGCCCTTGTATATAAGAGGATGGTTTGCCACCATGCGAAATTGACACCAGGACGGTGGCCAATCCTGGCATTGGTTTACTCTTAACTAGGCTTCCTAATAAAAATACCGGATTCCTTCTCAGCTTGGGAGACCCTGCGGGGAGAGTGGTACGAATTCCTCCAGGTGTACATGCCATTCCGACACCCAGGAACACCTCCCAGCCACGATGAGGCGGTAAACCGCTGGGAGGTAGCTAGGTTTAAACTTCTTAATATATACCATACTATACCTTCCATCGCCTTAGTGGTACGTCATCAAGGCTCTCCTCGATTTTCATCGAGCGAATTGCTAAATTTGGTGCTGTTGAAATCACGCTGTGCAAGACTTTGTCAAGGGAATACTTCACGGACCTTATAAGACCTAGATGCAATACCCATGCAACGGAGCATTACAAATTATTGTTTTCTTCGTAATTACTTTTGCCTATAACGTCTTTGTTAATGATGCGTCATAGGCGATAAACAAAAAGACTTCGCAAAATGTGTACCGCCAAAGTAAATTTCAGTGCGTTATTAGAGACACCTCCCAAAGGTTTACCACTTCATCGTTGCTTCAAGGTGTTTCTGCGTGTTGGACTGCGATGTACAGAAAAATATTCATCCTTCCGACAGAGCCTCACAAGCTGAGAAGGAGCCCAGCGTTTTCATTAGGAAGCCTAGGTAACAGTAGATCAATACCAGAATCCAATGCAACTAGCCGCATGGTGGTTTATATAGAGAACATTCTTTACGAATATTGGAATGTTCTCTATGTAAATTAATTATAACCGTATGTCAAACATTTTCGAATACGGTTTCCGGTGACCTTTTCTCCATGACGATCTGATAACCTTATGTCAAACATTTTCAAATACGGCTTCCGGTGACCTTATGACTAACATTTCGTCGGCGGTTATCTCATGAAAAACATCTGCGGTTACTGTCGTATGCTTTGACTATCGCCTTATCAGATTGCAACGCTTGTGAAATGTTTCCGGTAGCCGTCCTTCCGCATACTGTAGCCTGACTCCACCTACTGTAACCCCACTCCACCTACTGTAACGCGACTCCGCCTATTGTAGCCTGACTCTGCCCAACCCAAACGGTATATAAACGGCTCCACGGCTGACTAGCTCAGGTCACAGCAATGCTGCCCAAATCACCATATCCTTTCCTCACATCGATCTCATGTGGTCGNATGTCAAACATTTTCGAATACGGTTTCCGGTGACCTTTTCTCCATGACGATCTGATAACCTTATGTCAAACATTTTCAAATACGGCTTCCGGTGACCTTATGACTAACATTTCGTCGGCGGTTATCTCATGAAAAACATCTGCGGTTACTGTCGTATGCTTTGACTATCGCCTTATCAGATTGCAACGCTTGTGAAATGTTTCCGGTAGCCGTCCTTCCGCATACTGTAGCCTGACTCCACCTACTGTAACCCCACTCCACCTACTGTAACGCGACTCCGCCTATTGTAGCCTGACTCTGCCCAACCCAAACGGTATATAAACGGCTCCACGGCTGACTAGCTCAGGTCACAGCAATGCTGCCCAAATCACCATATCCTTTCCTCACATCGATCTCATGTGGTCGAAGTCTTATGACAACCTCTTCACTCTTGAGCAACCTGAACACAAGAAATCAGGCTGCGCCTATTCATTACTTGTATCATTGTTGTATTAATTGTACAGTTGTATTGTTATGCCATAAGTTTATCTCTCTTTGATTCACAGGGTCAGTGAATGCTCGTGGTGGTGACCACCTGGAGAAAGCTTGGGCTAGGCTGACTTTGGGATTCCAGAAAACCACAATGGCTAAACCATCGAAAGCCCGAGAAAATGGAGATTGCTTTGGGGCCCGCACAACCAGCAAAGGAGGGTCATCCAAGTATCCAACTACGTAGGTATTAAAAATACATGCCTCCACAGACTGCACCCACCATGGCATCTGCCTCGGATAAAACATCGGTCGATTACAGGACGTGTAGAACCTGTTTCAAGTTCCATTTTCCCATAGTTAGTCGTTAGCAGCAGGCAAAAAGCCATTGGATTATATCGGCCTGTCTTTACAAGTATATTTTCTAGCTGTACATTATTGCTTATCCCCTCAGTTTGTTAATGAAGCAATAAGGCAAAGTTGCGTTTCATTGAGAATGCTCCGATACGTGGTTCTCTCACCGCATCTTTTATGTTCTATAAAGTGTGGTTCTTGGTGTACCTTCAAGTGACTACTTGTGATCTGTTGTTGCTGTTGCCCGCGGTCTCTTCAGTCGTTGTCAGCACTTACTAATTCGACCGCTGATCATTGACGAAGTAGTCATTAATGATAGCTATGACTAGGTAGGTGGAAATTCAAATTACAGGCGTCGACCTGGCATATTCTTCAAAAGAAATTTCAGGCAAGCGCCTGTAATGAGGCTAATAAATTCATCTCGACTGTGGTCGCTGAGGCGACAAGTGAGTCCCAGCTTTTTTTCATGATTTCTTCGAGATATTCCAATTCTGATATTCACTGGTATTTTTGTGCCCAAATTGTTCTCAGTTAGGTCATGATGTTGGTGTACATTTTTATGTCATTATGCTAGCAATTTCAGTCGCACTGACTTATAAAATTTTGGAAATGCGACGCAAGGTGCAGCCACATTACAAGAGGAAGTCGACTGTGCTGCAGAGAATGCTTAATGTGTTATGGGTATAATAGAGTCCACCAGGAACTAATCAATACGTATTCGCAAAACTGTATATGCTAAAATTTTCCACCGTATAGTGAGTATACGACGTGTACAGTGTCGTTATGTGATTGATAGTTCAATACTAATCTCTGCATTTTGTCGTACTGTTTCTATATTTTGACAGAACATCGTCAATGACGGGCTACTGTATCTTGTCTACTTTACCAGTGTGACATCGAATCCCTAGTGTTGCACAGGGTGAATAATAATTCATGAAATTGTTACCTTTTTTGAAAGGTGAAATTTATAAAGATGTTGCAAGAATTTCTTCTCGTAGGATCGACTTCCAACAGCAACTCACAAAGAACCATATTATTTTCGTCACTGACCAAATGTGGTTGCTAAGATTTCACTAGATCGTTTTCTTACGTCTTGAGATTCAATGGCTAACGTTTCGTTGACTTTTCAAATCGTACAGTAGTGGTATTGTTGTCCAGTTTTGTGCAATGAATACAATGCAATACAACCTTACTGGGAAATTCACTGCGCGAACCCCTTATTTGTTTGAGAACGTGCATTGTTTCTTTTACTGATTAGGTTTTTTGTGGAGATCGAACCCGATCACGTGCTTCTAACATCTGAACAGTTCACAGCAAACATTTTGTGCTGACCACATCAACATCATTTTGAGAGGAGAAGCTTGAGGCAAAGACTTTCGTTGAAAATGAAACGGATAATAGGTAACGATGATATTATGTAAGCGAACGTCCTATCTATTCTGCGATATGAACCACACTCTGTCGGGAAAGAAATCGGTATGAATAGATTTTTGAATGGTGAATACCGTATCTTACGCGTATTTAGGAGGTTCAGGAAGCACCCTGAACTATCTGAAGGACGAACAGTGGAACAAACGACAACAAATTACACTCCGATCAGGTTTTTCAAAGAAGCCACCTAATTACCAGTTCGTCGACGTTTCTGTTTCTATCAGTCTCACTGAATTTTACAGGTCTTCCACGCGGCAGAGTCACAGGCTGATGGAGAATAAGGAAAAGCATATTTGTTCATATTTGGCGTTCATCTATTTCCTATGGGAGGCACCACGCATTCTTCTTTACCGAGCTGTCTAGAATTAACTGAATGCAGATCCGGCCTTCACAATGTCTTGTGATGGACCGCTGACGGATGATGGCAACGCTACAATACTTTTTCAGGCTTTAGGAGGTATCAGAGAAAATGAGAAAAATTGTTAAAAAAAATTATACTGATACTTTAACTACATATGCAACAAGCAAAGATAGGTCAACAAACTGCTCAAAAAGCGATTTCCATTGTCAATGCCTATGATTCACAGAGTGAATGAAAAGCACTGCTTACAAGATGTACCAATTATCAAGGATGATCCAACTTTAACAACAGAAATGTTGTTATGAGACAATGGTGTTAAGCAGTAGTGCCGAAGATTGTGGCGGTCGATATGTGGTCTGTTTAACAAGAAAACGACGTAGCCATTCAATTGGGTCAGAGGAATTGCTTGCCAGGCCCAACTGTTCTTTGCGCTAGTGTATTAGCGAAATGACTTAAGGATCAGGGGTGCTTTAGTGTTTTCGTAGGCAGATTTCAGTAAGTTTTCAGAATCGTGTGCTACTGTATTTTCGCAGATTCTTCGAGTATTGTAATTGGTCTTCGATTTAAAATATTCGACGAATACGTGTTTTCTTTGCGTTCACTTTAAATTGTATCGTTCCATAGTTATCTGATGCTTCAACGGACCGTCCTCACTAGTCGTGCGAGCCCCAGCATAAACACCATTTTTTGGAGATTTGCTGGTTAAGCCAATGTGGTTCCCTGGAATGCCGAGGACAGCCTAGCTAAAGTCTGCACCAGTATGGTTTCATATATTCCAGTCATCGAATATACTAAGAATGCTTTCAGTATTGCAGCAACAAAAATTTTAGGTTTTTTCGACTTCGCAAAAGGTTTTCTTTTTCCAGGCTCCCCTTTCGAAAATGTAATAGCTGAGCAGTGAGCCCGTTGAAGAGGATATAGATGATCTCGCTCAAAGTTCGTGTTGTTGTTCGCAGCTGAAGCCCTCGGCCTGTAAACATACGCTTCCTACCCACCTTCATGCAGATTTTAATTCCAAAGAGGTCTGTACTTGAAAAAGCGATTGTCAAAAAGCTTTTATATCTCCAGGTTATAGTAAGATTAGAGCGAGGTGGATGGTAAAAACATGATGCTAAACATTGTACAGCTAAGCGCTATATCACAGTTTTCGAAGATCTCCGTGTTTCAGTAGCCGCTCGTTTGTTTCTTTGATGTCGTTGATAACAATATGGTGTTGCCTTCTGTAATGACACTTGGATACTTGGATGGTTCGTCTTGACAAGTTGTCCGGACCCCAGCCATTTGCCATGCGTTTTGTTCCCTCGCAATTGTCGTCCATGGTGGTGGTTCCATGCGACCATTGTGGTGCGTTTCTGTAATGATATAGTTATTGACACAAATTTCACAGTCAAACGAATTAAAACTAACGAGTTCGCTATCTAAGCATTGTGTCCTCTCATGGAGCAGCGATCAACATCAGCTGATGCTAGTGGAACTGTCGGCGATGCACTGACAATTTCGTGCAAGCGGCAGAGATTGTAAGCTTCCTCGTTAAAGTCACACAGTATCTTAGAACTGTCTGCGACAAGCGAGAACACGAGTGTTTTTGCAGTTTTCTATAAGAATACACCATCATATGCGCATCAAAACGGAAAAGGAAAAACAACTGAGAAGCCGTTTCATGACTCACCTGATCGGCGGAGTGAGCGATGAGATAAAATACCTTTATGACCAGAGAGGTAATCTTCTTGTTAAGAAGTGTCCGAGCAGGTATTTCGCGCTTAGCTGCTCAATTCTTCGCCGTATTCGTCTTTATCTGAGCCGATGATCCGAGTCGATGGCCCATAATCGTTCTTCTTCTCGTTGTGGCGACTTCGCTATCGCAACGAGACGGATCTTTCGTAAGTGGAAAACCGCACGAATTATGCATACTCACCCAGCAGTTCTCTTTTATACAAGGCGGTTGTTGTTGATACGACTATCAGTTGATAAGAGTTTGTTTTTCAACGGATAAACTATCCTGCAGCAAGAGTTTTGCGCGCTTGTGTTCTCGATTCCTGCACGAAGGTCGTGATCCGTTATTCAAAGCCCTCCCAGTTATGTCTCTGGGCCCAATGGGTGCCTAGTGGGGTATTTAGCTTACGCTTACCGACTAGGTGTTTTTTTATGCGAATAAAGAATAAAATAACATCTCGTATTTGCGCAACAGAAATACGAAGAATATCCTGTAGCACGAAAGACCGACTTTCTATAAACTTCGGCATAGATAATGTTACACCCTTTTTTTATTTTCTGGCTAACATAATTTCGCTGCAGGGTACTAAGCAAAATACAACCACAACGTTGCTGAGATACTTGCAAAACTCTGGACCGCAGGTGTCTATGGTGGGGAACGCTTAGTAACCTGCCGCGAAATTATAGTAGGCAGAAAATAAAAAGGTGTAACATTGTGATTTCAACTACAGCCGCAGCTTAATTGGGTTCTATGCCGATTTGCGCTCCCCAGATCAACTCCGCTGACGGGTGATTGCTGTGGCAAAAAAAGATCGATAGAAATAGCCGAAAGACAGGCGAAACAAAAGACCCGCTTGGTGTGGTGGTGAACGCGTTACTTCCCGGAAAGGGCAATAGCGCGTTCGTTCCCCAACATAGACACCTGCGGTCCAGAGTTTTGCAAATATCTCAGCAACGTTGTGGTTGTATTCGGCATAGATAGTTGATATATTTATTTATGTGATCTTATAAACTGATATTTTTAAGCTGACGCGAGGTTGCTACAGATCTTCGTTGTCGTTGTCGTTGTTTTTGATGTTATTGATCGATGGCTGACGTTTCGGTGACTTCGCCTTCCTGAGAGCCTGGACGTATTTAATATTAGAATAATTTTATTATTCGGTGGAAAAGAAAGGTTAAAGTGTTAATGAAGATCAAACTTTCAAATAGACGGCATATTGAACAGAAAGGCCAGTCACTGTGATATTATGTGAGAAACTGTCCCACACTTAGTTCACGTGGAGTCGCGAGCAAGACACCCCCCGGGATCAAAATATCATTTTGAAATAGGGCGCCAGGTCACGCGTGAAAGTGAGGCATTCGTCCTTCCGGTTCATCTTTGGATTTTTGAAATTTATCCAAAACGCGCCAAGAGTTTTGCGCTTTGATGATTTCGATTCCTGCGCAAGGATCCGCACATTCACTTCAAAATCATCGCCGTTGTGCTTTTGTGCCCTATGCGTACCTAGAGGGATGTTTAAACGGATTTTAGCTTTTCCATCCAGATGTTCTTTTATGCGGACACAAAGTGGTCTACCCGTTTCCCCGATATATTCCTCGCCGCATGCATTACATGAGATCAAGTATATTACACCTAAACTCATGCAATCCCCGTTTCTCCCGTTAGGACAGATCATACAGTTTTCTAAGCTGCACAAACGATCATAGAGACGGTTTCGAACTAACTGGTGGCGTAGGGTATTGGGTGGGATGTCAATGATCGTTACATAATTTTCAAGACCACTTTTTCTTAAGCACCTCTTAATGGTGTGGCTTACTTTATTTGATATGAAGGGCAGCTTAAAGAGGATCCTACTTTCGTCTGAAATATTATTTTGGGAAACTACCCAACGTTTTCCTCTAACCCGAGTGGCTTCTACTTCGTAGCCATTGGAAATGGCAATTTTTCGTGCCAGGCTTCTCAATTCCTTCCTTTCCTCTTCTCCTGTACACACATTTTTAGCCGTGCGATATATATTTTTGATAAGTGCTCTTTTCATGTGTGAAGGATGAGAGGAGAGGCAGTCAACTAGGATGCTTTCACTACTTGGCTCGCGATACCATTTTGTTACATAGCCACTTTCTGAGAGCTTTATTTGGATGTTTAAGAATGGAAGCCAGTTTTCGGTAGGTTTTTCTCATGTAAATTTTATATACTCTGACTGTCAGTTTAGCAGTTCAAAGTCCTCATCCATCTGTTCTTGTGTGGAACAAACGATGAAACAGTCGTCTATGTATCGAAAGTAGTGTAAGGGTCGGTGATCGAAAAATATTATTGATCGTATTAGATCGTGATCGTGATCGTATTAGTGTATCCTTCCAGGCTCTGAAGAAGGGGATTCTGCCGAAACGTTAGATACAGCTGTGTTATATGTGTGTTATCGTATGGATATGGACGCATGCTGCCTAACAACCTCGTGATTGCTGAAGAAGAAAACGACGAATTTATAAAATTAAATTATAAATAGAAAGCAAAATGAACTAAAAGAATATAAACATAAAATGTTACGAATACATCTTTATCATATTTGAAACATTCGCGTATTTGTTTTTAAAATTGGTGAAATTCTGGATTCATGGCGGCATTCAAGGCAATAGGGCTCTTTTAGTTTTCTCTAAGATTGCAAGGGCTTCATCGAATAGGTGCTGAAAGTTGAAAACTAACTTTGCGCCGCTCCTGGATTAACAGAAACAGTGTCGCATCGCAGTGGTTGGTACATGATGTTGACAGTAAGTTGGTCCAAAATGACTTAGATTACAGGATCAGTAAGACCCACTGCACGGCCCTGTTGTTCGAGAACATCAAGCACCTGAAGGATAGAGTTTTCACAAGCTGGCAAAATTTAAAAGAAGCTTTTAAATTACCCAAAACTGTACAAATCGCTCAAAAATCATGGTTTTAGCGAGTTGTTTTAAAATGAGTTTATTAAACCTATCAAAGAAATGAGAACTCACTGCTTGCATTACAATACGCTTCACAAATCCACTGGCCGCCTCTGCAGTCGGTGCAATGCCCGGGACTTGAGCAGCTGCACCAGGTGCCATTGAGAAGCCCATCTGCACCGGCAGGGTGAAGCCGGTAACGTCGAAGGTCCTTGTGCTCATTGCGGCTAAATTTGGAAGAAATATAAATAGAAGAAAATTCCGTAATCTTTTCAATAGATAGGTAATGAAAATCAGGATTATTTAGCCTTTCCAAGCAAATAAGTGGAAAAAATTTTGAAGTAAATAAATTAATGGTGATTGGTTAATCTCACTGTTAGTGGTACCATATATTAGGAAAATTGGCTCAGCCACCGCTGAGGTGGGAACGAAACAATTCCTTTTAAAACATTGCTCTTTGCACTACAACTTTTCTTGAATGCAGGAAAAACTAGAGATCCTGACACGACCAAAGTTCATAAATTCGTGCTTTAAGTTGTAAATGTTTTCACTACAAGAAAAAAATTGCGCTTAATACCTGGTCCTACTGCACATCCGAACGCTGTAGTGATGGTGAGAAGAGAAAGGAGCAGCGGATGTGCCACAACACTCGCCATGTTTGCCACGCTAGTCATTGCTATGACAATCACGCCTGAAGATATTTTGAGGAAAGTAACTATTTATATGTTTAATTTAAGAAAAGGTTTGCTTTCAGTAAGGTTGTGGAGAAATCGGCGATGGGCTTTTGCTAGAAATTTGTACTAAGTGGCCGCAACGCAGGTATTAAGGATCTCCTTGATGCTTTGAAGGCGATAAGAAAATTCTTTGAACCCGTCCTATTCGTTGCGGTCGGTTTTGGTATTTAGGACTAAGCCCATTACGAAGCAGGTATGGCAAAATAATGCTGTAACAAATGGTATGCCAAGCGTTGAGCGAGAGCCGACGTATGTGAGGATGATTGCTTATTTCGTCAAGTGCGCTGATTTCTCATCTGCTACAGTTTATTAAACTGGGTGTCGGCCATGTGATTTTTATTGACGTGACATTAAATTTTAGTTTTCCCACAAATGAGGAAATGTAGAATCGACAAAACGGAATCACGAAAAATGCGCTTTTGGGAAAAACTCCATCTGTAGATTTATCGCTTGACAAAAAGGAAACACAGCTTTCTACAAGCAGCGTACCTGCAGGCAATTAGCATGAACGCAAAAATCGCATTCATTCGGCTCCTATCGTTTAAATTTTAAATTCACTGTGGTAATGATTTGCTTGTCTTTGCGGTAAGCCGTCCCCTAAGAAGACCCCTCTTGTCCCTCAAAAAGGTCACCTGCAAAATCTCACTAGATTACTGAAGTGCTGCTTCATGAAAAAACAGCTGCACCAGAGCATAAAGTGTTGTCAGCTCGTGCTAGTATCCTGCACTTTGATGAAACACACTATGCAGTGAAAAGAAGAAGGAAACTGTCAGAGCGCCACTGAGTTAGTGCTTCCCTTGCCACTTTTTAAGCGTTCGTGATTTCCAATAAAGACTAATGTTTATTGAGCGCCGTTTGAGTCGCTCCACTTTCCGTTTTTCGGTGGCGAAATCAAATTTTGTCATTGAGCAGTCTTAACTAGTGGAACATTTTTCCTCACATTTGTGAGCATTTGACCTGAGAATAATTGCATCCCCTCAGTTGTTTTTTGAATAGGAAACGTTTAGGCAGCGATCAATTACGAAACCTTAGGCATTTTCGTAGGTTTATGTGACTCCCTTTCTCTTCATTTAGTGATTGGTGATTGTGTGCAGAACACTTGTTGGGGCTGTGGTCTAACACGTATTGAAAAGAAGTGTTGCGAAAACAACAATTCAATCCCCACTTTTCTTCAATTTTGGTTTAAATTTCGTCTAAACCAAGGAGTGATCAAATATCCCTCAGTGATTGATCACGAGCTCCTTCAAAAGCTGTCTACCTAACGATTACCTGACCTGAATCTTATTAAAAACTTCTCTCGACCACGTACAGAAAAACCGAGGAATTCTCTTTATGAAAATCCTGCTACCAAGCGAGCAGCGTTAAAGACGATAAATGTGAAGCTCTCATTCTATCCCAATGCTTAGTGAGAGCTCTGCACCACATAGTCTTTGTTACAGAGTTCTTCGTCTTCGCACATAAAAATCGAAAATATAGCCCCACAGAATCATCGGCCGTTTTATTATGTTTTCATGAAAGACGAAGAAAGCTGAATGAGCACCTTCGTATTGTTTTGATGACTTTTCCTAAGCACCAGCAACGCCATAAAATTCTTCCACTTTTTGTAGGATACCGTATCCAAAAAGCCTTTGTTCGTGAAAAATTCCATGTTGCTAAATTTTTGCATGTAGGGCTCTGGGATGTGAAGTGCTGCAATACACACCTGGGCGTCGATTCAGTTAAGTCTCCTGGGCTTAATCATCTTTCAATTCCTCTACAAACGGCACACTGCTGGCAGACTTGCACGAGATGCATCAACACCAACATAGTTCGTTCATGGCCCACTGCGAGTTATTTGTAGATACGATGTGTCTGATACGCATTCAGTCACTTCATGGAATTCTTGATGCCGCATCCCATGTGGGTTAAGCAATGCTAGACTCCTCTCATATTCAAATTTCCACCTCAGTAGTACAATTATTTTATGTCGTTACCGGCTGAAACCGTGAAATTTTGAGAAGTTCCCGCCAGAATCTTTAGTGTTTCGTCTATTAAAAGATCATGATGATCGTTTTCAGACATTTCCGTCGTTGATATCAAATTCAAAATCCTTCTAAAAAGTATTTGTGGCTGACTTTTCATCGACCTATTGCTAAGGTTTGACGTCTATTCCAGTAAAGTAGGTCGTCTTTTTACAAAAAAAAATATCAGATGCTCCATAGTCATTCTATAAAGAAAATTGAGTTGATCGTTGAAAGCGAGATCACGAATGAGTTGCCATGATCTACTTTAGAAAGAGTGAAAAACTCTTTCTGTCGTTATCTTAGCAGAAAAATGGCCATTGAGAGAAAGACGTCGTCTTCTACCCATCTACAACGTCATAATCTCTTGTTGGCTTTTCTGACGAGAAGAGATGAAGAAACTGAATAAAAGTGCGAATAGTGACAATGGAGGGTTGTCAGCGAATCGGGTAGTGATGTGAAAATGAGATGTTATTGAGAGTTGTCGACACCGTTGAAGATATGTGGATTAATAGGACGTCGTTTCACGATTTACCAAAACAGTAGTTTGCATCCTAACAACCCTTAAGTCAATCTGCTGGCCGTCGATGATTGGGGTTTGATTCATTTTTGCTCCATTGATCATAAGACACTATGAGATGTGAATATTCATCACTGGACACGTACGACTTCAGTTGTTCTATGCCACTACTTCCGAAATTTTTTACGCAAGTGTCACTACGCCTCAGTAACCTCGCCTCGGCTGGTACATCACATTACATCACTTCCCTCTGCAATACATGCGGAAACAGTTCCTCCATGGCCGGCAAACTCCCATCAGGCTTGTCCAATTTATTTCA
>UYYA01004015.1:0-132344 GCA_900624975.1 Angiostrongylus costaricensis | reverse complement strand
ATGCTGAGATATTATACTAAGTTAAAAATTGTGTTTATAACTGCAGCCTCAGCTTGACTGGGTTCGCTGCCGATTTGGGCACCCCAGATCAATTCCGTTGATGGGTAATTGCTGATGGAAAAAGACCAATAGAACTAGCCGAAAGACAGGCGAAACGAAGGACTCTCATGGTATGGTGGCGAACGCGTTGCTCCCCGGAAAGGACAATAGCACTTTCGTTCTCCACCACAGACACCTGCGGCCCGGCCCGGCCCGAATACATTGGCGAAACGGGTAGACCCCTCTGTGTCCGCATGAAAGAACACCTAGCCGGCAAAAATAGACCAAATACCCCGCTAGGCAAGCATAGGACCCAGAGACATAACGGGGACGACTTCGAAGTATGTGTCACGATCCTCGCACGCGAATCAAGAACACAGGCGCGAAAAACTCTCGAGGCACTCTGGATTCATTCCAGAAATCCGAAAATGAACCGCAGGGAAGAATGCCTCATTATCACGCGTGATATAGGGCAGTATATAAAACTGCTTTTCTGATGTGAGGGGCACATTATACTTCCACGTGATTTCTGTGCGGTTGGTCTCTGCGTGACATACTTAGTGGAAACCTCATAGAAAGCGGTGAGTGTGCAAAGCTGTGTTGAAAGTGATTGAAATCTTGGTTTGGGGTTTCTTTGTTTGGTTATGGAGGCATCTGGCCGAGTGACTTGCTATCAACTTGACCTTTCCAGGCTCTGAAGAAGGCGAAATCCGCCGAAACGTCAGCTTAATCGTGGACAAAGAATAGTAACACCTCGCGTTTGCTCAACAAAAATACGAAGATAATAAATAAAATGTTAAATAAACAAATTCAAACAGGTGTCAAACTACAGCTTCAACATGTGTTCGGCACATAACCACTAAATGAAGAGAAAGCGAGTCAGATAAGCCTACAAGAATGTCTAACGTCTCGTAAGTAATAGTTGTGCATAAGTTTCCTATTCAAAAACCAATGGAGGGAATGCAATTACTCATCAGATGAAATGGTTTTAAAACTGCTCAATAACAAAATGTCTTTTCACGGACACGACGGAAAGTTGCGGAGACTCAAACGGCGCTCCATAAACATTTGTCTTAATTGAAAATCTTGAACGTTTAAAAAGCTGGCAAAGGAAGCGCCAGCTCAGTGTTGCTCCGGCAGTTTCCTTTCTCGTTATAGCTGGCCGTCTGTTTCACCAAAATGAAGGATATTAGCGCGAGCTAACAACACTTTATGTTTTGATGCAGTTCTTTTTTCATGACGCAGTTCTTCAATCATCTAGTGAAATTCTGCAGATGAGCTTTTTAGGGATACGAAACCCGCTCGCCGCAAAGGCAGGAATCTCATTTCCACAGTGAATTGAAAATAAAAACAATAGTGGCTAAATGAATGCGATTTTGGCTCTTTCGGTGTTTGCCGATTCAGTGTTGCTTGTGGGAAACTGTTTCCTTTTTGCCATTCGATAAACTTATGGATACAGTTTTTCCAAAAACGCATTTTTAACGATGCCCTTTTGTCGATACTACATTTCCTCATTTGTGGAAAAGTAAAAATTTAATGTCACAGCAATAAAAATCACATGGCCGAGGCCAATTTTAAACTGCAGCAGGTGGAAAATCAGCGCATTCGATGAATTAGGCAGTCGTCCTCACATGTCATTCTCGTTCAATGTTTGACACAAGTTGTACTTTATTTGCATATCTCTACGTTTTCCTAAATACCACAAGCCTCAATACTAAGGACGACCGTAAGAAATATGATGCATTTGAAGAATTCTCTTTTCTTCTTTAAAATGCCAAGCAGATCACTAATACCTGCGTTGCGGTTACTGAGCACCTTAGTAGAAAACCATCGCCGATTTCTTCACAACCCAATTGAAAAAAAGGCAACCTCTACTAATTTAAGCATTCCATTAGGTACTACCCTCAAATATCTTCAGGTGTGGTTCTTACAATAATGAACGGTGTTGCAAAGATGGCAAGTCTCCTTGAGCTTCTGTTGCTGCTTTCTCTTCTAACCGTTACTACAGTGTTCGGATGTGCAGTTGGACCAGGTATTAAATACAATGTTGTTCTTGTAAAAGAAACATTTAAAACTTGAAGCTTAAATTTATAAACCTCAACCATGTTAATATCACTAGCATTTTATGCCCTATAGAAGAGTCGTAGTGCAAAGAACAGTATTTTAAACGAAATAGTTTCGTTCCCAGCTCGGCAGTAGTCGAGCCAATTCTTCCAAATAAAGCAGACTAACAACGGTGAGATTGACCAATCCCATTTAATTACTTGAAAATTTTTTCCAGTCATCTCTTGGGAAAAATTCATTAATCCCAACTTTAGTCTACCTATTAAAAAAGTTGGGCAATTTTTTCTATTTATATTTCTTCAATAAAAAATTTGTCAAATTTAGCCGCAATGAGCACAAGAACCTTCAGCGTCACCGGCTTCACCTTGCCTGTGCAGATGGTTTCCACAACGTCGGCTGGTGCAGTTGCTCGGATCCCCGGTATTGCAACGACTGTAGAGGCAGCCAGAGGAATTGTGACGCGTACTGTAATGCAAGCAGTGAGTTCTCATTTCTTGGACAGCTTTAATGAAAGCTTCGACTTTTAAAGGATTCGTTGGAACACTACTTTTCGCGCGATTTGCGTGGTTCTAAATAATTTAATTGGAAAACTCCATTTAAATTCCACCAGTTTGTGAAACCTTCGCCCTTCAGGTTTTTGATGTTCTCGAACAACAGGGTCGTGCAGCTGGCCTCTCCGATCCTATAATTCAAATCATTTTGAGTCAGCTCACTGTCAATATCAGGTACGAACCACTGGAATGCAAGTCTATAGTTGTGGACCCAATGCCGGATGCGAATAGTAAGTTTCTAACCTCTAAAATCTGTCCCAAAAAATTTCTTATAAATCTAGCGGAAATTGAAAGAATTTTACTTCATTAAATGTAGTTATTAACCGTGTCATTTAAAAGGTGAATATGGGAATAGCAAGAGTGTGATCAAAGCTTTTAAGGAGTTTTTGATATCATTAACTTTCGCATCTCTTTTCTCTCTGTAGACGCGTAAATCTGTTCCTCGGAACATGCGACAGTAGGAAAGTCGGCAGCGTAGGCGTTCTCGTCAACACGAGTTTGTCCATGAACACTGATTCATTCAAACCCTTACAGCCCAAATGGGACGTTTGCGATTAGGAAAATGTGGATCGATGCCGGTTTTGACAATAACCCTCGTTTACGCGCCGACATCAAACCACGACGAAGGAGAAGTGGAAGCGTTCTATATGGACTTGGAGAAGTTTTACAGAGAAGGGTATACATTCTTCGACGTTATCATTGGAGGTTTCAACGCTAAGATTGGGCCAAGAAGAACTTCTGAAAAACACCACATTGGGACCCACGGATTAGAATGGAACGAACAGGGTGAGCGCCTCTCGGAGTTATGATGACGACCAAGACCACCCATGGTAACTCGCAATTCCAGAAGTCCAACCCTCACCGCTGGATGGTGAGTACCATAACGAAATAGACTACATCATAATAAACAGAAGGTTTTGCCTAACCGATTTCGCTGATGTCTCAAAACTCTACACGGAATTAAACCATCGTCTTCTTCCTGTAAGATTCTAATCCTCGCGGAAAGGAGAAAAAGCTGCTAATTCCAAAATCGAAGTCCCAGAACCACCGCAAACTGGGACTTATTCAATTCATTAATTGGCTAATTGGGAACAACCCGCTGTCGATAACATCGAAAGAATACGATCGCCTCATTCAACATCGCGTTAGCGCTATGAAAGCTAGAATTCGAAAGTCACCAAAAGACGTTCGTCTTCAAAAGCACTCGAGCTGTTACACGTCAGAGTGGAATGGCACGAGCTGCAGGCAACCGCGAACTAACGTCTGAACTTGCAAAACAATGCAGACAGGCGATAAAAGATCTTAAAGAGAGAAGAGGAGCAGTAATCGTCGAAGCTGCAAAGGCTGGGAAAAGTATTCGTAAAGCCCACCGAAGCTTCGCCAATTACAAGATCAAGAGGATTGCAGTCCGACGCCCAGACGGAACAGCTACAGGGTCCAAAAAGGCAGCGGAGAAAATCAGCCACAAGTACTATTCAGATGCCTTCGATAGCCACGCCCACCCAAAGTCGTATGAAATAAAGGAGGAGGATATATTGTAGCACCAATTCTCCCTTCTGAAATCCAACATGCCATTTTGTCGGTGAAAAATCGAACACCATCAGGTCCGAACAGGAAAAGATCGAAACACCTGAAGAACCTTCCGCCAGTTCTAGTAAACACACTGGCTGTGCTTTTTACACGTTACATGTCTGAATGCAAGTTTCCTATTCAATCGAAAACAAGTGAGACCTGAGTAGAATTCGTGAATGATTTTCTCCATTGCCTTTCCGGACGCCACCCATTCAACCTTGTCTATGGCACTAGAGAAGAATTATTCCTCCGAACATGCGACAGTAGAGGAGTCGGCAGTGATGGCGTTTCTCGTCAACACGAGTTTGTCCATAAACATTGATTCATTCGAACAACTAGCAAGCCGAATCGGGCATTTAAGATTAAAAAGATGTGAATCAATATCGGGTTTGGCAAACCTTCGTCGTTTACGTGCCGACATCAAACTATGACGAAGAAGAATTCGAAGCGTTCCATATGGACTTGAAGAAGTTCTTCAGAGAAGACATACATTCTTCAAGATCATCATTGGAGATTTCAAGATTAAGATGAGACCAAGAAGAACGTCTGAAAAACGTAACATTGAGACCCACGAACTAAAATGAAGGTACAGGGTGTGCAGACAGGCGATAAAAGAAGATCTTACAAAGAGAAGGGCAGCAGTAATGGTCGAACCTGCAGAGACTGGGTAAAGCACTGGCAAGCCCACCGAAGCTTCGCCAATTACAACACTAAGGTGATTGCACTCCGACACCCAAACGGAACAGTTACAGCGTTTAGAAAAGCATTGGAGAAAATTATTCACGGATATTACTCAGATCTCTTCGATAGCCACGTCCACCTTCTGTCATATGAAATAAAGGAGGATGGATATATTGTATAACCGGTTCTCTCTTCCGAAATCCGAAATGTCATTTCGTAGGTAAAAAATTGAACAACACCAGGTCGGAAAAGGATAAGACCAGAACACCTAAAGAACCTTCCGCCAGTCCTCGTAAGCATCCTGGTTCGGCTCTTCACATGGTGTCTGCCCAAATGCAACTACGCTACTCGACGGAATACCAGCAAGACCGTGTTATTGTTTAAGAAGTGTAACCTATACAATATTGGCAACTATCGCCTAATCTGCTTGTTGTCTGTCCTCTATAAATTTTGCACACGAGTCATCTTAACTTGATTGACAGAACACTTGTCAAAGGGCAGCCATGAGAGCAAGCATTGCTTCGGAAACCACTAGGTACGATGGATCGTATCCTCACGCTAACAAAACTTATTGAAGCATCGCGAGAGTACGAAAGCCCACTCTGTCTCACTTTCATCGATTTAAGGAAGCCCATTGACTCTATTGGGATAGACGCAGTCATGGAAACCCTTAACAGTCATGGACTTCCTACGCAGTACATAAAGATTCTCGTGAGCTGTGCAAAAATTTCACAACGAAGATATTACCATTCCACAACGATTTTGACATTGATGTCAATAGAGGAAACGCACAACGTTCTGGAGGAGGCCAAAATTATTTACCGCCACCCTCCAGAACGTTGCGCGAAAATTGGAATGGGGTAATACGGGAGTGAAAACTGATGCCCGGCAATTACACCATCCTCGCTTTGTTGATGACGTCGTCCTTATAACACCAAACAATAGCCATGCAGAACGCAAGCTTACTGGCTTTGATAGAGGCAGTGGAAAGACTGATCTTTGACTAAATCTCACAAAAACGATGTTCATAAAGAACGGATTGGTTTGGCATGCCCCATTCACGCTTAACGGAACGAATATCACTGAATGCTCCAGTTACATCTATCTAGGTCGGGAAATCAACATAATGAACGACTCAGCTACAGAACTGAGCAGAAGGAAACGAGCGGCACGGAGAGCTTTTAAGAGCATCAGGGATGCATGAAGAAAGAAAAACACCCGACTCGGTGCCCACTTTTTCGACTCAACGGTACTTCCCGTCCTAATACATGTATGAGAAACTTGGTCGCTGCGTAAACGGGATGAGAAGTCATTCAGCGCTATTGAACGTGCAGTCGAAAAGGCGATGCTAGGAATATACTGTGTCACGCAAGTAAGGAAACGGATCCGAAGCTCCAATCTGCGTCAACGATCAAAAATCAAAGATGCCGTTCCGTACGCCAAACACTCGAAGATAAGGTGCGCCGGAGACGTAATGCGTATGAATAACAACCGATGGACAAGAGCCCCATTATTGAGTGGATTCCTTGCGATGTCAAACACACTGTAGAAACACCACCGACCGGATTTTTAGAGTTATTTACGAAAAGCTTAGAAGAATGATATGATGCTCAACGAAGGAGTCCCTAGAGCGAGCAAACCCATTGCGCTACTCTTGCACGCGACAGGAAAAATAAAAGATTCACTGGCACCCGCTCGATTCACTCGACGATCAGCGAGAGGACAGCTGATATAGATGATGATTATCGCATTTGTCAAGTAGGTAATTACATTATCTTCTCCTTGCTGATAACATTATTCTTATAACGCCAAATACGAGCCACACGTAACGAATGGTTGTAGACTTCTATAAAGCCTGTGAAAAATTCGTCTTCGACTAAATCTCACGAAGAAGATGTCCATGACGAATGGACTGGTTTCGTAAATCCCATCCACACATAAGGGTAGGAATATCTCCGAATGATCCAGCTGAAAAAAAAAGAGAACAATGGCAGTGGAACACATTTTGGGAAGCGTTCAACCACTCAGTGCACTCACAAAGAATGGAATACTTTTTGAAAATAAATTATCTTTTAAATTCTTTTGAAGGAAAAACGAAAGCTTTTGTTAACCAATACAAATTAACGCAGGAATCCCAGCAGATGGTTATCACCCATCTAAAGCATAAAAGTAGGGTAGCAAACAAGATCTCGTAGACGAACTACTCAGCAGAATATAGACGACCAAGGCGAACAGCGACCGCCTTAAAGATTAGCAGACATTGTGCGAGCACTTGTTCTCCGTAATCAGCCAATTGGCACACTATGGAGAATTTGTGGACTCCACGTACCTAGAAAATCAATTTCTTACGAAATTTACGAAAGATATTCAAAGACACCCAATCTTCAATGATATCAATGAATATATAAGCAAGGAGCTCAAGATACAGCAACAGCTGGGCAGAAACGTCAGTATTACATCAGATTTGAGAGGCACTATGAATAGACCCTGCAGCAACGTTTTATGCCTCAAACCTTCACAGCCAGAATTTATCCATGTTTCTACTGTGAGACGATTGGACATTACCCAGTTGACTACAAAAAAGTGAGAAGGTATGAAGGAAAAGTGCAGATTATGAAAGACCGGAACCTTTGCTTTAACTGTGGATCAAAACTTCACCAAACATCAGCTTGCAAGGTCCTGTGCTGCTGAGTGTGCGGTAAACGTGGACATCACACGTGTATTTGTAAGCAACAACAACCGTCAAACGAACAGCCAGAAGTAGGCCAAATAGACAAACAGAAGCGGCTTGTTAACACCACTGAAAGCAGAAAACTGCGCCATCAAGAATCAATGCAGTAGAATCCCAACAGAACTACCAGGACGATACGGTCATACTCCACGCGATGAAAGAAAAAACAACGAATGTCCAAGTATTGACAGGACAAGCGCGGTTCTTTAACACATTTACTCAGACATGCGAGCCAGTACGTCTCTTGCTGGTACAAGATTCGAACGCTCAATCATCATCAGTGAATTGGCTGAACATCTCTATTTACAAAATATTGAATCCGTAGAATTATCCATTAACACATTCGGAGCTCTTAGCGAAGTGAAAAAGAACTGTGAAGTTACCGCAGTAAAATTGTGGGACGTCTTTGGAACACAGCATGAAATCACACTAATTAGGATCGAGACCGTCACCAAACCGCTAAAATGTATACGTTTCAGCCAAAAGGATAAGATGTTCCTCCGTTATAATAATATTGAACTGCCGATCGAAAATAAAAAAACAAGGGCAGCAAAATGCTGAAATATGAAAACAGTTTGCGAAAAGGATACAGAGACGTGAGGATGGTTATTAGGTTACACTTCGGTGGAAGAACAGTTCAACCACACTCCCTGAGAACGAATGCACGGCATTTCGGCGACTACAAACGACGATCACTCCTTCCATGCTAGAGAAATATAACGAAACCATAATGCAGCAACTAAGCGAGAACATTATTGAGGAAGTCGATGAATCGACGCACCAACAACGTGTAATTATTCACTGCCTACCGCATCGCGCCATGGTCACTCCATATAAGGAAACCACAAAACTACGCATCGTTTACGATGCATCGCGCATCCTGTATTACCGCCCTCATTGAATGTTGTTCTCCACCAAGCGCCAGTCTTCCTCCTTCGAATATGCGACGTTCTACTTCGTTTTCATATAGGAAATATTGCAATAATTGCGGACGTAGAGCAAGCATTCTTGCCAGTACGACTCCACCAGCACGATAGAGATGCTTCACGGTTTCTATGGGTTCGCGACATCTCGCAACCTTGCGAGCCAAAAAACATAGTTACCTACAAATTCACGCGGTAACTTTTGGCCTCAATTGTTCGTCGCTCCTACTAGTAGGAACAATTAAGCATCACTTAGAGACCCAAGTGTACAGTGCAGCCTTGGCTTACGAACTTACAAACAATACATATGTTAATAACGTTATTGACACAAGCTCGTCATTAGAACAGGCCATGGGCAAAACTGAGCAATCAAAGCAAATTTTCAAAGAAAACTTTGAGCATGAATTTACGAGAATCTATGTCGAACAATAAAGAACTTGTTCGGTAGATTGCCTCAAAGGACTTGACATTAAGCAATCAACAAGAGGTCCTGGGAATAGCATGGGATCCGGAAAACGATAAATTACACCTCTCCTGCAAATATCCATACAAACCAAACTAACCAAGTAACAGCAAAAGCAGTAGCTGAAAAAGTAGCAGCAATCTACGGTCTCCTAGGATAGCTCACACCACTAACAGCACGAGGAAAGCAATTTCTTCAAATGCTTTGGAACCTTAATTATACGTGGAACACACCGCTCTCAAAACTATATGCTGACGAATAGGAAAATGTAGTCAGAAACCTAAATGGATCTTCACCCACGGTGTGCTGCCGAACTCGAACATGTAGCCAAACTAATTCTCTTTGCAGACGCCAGCAAAGAATCTATGGCAACCTGCGCCTACATCGCATGTATCACATGTGGTCCCGTTGATCGTCGAGTTACTCGAGCACCAGTAAATATTCCACTTTTCCCTGTTGCCTGCAAGAGTACCCCAGTGGGTTCTGCTCGATCTAGCGACTCGTCGAGCGCCATATGTTTCTTCAAGGATCTTTGTGAAAAACTCCGACCATCCGGTTAGATTTCTAAGAGCTATGGTGACGATCTGTCCCTACAGTTCACGTATACTTGCATCTGAGATGCTCGATAGAACACTTGCTCACGCAAACGAGATGGATAAAGCACGACGTCGCCGGCCTGGCCGAAACGAGAAGACGCGAGCCGTCTATGACACCGGGAAAGAACTGTTCCTCGGAACATGCGACAGTAGAGGAGTCGGCGGAGTCGGCGTTCTCCTCAACACGAGTTTGTCCATGAACATCGACTCATTCAAACAACTTACAACCCAAAGCGAACGTTTACGATTAAAAAGACGTGGAACAATTGCGGCTTTGACAATCTTCGTCGTTTATGCGCCGACATCAAACTATGACGAAAAAGTCGAAGCGTTCTATATGGACTTGGAGAAGTTCTAAAAAAAAGACGTACATTCTTCAAGGATATCACTGAAGATTTTAACACCAAGATTGGACCAAGAAGAACGTTTGAACAACGTCACATTGAGACCCAAGGATTAGAGTGGAAAGAACAGGGTGAGCGGCTGTCTGAGTTTGTCACTGCGTCCAAGACAATCCATGGTAAACCGCAATTGCAAGAGCCCTACCCTCAGCGCTGGACGTGGGAGTCTCCTAATGGAGAGTACCATAACCAGATAAACCACACCATAGTAAATAAAAAGTTTTGCCTAACTGATGTCGCTGTTGTCCCAAAATTCTACACAGAAGCGGACCATCGCCTCTTTTATGCAAGATACTAATCCTTGCTGAGAAGAGAAAAAGCCGATGAATTCAAAAACCGATGTCCCAGAACCACCATAAACTGGGACTTATTCAATTCATTAATCGGTTGTTGGAAAGATGACTTTGTCGATAAAATTGGCGAGGAATACGATCGGCTCATTCAACATCTTTACGTAACCGCTATGAAAGCTGAGAATTCGAAAGTCACCAAGAGACGTCTGTCTCCAGAAACGCTCGAGGTGATATGCCAGCGTGGAATCGCTCGAGCTGCAGGCAACCGCGAACTAACGTCCGAACTTGCAAAACAATGCCGACAGACAAGAAAAGAAGATCTTAAAGAGAGAAGAGCAGCAGTAATGCTCGAAGCTGAGGAGGACGGGAAAAGCATTGGTAAGCCCACGGAAACTTCGCCAATTAAATGAGCAAGATGATTGCACTCCGACGCTTAGATGGGACAGTTACAGCGTCCAGAAAGGCAATGGAGGAAATCGTTCACGAATACATCTCACATCTCTTCGATAGCCACGTCCACCTTTTATCATGTGAAATAAAGGAGGGTAGATATGTTGTACCACCGGATCTTCACACGTTAACTGTCTGAATGTCCTTACTCAGTGAAAGACCAGCAAAACCGCGTTATTGTTCAAAAAGGCGGCCTGCATGATATCGGCAACTATTGCCCAATCTGCTTGCTGTTTGTGGCCTTCAAACTTTTTTCTCGAGTCATCATCCTAAACACGATTGACACTGGACGAAGGGCAGCCAACCTTTTCGACTCAACGGTACTTCCTGTCCTAACGTATGCGTCAAAGACCTAGTCGGTGCCTAAGCAGGATGAAAGATCACTCAGCGTTATTAAACGCGCATTCGAATGGACGATGTCCCGTTTCACACAAACAAAGAAAGGTATCCGGATGTCCGACATGCGTCAACGGCCAAACATCAAAGATTTCGTCCTGTACACCAAACATTTTAAGATAAGGTAAGCTGGACACGTAATGAGTATGAATGACAACCGATGGACAACAGCCGTCAGTTACTGGATTCTTTGGGATGCCAAACGTACTGCAAGATGTCCACCGACCCAATGTTAGAGTTTCTCACGAATAGCCTAGAAGAAAGATATGATGCTCAACGTGTCCATAGAGCAAGCAGAACCCACTGGAATACTCTTGCACCCGACAGGGAAAATTGGAAGATTTTCTGGCTCTCGCTCGAGTCACTCGACGTTTAACGAGACTACAGGTGACAGGTGGTTCTAACGAAGGGGGCGTGTAAAGGAGTCGCTAGTGGCACCCTGTAATACACAAGAGACCGATCCCACACTGAGGATCACCAAGTTTTCCATCCTTCCGAGGTCGGCAAATTGATATCAAACATGTCTGGAAAGAGTACTGACTACTGGTACTACTGAATTGTACTGACTTGATACATTGGTAGGCCACCGCGAGTTATGCCAAATGTGCATTCAACCATCTCCAACGATGTTTAGTGAATATAATAACTATTCCTCACATTTTTAACTTATTATTTACTGCTTACTGTCAGGACGGAACCATAGCACGTTCGTTTTCTACCGCAAACAGCTGCGGTCGCAAGTTTTGCAAACATCTCAGCAACGTTTAAACTATATTCCTCAAATGGTTCTTATTACTAGGCCACTTTATGTCTTCTACAATAACCGCCTACTTGTAATCGTTATACGTCTATTTTCGCACATTCTGTAAATAAATTGCTTCTCAGCTACCGTTTCAAGCAACTGCCTCGCAGCAGGCTAAAATGTGATACTGTAACTTCTTTATATCAACCGCTCTTCTTTGCCGGACGATTTGGGTGCTTAATAAACTGCGGCCAGCTGCATGTTCCTTCAAGAATCGGCAGTTTGAATGCACTTTTTGTATAAGCCTTTGCATGGCCTTCATTAAGCTTCTGTACAAGAAATTGTACTAACTAAAGAAGTCCACAACTTCTTTCTGGGCACTCTCTCTGATTACCTCTGTAACACCCCACCTATTACAGCTAGAATATAAGGAGCACCACTAGTCACCAAAACCAGTGCCTGTGTTTCAATTCTCTAGTGCTTGTCCTCCTATCCACGATTGTTCGTGTTCCAATCTTTCAGCGCTTATCTTCCAATTCCTCAGTGCTCTAATTCCAGTGTCCGTCTAGCTTTCTGCGAGTGTTTCACTTGTTTTCATTTCAATCCCGCTCGTATCCGCCCAGCGAACCACACATCGTCACATTGCTATTATTGGATCGTTGTTGTTGCTATAAATTGTTATAACCCAAGCTCGAGGTTGTTCACGGCAGTCACAGAAAAAGTCTCGCTAGGCGAATTAACTCGCTACTCCACTGCCCAGCTAACCCAATGAACGCGATCTCTCAGAGGTTGATCAACGCCGACAGCTTTATGCTATTTATGCTTTTGCTTTATGCTTTTTTAGCTCTATTATCACAGAAGCACCGGCTTCGTTATTTCGAAAAATTTCAAACAGCTGGTCAAGTTTAGTATACTTCATAAACGATTACCTTTGGAATGATCCGACTATTTAACATGGCGTTTTTGTACCATTCATTTTATGCAACGCAGTTGAAAAATGCACAAAAATAATAAGAAAAGCAAATTTTACGCTTAGTCAAAACAAAGGTGTAAATAAAGCAGTTTGTTCCAGACATGCCCAATATGATGACTCCGCTCTGTGTCATCATCGGCAATACCGTAAGCGCAATATGCAACGAAGATTGTATGACAGGGATGGGTGATAAAGCATTGCCTATTCCGGCGCAGCACTCGTCAATTTCAGGAACTCTCACGGTTTATTTACATTGTTCTTCATACTAAAGCGTTTTGAGAAGAAAAACGACCTTTGCAGACCACAAACGTCATCATGGCGAATTGGTCGAGAGAGATGTGGCAAGCAGTGGTGAACAGAGTGGTTCGAGCTTTCCAATCAGGTCCCTTTGGATCGCACTTCTTCTCGGCATCTGCCACCGTTCAATGAAGCGAGAAACCATCCACGAACTGTTTGTAATTGACAATTCATTTGTGTGGTACTTTATACCGTTGCCTGATGAGACCAATAAACTAGTCAACCCCAAAATTTGTCAATAATGAGCGAGACGAATTGCAGCAAAGCGTACTAGATTAAGTAAGGTTTAGTGCCTCTCTAATCGGCCGATTGAAAATAAAAATGAGCGGCAAGAGATCTAACTATCTATATTACGCAGTGACACATGAAATGTCCCATTTTAAATGGAAACTTTAAATAACCATAACTTTTTTCGTAATAAATTTCATTGATCGAAATAAGCAATACATTTTTGCCAGCGAAAGACAAATTTGCTTGTTCCAGTTGCACAAAATTCTGGAATTGTGGAGGAAGCGATGAGTTCGTTGAAGAGATTTTTGCGCTATCCCGGTTGGTGAACCATTTCTCGCGCAGGATGTTGCCAAGGCGCTTGAAGAAGTGATAGTCGATAGGCGAGAGACCTGATGAATATAGCGGATAAGCCAAAGTTTCGTAGCCCCATGTTCAACTTCTGAAGAGCTGGTTTCGCAACGTGAGGTCGGGCATCGTCGTGAAGAATGATTGGCTCTTTTCTTTTGATCTAGTCCAGTCGTGGTTGCTGGAGCTTACGGTGCATTTCGTCGATTTGTTGACAATCTGTCTCTGCCGTAATTGTTTCGTCACTGATTCAAAAGGCTGTGATAAATTTCACCGGCTGTAGACCACCAAACAGTCACCGTAACTTTTTTGGTGTGATTTCGGTTTTGAGAAATACTGTGGAGCCTGATCACAATCCGACCATTGAGGTGAATGCCTCCCCTTATCGTACTAAATCCACTTCTCATCGCACGTTACAACTAGATCAAGAAAAGGGTTGCTTTCGTTGCGCAGAACCACAGCAGACAACACTTTAAAACGATGTTTCTTTATTATCCTTGATTCGTGCCACTTGCAAATTTTTTGCCTTTCTTATGCGATTCAAGTGAGTGGAAATCTTTCCTTAGCTCACACAAGGCTGTTCTGCAAGCCCTTGAACAGCTTTTCGTTTGCATGTTTGCCTCCACTAGTGCCTTTAATTCGTCGTCAACAAGTTGATTGAGACGTTTGCGGGCTTCCTTAACTTCGAGGTCTTGCTCTTGCTTACTTGTTACTTGAATGGACCGTCTTCACTGGTTGTGCGAGACCCAGTGTAATCTCCATTCTTCGGAGATTTGCTGGTTAAGCCATTATGGGTTTCCTGGAGTCCCGAGGTTAGCCTGGCTGAAGTCTGCTCTAGATCTTCACCACCACTGGTAGTAGCAGTCCTTGTGGATCAGAGAGAGATTTACCACCAATCGACTTTGATACCAGAACGGTGGTGGATCCTGGTATTAGCTCGCTCTTAGCTAGACTTCCTGATGAAAACGCTAAACTCGTTCTCAGCTTCGGAAACCTGCCGAGACCGAGAGTTACAATATTTACTGTCTTTTTTGTAAGGAAAAAACCCATAGTACAAGCATCACATTTGGCATAAGCGTTGATGGATCTCTTAACTCACCAGCACTTTACGGTAGCGTTAGCTAAACCTCCAATGGCATGCAGTAAACTAGGTCCGAAAACCACCGAACAAACTACTGGTTTTCTTTTCAAGTAGCCCGTAGCTTGTGCTGCATGGCACACCTAAAAAAAAATTCTGAAGAAGGCGAGACTGCCGAAACGTCGGCTACGGTTGTGTTGCACGAGTGTTATTGCATGGAAGTAAATCTTTAAATTTAATTATGACAATGGTAGGGAAAGAAAGTTCCGCATGAAACTCCTTGCCAGTGAATTATCGTAAGATTGGAAATCGATGAAAGCATAGGCATAGTTGGAGCCCTTCTTTAACGCAGTTGGCGTGCTGACGAAAATATCTTACAAAATTTTCCAATTCTCCTTCTCAGAAGTCACCCGTTGAAGGTTCTAGAAAACGTCAGAAAAAAAGAATCGTCTGCTTGCCGGAAACTTTGCGGTAAAAGCCGAACGACTTTCACTTTCTCCTACCAAGAAAAGCTTTGGAAATTGGTTAACACCATTGATGTTAAAGAGGTTTGGACAATGATTGTTATGTTTTTCTATCAAGCACAGATTTTCAGTGCCTTTCAAAAATACCGAAACCCTTCAAGCATGAAATGAAATATTAACAATAGAAAAGGATAATACGAAAACGTACAAGAACTTACCGAATTACATGCGTGACTCTTCTCTAAACATCTCTAAAAAGACAAACAAAGGGTACTGATTTGTTAGTCAAGTATAACTTCGTCCGTCAATATGAAACTGCTCATTAACAAGTTTTATTTTCTCTGTGCACTAAGGAGACGTGAGGAGGTTCAGACGGCGCTTTGTGAAAATTCCCTTTCAATGAAACCATGGCATACGTCGTATAGTATACAGTGCATTCTTAGCTAATTCATTGACTTGTGAAACCCACTGCTGTGTAAAGACAGTCTTTGTATCTCCTAAGACAGGTTAGGTACCAATTTCAAAGGATTCTGCGCTTCACTTCTAGTGAGCGTGATCAAAGAACTATTCTTTCAAAGAAGCTTAAACGTTTGAAAACTTTATTTTAAGTGGTGACATATGATGAAAGAATATAAATTGTATAGGATATATGTATATACGAAGTCTTGGTACGCCGTCGCAGAAGAACGTGCATACAAGTGCAAACTGCGGATGGAGGAGTGGTGGCACTTGTATAAAATTTCAGAACTGGTGGCGTATAACAACTGAGGTCGTATGCGGCCTATGGTGAACGTGCACATCCGGTGGCGCTCTACGATCGGTGAAGAAAAGAATTAATCAAACCCTAGTCATCAACGGTCAGCAGATTGACTTAAAGGTTGCCTCGAAAAACGCAAACCACGGATTCGCCACATCGGCAAATGACGTCTTGTGCTTCCACGTAAATCTTCAACAGTGTCGAAAGCTCTTAGTAAAATTTCATTATTTTTACAGCACCGACCGGTTCTTCGCTGCCAGCTCTCCACCTTCACTATTCTCACCGTTATTCAGTACTTTCCCGTCGTCACATCTGCTCTCGTCGGAAAAGTCAAGAAGAGGGTTTGGTATTGTGGATGTGAAGAAGACGATGTCTATCTCTCTATGAACATTTTTCTGCCAAACCTAATGAAGGAAAGAAGTTTTCACCGGTCCCAAAGTATATCTTAAGAATTCATTCATGATCTCGCTTCGAACGATCTACTTAATATTCTTAGTGGAACGACAATGCATCGTTTGCTATTTTCTTTGTATAAGGGCGACTTGCTTTCCGACCCGACCTGCTACTACACCAGTGTTGGCTCCAAACCAGTACGTCGATACGAAGCAAGGCATAAACACATTCTTGTAGAAGGATTGGGAATTCGATATCGACGACGAAAATGTCGTAAAACGGGCATCATAATCATATAATAGATAAAATGCTAAAGAGTCTCATGGATATTTTTTTAAGTTCAAGGCTTCAGATTTCAACGCTCACAGTGGCACGTGCACCCACTCTAAGTCAATGCTGCTACAACTCAAGCAAGCCTAATGGCATTTGCACTGTCGTGGTTAAATTTTGTTACAAAAAAGGCGAAGAATCCGGCGTCGATCATTCCACATAGAATTCGGCATTCGTTCGACTTTATCAAGACTTGCAAGAGGTAACTGAATGGTGATAGACCAATAAATAGCTCACAGTGGCACGTGCACCCACTCTAAGTCAATGCTGCTACAACTCAAGCAAGTCTGATGGCAATTCGCCTGCCCCTGAAGAACTAAAAGCGTCCAGAGCCTAGAAAACTTAACCGAACCGATGACCATGCGTTCATCACAGTACACCACTTCCCACTACAATGCAAGCGGAAATTTGCTGTGGCGGAATTTTTCACGAACACGGGTTTTCTGGTTACGATAGAGCATCAAAAGTGAAAGGAAAATTTGAAGGCGATATTGATCGTCGATGGAGAATTCTTCGCAACAATACGAAGGTGCTTATTCAGTTTCCTTCATGTTGCACCAAAACATCCTAGAACGCCAACGATGTTTTCCATTTTTGTGAGCGACGAGGAAGAACTCCGAAAGAAAAGTACGTGATGAATAGTTCCGACTGCACACTAGAATTAAATGAGAGCTTCACATTTGCCGTCCTTAACGCTGCTCGCTTGACAGCAGGAATTTCTTATAGAGGATTTTCAGATTTTTTCCGTCTGTGGTCGATAGAAGATTCTGATATCTTTCACAGCCACATAGTCGCCAGGTAAACAACTTTTAAAGGAGTTCGTTGCTAATCACTGAATGGGAAATGAACATGCATTGGTGGAGACGAAATTGAAACCAAAAGTGAGAATTGAACTGCCGGCTTCGTAACATTACCTTTGAATAGATGTCAACGTACAGCTGTAACATAGGTTCAGCACATAACCATTAATTGAGCAGAAAGGAAGTTAGATAAGCGTGCAAGAATCTCAATCGTGTTACAAGCGATAGCTGCCTAAAACTCCCTTTTACAAAAACCATTAAGGGAATACAATTAGTCGTTAAATGAAGTGAATGCTGCCTTAGTCACAGCTTATCAGTAACAAGAATTGTTTTGCCTGCACAAGAAGAAGAAATTCGAAGCATCAAACGGCGGTCTATAAACATTAGCCTTTATTGGAAATGTGGAACGTTTAAAAATGTGGCAAAGGAAGCGGTAGCTCAGTGTCGCTCCGACAACAGTTTCCTTTCTCGTTTCATTTGATCGTCTCTTTTACCAAAATGCAGGACACGAGCTGACAACACTTTATGCTCTGATGCAGTTGTTTTTCATGACGCAGTACTTTAATCGTCTAGTGAGGTTCTGGAGGTGAGCCTGTTAGGGATACCAGGCCGACTTGCCACAAAGACAGGAATCTCACTACCACAGTATATTTCAGAAAAACCCATGGTGGCTAAATAAATGCGATTTTCGCGTTTTTGTTGTTTGCCGGTAGGAATGCCGCTTGCAGGACGCTGTTTTTTTGTCATTCGATAAATCTGTGGGTGGAGTTTTTCCCTAAAGTGCACTTTTGACGATGCCGTTTTGTCGATTCTGGATTTCCTCATTTGTGGGAAAGTTGAAATTTAATTTCACTGCAATACAAATCGCATAGACGAGACCAAATTTAAACTGTAGCAGGTGAGAAATCAGCGTATTCGACGAATTGAGCAATCGCCCTCATACGTCTTTCTCGTTCAACGCTTGTCATACGATGTACATCGTTTGGCGATTTCTATGTGCTTTGGAATAGCAGAGTCCTCAATACCAAGGCCAAGCGCAATGAATATGACGAATTCAAAAATTTTTTTTCTTTCGAAAACCTCAAGAAGATTCCCAATACGGTATTGCGCTCATCGAGTACAAATTCCTAATAGAAATCCATCGCCGATTTCTCCACAACCTTACTGAAAGCAGGAAACCTTCTCTTCAAATGAACATGTCAATAGGTACTACCATCCAAATATCTTCAGGTGTGATTGTCATAAAAATAAACAGTGCGGCCAACATGGCGAATGCTTTGGTACGTCCGTTGCTGCTTTCCGTACTCACCATCGCCACAGTGTTCGGATGTGCAACAGGACCAGGTATTAAACAAAATATTGTTCTTGTTGTAAAAATATTTGCACCTTAAATCATAATTTTATAAACTTTAATCGCGTCAGTATCTCTAGTATTTTTTTTGCCATAAAGAAAAGCCGTCGTTCAAACAACAATGTTCTAACAGAAATAGTTTCTTTCCCACTTCAGCGGTGGCTGAGCTAAATTTCCTGATATATGGTACCAATAACGGCGAGATTAAGCAATCATCACTTATTTATTTACTTTACAATTTTTTCCAGTTATTTCCTTGGAAAGGTTAATTAAACCTGATTTCCATTAAAAGGTTTACCTATTAAAAAAGTTACGGAGATTTCTTCTATTTAATTTCCTCTAAATATAGCCGCAATGAGCACAAGGACCTTCAGCGTCACCGGTTTCACCTTGCCTGTGCAGATGGTTGCCTCAACGGCGGCTGGTGCAGCTGCTCGCGTCCCCGGTATTGCACCGACTGTAGCGGCAGCCAAAGAAATTGTGACGCGTACTGTAATGCAGGCAGTGAGTTCTCATCTCTTGGATAGCTTTAATGAAAGCTTCGACTTTTAAAGGATTCGTTGAAACACTACTTTTGGCGCGATTTGCGTGGTTTTAAATAATTTAATTGGGAAGCTCCATTTGAATTCTACCAGTTTGTGAAAACTCTGTCCTTCAGGTGTTTGATGTTCTCGAACAACAGGGTCGTGCAGCTGGCCTCTCCGATCCTATAATCGAAATCATTTTGAATCAACTCACTGTCAACATCAGGTACGAACCACTGGAATGCAAGTCTATAGCTGTGGACCCAATGCCGGATGCGAATAGTAAGTTCCTATCCTCTAAAATCCATTCGAAAAAGTTCACGCAAATCTAGCAGAAATTGGAAGAATTCTACTTCATTAAATGTTGTCATAAATCTTGCCATTTGAAGGGCAAATATGGGAATAGCAAGAGTGTGATCAAACTCTTAAGGAGCTTTTGATATCATTAACTTTCGCATCTCTTCCAAGTTTTTTCAAGGTCAACACATTCACTCATTTTTTGAATTATCGTTCTGTTCTCGTTGTGATTGTCTTTATTCACTACTACTATGACAACTATTGTTATCATTGCTACTGTTGCTGTCACCATCGTTGGTTTTTCTCTCTGTAGACGCTTAAATCCTCCTAAAAAAGAGCAGAAGGGCAGCTGATGAGAAAAACAACCCAAATAACCCCAACGAGGGATTGTTGATGACACTCTAAAATGCAAATTGTATTAATCGATAACAATAACAGGACAATCCTTTTTTAGAAAAACGCCTTTTTTGAGATCAGGAATCACGCACATACAGAAATAAAATCAAATAAATCTAGTACCTCCCTATCTCTAATGAAGAGCATGGCAGGATAAAACCTCACATGAAATAAGAAAGTGTGAGCTGCAGATGACGGAGACAAAATCTCGCTGAAGAAGTCCATGGTCTCCAAGACTGCGAACTTGGCAAAAATCTCCACGTCCAATAGTTCTCCGCAATTGGTATCAGACATGTGTGGGAAGATAGCTGTACTGACTTGATACATTGATGGGCCACCGTCATTCTAAAGGTCAAGTATGCATTCAATCACCTCCAAGCGATGCTTAATGAAGTAGAACGCATGGCGCAACCTTCAAGGACTGATCAATAATTGATTAGTTTTATTCTGATGAAAGCACTGGCTTCACTGACTCGAGAAAGTTAGAACAGTTGGTCAGGTTTGAAATTCTTCGAAAACAATTATTCTGGAAGTGATTTGACTAAATAACGTGGTGTTTTTGCACCATTCGTTTTATACTAGAGCAATGCAGTTGAAAAATGCACAAAACAGCAAGAAAAACAAATTTTACGATTAGTAAAAGCAATCATTTGGATGAAGGAGTTTGTTCCAGACGATCCCATGAATATGATGCCGCTCTGCATTATCATCCGCAATACCGTGACAGCAGTATGCAACATGGCATGTATGCTAAACGCGCCCGCTAATCTATTGGGTATTCCCGCCTCAGCCATGACAATTTCAGGAACTCTCACGGTGTGAATTGTATTCTTCTTCACACTAATGCGATATGAAAATAAAACGAACTGCAGACCACAAACATCATCATGGCGAACTGGTCGAGAGAGATGTGGCAGGGAGTGGTGAACAGAGTGCTTCGAGCCTTGCAATCAGGTCCCTTTGGAACGAACTTCTTCTCGGCATCTGCCACCGTTCAATGAGGCGAGGAACCATCCACGAACTGTTTATGACGGACAATTCATTTCTGTGGCATTTTACACCGTTGCCTTACCAGACCAATAAACTTGTTAACTATCAAATTTCTCAATAATTAAGGAAGCGCAAAAGTCGCAACGAAGTGTGCTAGATTAAAATAAAATAGAAATTTTAAAACAAAATAAAATAACTAAAATAAATAAATAAAACAAAATAAAATAAAATTAATAAATGAAAAATTTCGTACAACTGTAATTATCCAGTTGAAGATTCCCCACGTACGCAATGAACAGTAAGTGATCTAAGCGTCTATGTTAGACTCTGACAAATGAAATGTCTGATTTTAAATGTAAAATTTAAATAACCAGAACTTTTTTCACATCAAATTTTATTTACGGAAATAAGCAACACTTGAATTGCCACATTCTTCTTAGTGGTTTGCTTGTTTCAGTTGCATAAAATTCTGGAGTTCTGGAAGCGATGAGTTCGATAAAAGCATTTACGCGCTATCGCGGTTGGTGAACCATTTCTCGCGCAGGAAGTTGTCAAGGTGCTTGAGGAAGTGATAGTCGATAGGTGAGAGATCTGACGAATATAGCAGATGAGACAAAGTTTCGTAGCCCCTTATTCAACTTCTGAGTAGCTGGTTCCGCAACGTGAGGCGGAGTATTGTCGGGAAGAACAATTGCCCCTTTCCTGTTGGTTAGGTCCAGTCGTGGTCGTTAGAGCTCACGATGAATTTCGTCAATTTGTTGGCAATATTTCCCCTTCCGTAATTGTTTCGCCACTGATTCAAAAGGCTGTGATAGATTTCCGCGGTTGCAGACCACCAAACAGTCACTCTAACCTTTTTTGGTGCAATTTCAAATTCGAGAAGTACTGTGGAGCCTGATCACAATCTAACCATTGAGCTGAACACCGCCCCTTTTCCTACTGAATCCACTTCCCATCGCACGTTACAACTAGATCAAAAAAAGGGTGGCTCTGGTTGTGTAAAATGAGGGCAGACGACACTTCAAAACGGCAATTTTTTTGATCAACCTCTGATTCTGATTGGACCTATTTGCCGAGTTTTTTGCCTTTCCTATGAGATTCATTTGAGTGGAAATTGTTTCTGCGCTTACATTGAGCTGCTCACAAACTGTCGAATAGTTCGTTCGTGCGTTTGCTTCCATTAATGCCTTCTCGTCATGTTCATTATAACATCCGCGCCCTTCCTTAACTTCGAGGTCGAAGTGACCAGATCGGAATTTCTGGAACCATGTTCGCATTATTGATTCCCCAACACTACTTTCACCCCGAACTTGATGATATTCCGAACCTCTGACGCATCAATATGTCATTTGAAAATGAATGCAAACAGTTGCACAGATGCTATAGAATAAGTAGGCGTTAATATGCGGTACGAATATGGAGTAGAAATATTAAAGCGTGCAACGGCAAAACGGAATTCTTTAGCAAACAAAGTAATAGCAATGGCAGTCCGATAAAGAACACACGAACTCGGGCCTTCTCAAGGCTTACTGCTTCTGCGACATTCTGTTGTTTCAAGGGCAGCGGCATGCAGCGAAGTCATCGTTTTCATTTATTTTCAAAAAGGAAAGAGGAAAAGCAGTGACCAGAAACAAAGAGCGACACTGGTTCCTTGGCAACCAAATTGCTTTACAGCTTTTATCCACATATGTTCCTTAAAGCCTGAATGTGACAGTGAAACAATGTGATATCACAAACATCCTATTAGAGGTCAGAAAATCCTTACGAAGGTACCGCTGAATAATCTCATAAACGGAATAAACTGATAGCTTCAGTTTGCCGTTGATGATGCGCTTATTTACTCCATTTATGACCATCGCCCCTCCCCGGAAGTCCCTCATATGAGAGATCTCAAGCCGGCTAGTCGCGCGGCTACGTGGCGTGTCCCCAGGTGGCGGGTAAGAGGTAAATCGCGGACCATGAGCGATTTTTGTTTTCCTGAGACACAGACGAATCCAAGGGAGAGACTACCTGTTTACCATGCCGATTTGGCACATACAGCATATGGGAGGCGGTTAGGAGCCGCCTCCAACAAATGAGCTCCATGTCCGCCCTGGGATAGCCTCACAAGCTGCCCGTGAGTATGACCAGCCCCCATAATAGTCGGAGTTGCAAAGCTGGGAAAAGAATTAGCAAAGCCCACCGATGCTTCGCCAATTACGAGACTAAGATGATTGCACTCCGAAGCTCAGGCGAAACAGTTACAGCGAAAATCATTCACGAATACTACTCACATCTCTTCGATAGCCACGTCCACCTTCCGTCATATGAAATAAAGGAGAATGAATATGTTGTGCCGCCGGTTCTCCCTTCCGAAATCCAACATGTCATTTCATCGCTGAAAAGTCGAACAGCACCAGGCCGGGACAGGGTGAGACCGGAACACCTGAAGAGCCTTCCGCCAGTCCTCGCAAACACACTGGCTCCGCTCCTCAAACGTTACCTATCTGAATGCAAGGTCCCTACTCAGTGGAAGACCAATAGGACCGTGTTATTGTCTAAGAAGGGTGACCAGCACGATGTGGGCAACTATCGCCCATCCTGCTTGCTGTCTGTCGCCTACAAATTTTAAACTCGAGTCATCTTAACAGGAACATCTCTTAATAACTCGAAAGACCGACTTTCTATAAAACTCGGCATAGATAGCTGATATATTTATATATTTAACTTAACAGGATTGACAGAACACTTGACGATGGGCAGCCATGAGAGCAAGCATTGCTTCGGAAACCACTAGGTACGATGGATCGTATCCTCACGCTAACGAAACTTATTGAAGCATCGCCAGGGTACGAAAGCCCACTCTGTCTCACTTTCATCGATTTAAGGAAACCCATTGACTCTATTGGGATAGACGCAGTCATGGAAACCCCTAACAGTCATGGACTCCCTACGCAGTACATAAAGATTGTCGTGAGCTGTGCAAAAATTTCACAACCAAGATATTACCATTCCACAACGATTTTGACATTGATGTCAATAGAGGAGACGCACAACGTTCTGGAGGAGGCCAAAATTATTTACCGCCACCCTCCAGAACGTTGTGCGAAAATTTGAATGAGGTAATACAGGAGTGAAAACTGATGCCCGGCAATTACACCATCCTCGCTTTGTTGATGACGTCTTAGTAAAAAGAATAATTAGAGAGAAAATCACCACAATAAAAGCATAGAACCTCAACAGATAGGCTTCAGCAGATACCTTTCCATTTACAGCCGTAATCTGTAATTTCTTCATCACTCGTCCTCCCTTTACAACAACTTCAACGTGAGGATGAAAACGTGCGATCAACGTCACGTACTGGTACTGCTGAACAAATCCTACCGCATATTTTAAAATTATTTTAAAACAGCAAAGTATTGTTTCGGCCGAAAATCGTTTTACACAATTTCAACTAAAAAACCTTTGTCATATTAGCGTTGAATGACGACGGAATTTCGACACAAGCCATTGCACTGCTATAGTCAGCGAGAAATTTGCTTGCTAATCGAATTGGATATCGTCTAAAAACAAGGGAGAGAAGGATCACCTAATGAGACTTCTGAAAGGCAATAGCTGCAAAGACGAAAATACAAAAAGCATGTAACTCCCACAACCGACTTTCTATCAACCTCGACATTGACCAAGTAATTCTTCGTATTTTTGTTGAGAAAACGCGAGGTGTTATTGTACTTTATTCACGAATAAGCTGACGTTTCGGCAGATTTCGCCTTCCTCAGAGCCGCTTTCTATGAGGTTTCCAATAAGCATGTCACGTAGAGACATTATGCTTCCATGTGATTTCTGTGCGGTTGGTAGAGACCGTGAATAAAGAATAATAACATCTTGCGTTTGCTCAACAAAAATACGAAGAATTACTTGATCAGTGCCGAGGTTAATAGAAAGTTGGTCGTAGGAGTTATTGCTTTTAAGAGCATTGAGGATGTAGTGAAGAGAAAAAAGAACACCGGACTCGGTGCCCACTTTTTCACTCAACGGTACTTCCTGCCCTAATACATGTGTGAGGAACTTGGTCGCTGCGTAAACGTGATGAAAAATCACTCAGCGTTATTGAACGCGCAGTCGAAAGTACGATGCTAGGAATATACCGTGCCACGTAAGTAAGAGGAATCCGAAGCTCCGACCTGCATCAACGATCAAAAATCAAAGATGCCGTTTCGTATGCCAAACAGTCGAAGATAAGGTGGGCAAGGTACGTAATGCGTATGAATGACAACCGATGGACAAGGTCCGTCGGTGCGTGGATTCCCCGCAATGTCAAACGCACTGCAAAAACACCACCGACTCGATTTTCAGTTATTCACGAAGAACCTAGAAGAATGGATATGGTGCTCAACGACAAGTCCCTAGAGCGAGCAAACCCACTGGGCTATTCCTGCACGCGACAGGGAAAATAAAAGAATCACTGGCACCCACTCGAGTCACTCGACGATCAGCGGGACGACAGCTGATGATTCTCGCATTTGTCAAGTCGGTAATTACATTGTCTCCTCCTTGTTGGTCACATTATACTTATAACACCAAATATGAGCCACGCGTAACGAATGGTTGTAGATTTCGATAAAGCCTGTGAAAAAAATCGTCCTCGACTAAATGTCACAAAGAAGATGTTCACGAGAAATAGACTAATTTCCTACATCCCATTCACGCTTAAGGGTAGGAATATCTCGAATGATCCAGTTGCTAGCTCTGAAAATTAACATGATGCAAGACTTAATCTCTCTGTAACGAAGATGAAATCTGGTCGGCAGATCCTAGTCATCTATCCGCGCAATATTTGCGGAAGCCATCTCTGAATTCCTAAGTACAAGTAAGGATACGGTCTTCACCATTCGGAAATCCAATCATCTCGATTCCTTTTCCAACAAATTGTGGTTTCTATCGCAGAATATATATGACGTTCGCTCACATAATTTCATCGTTACCTCTCATTTGTTTCATTTTCAAGGAATATCTTTGCCTCAGTCATCTCTTCCCAAAATGATGCTGATGCTATCAGAACGAAATGTTTGCTGTGAATTGTTCACAAGTTAGAAGTACGTGATCAGTCTCGATCTACAAAAAATTCTAATCAATAGAAGAAACAATGCACGTTCTCAAACAAATAAGCGGTTTGCGCAGTGAATTTCCCAGTGAGGTTGTATAGTAGTACGCACGAAGCTAGACAACAGTACCACAACTCTACGATTTGAAGAGTGAGCTCGACGAAACGTTAACCACTGAATCCGAAGACACAAAGAAACGACCTGATCTCATCTCAAACACACTAAGCCACTGACGAAAATAATTTGGTCGTTTTCGCAGTTGTTGAAAGTCGATCTTTCGAGAAGAGACTCTTGCAACATTTTTATAAATTTTAGCACCTTCCAAGATAACAATGAAATAACATATTATTCATTCTGTACAACAGTAGGGATTCGACCCCAAACTGGTAAATTAGGCAGTATACAGTAGCCCGTAACTGACGGTGTCCTGTCAAAATATACAAATAGCACGACAGAACGCAGAGATTAGTATTAAATCATCAATCACATAAAAAGGCTGTAATTACACAGGAAAAAAAAGTAATTCACATAGAGCTCGTCACGTCGTATACTCGTTATACGGTAGAAAAAACCTTGACATATACAGTATTGTAATTATGTATTAATTTCTGGTACACTCTGTTACACCCATAACAAATTAAGCATACTAAAACCATGGATGCCATCGTGGGTCCATTTGTGAAAGGTTTTCATGGTTGCGCGCCTTCTCTATTGCGCAGTGAACTTCCTCTTGTAATGTAGCTGCACCTTGTGTTGCCAATCCTAAAATTTTACTAGTTGCTACGACTTTACTTGCTAGCATAATGATATAAAAATGTGCTGCAACTTTGTGACAAAACAGAGAACCATCCAGGCATAAAAATACCAGTAAAAGGATAAGGGATAAAGCACTCGGTGTTGATCAATCTCTGAGGGATGTGCCATGCATTCGACTTCATTAAGTTTCGTTGGAAGTGATTGAATGCATATCTGGCCTTTACAATGACTCGCAATGACCTACCGATGTATCGAACCAGAGCTGCTATCTCCCAGACAAGTCTGGTACCGATTTCCCGACCGCGGGGGTTGGAAGGCCTGGCGAGTCTGGGACGCGGGATCGACATGTCTATTGCAGGGCGCCTCCCACCACTGCGCCACACGCCCCCCCCCCCCCCCCCCCCCCCCCCCCCCTCCTACCAATAGATATTAAAAGTAGGATATCTCGAAGAAATCATAAAAATAAGCTAAGACTCACTTGTTGTCTCAGCTACCACACTCGCGATGAATTTGTTAGCTTCATTACAGGTGCTTACCTGAAATTTCTTCTAAAGAATTTGCTAGGTCGATATCAACAAATTGAGCTTGGACCTACCAGGTCATGGTTACCATTGATGACTATCTCGTCCAAGATCAACGGTCGAAGTAGTAAGTGCTGATCACGGTTAAAGAGACAGCGTACAACAGCCGCAACAGACCATAAATAGTCTCCTGAAAGTAAATCGAGAATCACAGTTAATACAATAGGGTGTAGCCAATGAAGATGCATAGAAACGCCATTGCCTCCAAGAATAGGCAACGCATGCAATGTTCATTATCATTCTTGACAAGCAATTCGTCGTCTTCCAATCCCTACGATGACTTTTGGTATGGTATGGAATTATAAGATGCCAAAACCACAAGGTAAACATCGTAAAATCCTTTGCAGAACTTACATACTTTCATTAAATGCTGCGAGAAGTATAACTGTATAGTAAACTAGTGCTTTTTCTCCACATACAAGAGTTGTTTATGCACTAGCATAAATAGAATAACAGAAGAGGTGAAACCCTTTCAAAACACAGAAAAAAAACTGGTTCAGAGAACAGAAATATCAGTAAAAGGAGGCCAAGGAACATAAAACCTATGGAATGGTCAGTGTGACATCCACTGATGTCACCATAGCGAAAAACTAGCTGTCCTCCAGTCCGCAACAAAACCGAAAGTAGGCAGAACTGCCGTAAGAGTAAAAACTGAGCTGTACAAAAACTCACCGTCCAACGTCATTCCGAGGAACCGTTCTAAATTTGGAGTCAGACGGAAGGGTACAACACGATTAACTGCTGTAAGGAGATGTAGTGAAACAGATGGCAACATCAAGCACAGAAAATGTTAGAAACAAGAAAACCGCTGTACCTAAGTCAAAGGAGAACCTGGTTTTCGGTACAGCAACCTGACCCGTAGCCGTCCGAATGTACACATCATCGAGGAAAAGTGGTGACAAATTCACCAACATTTCTAGCGTACTTACAACTGCAAGTTGTTGGGCGAACTAAAATAAAAATAAGCCGATACGAATATCAACTGGTGGCAAGCAAAATAACCACCGATACGCATTTTTAGATGTAGATTCACTTTTTGAGCAATCTCAATTTTCTGCCTCCATCCTATATATGCCATTTCTCAAGCTTTAGTTCCACCGTATATTTCTTATAACAATGTCATCGTCTTTACTTTAGAGCTGTGAATCAATGTGGAAATAAGCATATTAAACCAGTTCTAACGAACCACTTTAGACTTAGACACAATCCGCGGAAACAACAATTTTTTTCCTGCATTTGCCATTTCTCAGGCATAAGTTTCGCCCTATACTTCTCATTCCAGTGTCCAATACCATTACTTTAAATTAGACCATCTGAATCAATACGAAAACATGCGGATTAAATCAGCTTTGTCTAAACACTTTTAATTTCGATACAAGCCTTAAAACAAGAGTTTAAACGTGTGTTTGCACTAGAACCATAAACACATTTGAAAAAATGAGAAATAAAGAATTCTAAACTGTCTTTAATAGAAGCTTCAACATTACAATATATTATAAATAGGAAGGTCTAACGAAATTTACCCTCTTGCGAAACAGGTAATAGTACGTGGGATCTTTGAAGCGCTCCAATATGTAGTTCCGGAAGATGGACGATCCAATGAAATTTTCCACAATGAATCCTCTGAACAAGGAAATGAAGATGCGAAACACGACAGTGTGACCAGAAATCAAGAACGCTTATGTTTAGTTATCTCAACATCTCGTAGAATTACATATCTTAGTGAGGCAGCATGTGGTAGTACTGTAAAAATTGAATTTGCGGTATGTGACATCGGCAGAATGGAACTCAAGAAAGGGCTCAAATCCTCGTTGTAATCAACCTTAGAAGCCCTTGCTAATTACCACATTTGCACAACTTACAATTGAGGTGTTTCCTTTTTTAAATTTGAAAAAATCACCAACAAGAACAGATAAACCTCGCCAGAAATAAACCAAAACTCAACGCTCTACGAGGGTGCCATTGCAAGAAGAAGAGCTTAGAGGCAACAAGGAGTTTCGCTTAAATAGACAACGTAGATAAAGGAGTATATCCCCTTATAAGAAAATGAAGCAGTCGCCGAAAAATTAGATTTTGCAGACATTAGCCGGTCATCTTTCACGAAATAGGAAGCAATTTATAAGAAGTATATAAAGTAAAAAAACTATTCCTTCCCGAAAAAATTCTTTTATTGTAGTCGCTGCATGATGAAGCAATCACTGATTGGATAACTGGTGAAAAAAACGATTAAAGAATCCCAAACAGCAGATCGAGTAATTCCACCATCTGTCATCTCAAGTCGTTACTGCAAGATTTCTTATGAATTTGAAAGTTCCATTTGCGAAACCCCCGTTGATTGATGACTGCTATAGCCTATAGGTCAATAACGCAGTTGAGAGAAAGCCGAAACGAAGGACTCGTGTGCTGTGGCGGTGAACGCGTTAGTCTCAGAAAAGAGCAATAGCGTGCTCGATCCCCATCGTAGACACCAGGGTCTGGAGCTTTGCAAATATCTCAGCTTAACTGTGGTTGTATTTCACATGACACCGTGCCATAAAAAAGAATGGGCAGCAAATAAAAAGTGATTCCATAATTCAATCGGTTCCTTCCGTTCTCGGGAATCATTAAGAAATATGGTAGTAGAAGAACCAGCATTTGTTTATATTGTTGAGCTTATCCGAGGTTAAATGAAGGTCGGTTTCAAAATTATTGTTTTGTTATTCGTTATTTGCTAGCTAGCATAGTACCGAGTGCTGCAAGGTGGATTACCCGTTGAAAAACAATTACCAACGGACAACAATATCAACTACAACCATCCTGTATAAAAAAGCATTACCGGGTGAGTACGGCTCATTGAAGATGCTCAAACTGACGAAGAAGGGTGAGATTTGAGATGAAGACGCCATATCAAGAAGAAAAAAACATAAAACATAACAAAAACAAAACAAACATGAAACAAAAACAAGCGAGACGAATAACAAGCGAGGACCACCGACTCGGATCATCGACTCTGATGAACATGAAGAAGTCGAAACGTTAGCAGAATAAAAATAATTTATCAAGTTCGTGTAAGCCCAACAATATAAACATATGTGGACTATTTTACTATCGAGGTTAAATGACTGTCGGTTTCAAGATCTATATACAGTGGTTTTATACTAAAGTTCGCAATTCAAAAACTGTTTGTCAACACACTGAAATCTCATCGAATCCTATTGCGATGATACTCGTGATACAAAGGCTATCGCGAAGGAGCCGTCCCAATTTCAAATACCACGAGAACGAAAGTTAATGTCGAGTTGAAGGAACCAGATGAGGTGACACTGCATTATGACAATCGTCGCGTACGAAACGGAATCAGCAGCTATTTTAAAAAGGGTTTAGACCAAAATTAAGTTTCTGATTAAACGTAACCGAACGGTTCAATTGGAACAACGTGGATAATCCAGAAGCATAGGATGACTTCGAGCGTTAGAAAAGATACTACCAAATATATATGATATATCAAAATCTCGGCATTTAATTAACCACCGAGGAAACTCTGTCACCATAAAAAGGATCCTCTTGCGAATAACCGCTGTTTTGAATATTATGATGAATAGTAGAATAGCCTTCTTCCAATTTGGATTCTAGCAGTCATCAAAGGAACTGTCTAACTCCAAAGGTAAGAGCTGTCAGAGAAAAGAGCATACATAGGATAATTTAGAGTCGATCAAGATCATTTATTACGTTAGTTAAACAACATGTCATCACAGCCTGATCCCGTAAATTCGGTGAAAAATTCAGCGCTAACGAAAGTCCGCGAATTTGCTCAGTACCGATACTACCTGTATGTTTCAAGCATAACGGTTTTAGGGCATCCTTCAGAAGCCACCAGTCGATCGTAGAACATGGTGATTGCATCGTCTGGCCTCATACCGAACGTCATACCATATTGACCAAACACATCCAGTGGACGTATAGTGTCAAACACATTCGGTTTCTTCGCAACAAAGCTCATTGGATATGCACCTGTTGAAAGCAAACACAGAGTGTGAACAAGAGTACGGAAAGTAGTTATACAAGGTACAGAAACTTTGTCATCCAAAAATACCTCCAGAATCCATAAGTACAGCATGAGAGGATACAACCAATTGCGCAGGGGTGAAGATGGTTAGGTGACGTCGGGTGGTTTCCTACAATTTAATACACTCAAACTGTCTCAAATCACAGTGATGCCGAGATAGTGGCAAAACTACGGACTGCATGTGTCTGCGGTGAGAATCGAACACGCTATTAGAACTAGCTGAGAGAAAGGCGGAACGAAGAACCCGCACGGTGTGGTGGTGAAGGCATTAGATCCCGGAGTGTAATAGCGTGTTCGATCACCGCCGCAGACCACCGAGGTCCGGAGTTTTGCAAATATCTCATCACCATTGTGGTTCTATGTTACATAATAACCTGCCGAGAAAAATTGTAGTAGGCAGTAAGTAAAACAGTTAACATTGTCTGAAATCAACTTAATGGGTTTCGAAAAAACCAACTCTTTCTTTAACAAGCAGCGTTTTAACTAACTGCATATACTGGTGACAACGGTTCGTTCTTTCTTCAAAGATTGAGTGATGTAGATAGTAGATGCACGTCTTAGTAAAAAGAATAATTAGAGAGAAAATCACCACAATAAAAGCATAGAACCTCAACAGATAGGCTTCAGCAGATACCTTTCCATTTACAGCCGTAATCTGTAATTTCTTCATCACTCGTCCTCCCTTTACAACAACTTCAACGTGAGGATGAAAACGTGCGATCAACGTCACGTACTGGTACTGCTGAACAAATCCTACCGCATATTTTAAAATTATTTTAAAACAGCAAAGTATTGTTTCGGCCGAAAATCGTTTTACACAATTTCAACTAAAAAACCTTTGTCATATTAGCGTTGAATGACGACGGAATTTCGACACAAGCCATTGCACTGCTATAGTCAGCGAGAAATTTGCTTGCTAATCGAATTGGATATCGTCTAAAAACAAGGGAGAGAAGGATCACCTAATGAGACTTCTGAAAGGCAATAGCTGCAAAGACGAAAATACAAAAAGCATGTAACTCCCACGACCGACTTTCTATTAACCTCGACATTGACCAAGTAATTCTTCGTATTTTTGTTGAGCAAACGCGAGATGTTATTATTCTTTATTCACGAATAAGCTGATGCTTCGGCGGATTTCGCCTTCCTCAGAGCCTGGAAAGGTCAAGTTGACAGCAATCTACTCTGCCAGACGCCTCCATAACCAAACAAAGAAACTCTAAACCAAGATTTCAATCACATTGAACACAGCTTTGCACACTCACCGCTTTCTATGAGTATTTTAAAGTTTTTTGTTTTCTAAGCTGTGTTTAATGTGATTGAAATCTTGGTTTAGAGTTTCCTTGTCTGGTTATGGAGGCGTCTGGCCGAGTAGATTGCTATCAACTTGACCTTTCCAGACTGAGGAAGGCGAAATCCGCCGAAACGTCAGCTTATTCGTGAAGAAAGAATAATAACATCTCGCGTTTGCTCAACAAAAATACGAAGAATTACAAAAGGCATGATTTCGTGATAGATATGATATAGTAAAATGATATAACATGAACTATGAATTATTGTCTCGCACGAAAAATACTTTAGGTGTTTGGGCGCGAACTTCTCCGGCGCGAGCAAATGATCTGTGGACGTTGGTCCCGAGAAGCCAACAACTGAAGGTAAGGATAGCCCATCAGTCATATATGAGGGCGCAGTGGTCGGAGATGACCTGGAATACACATGGGATCTATCCACGCGCCCCAGGCTCAACAAAGCCCTACATCCTTGTGGGTAGCCAAATTGGTACCACACGTGTCTAAGAAGATAGTAGCACTGGTTCAAAACATCGATAGGCCATCGTGAGTCACGTCCAATGCATGGCACATCCCTCAGGGATTGGTCAACTCCGCGAACTTCATCCTTTGTTTTACGAAAAATACACGTTGAAGGGTCACATCGAGATCAAAGGAAAATTGGTTTTTGAAATATAAAACCATTGCCTCAGTAAAATATATACCTGGGAAGAGAATAGAGACGGTTTTGCAGTTTTGTCTGCCATTTAATAACATTCTCAACAAGTTTCAGTAACGCAGATCCCATTGGTGGAGGACCATCCAACATTTCCAATATTTCAGTTCGTAACTCTTCCATAAACTAAATCACATTGACTGTTATATATGATAGCACTAAATAAACAAGTGGCATATATGTTAGAAGGAGAAATCACTCCACAGGCCTCTCTTTATCATTGTCTCCAAAACTCACTAATAACTTTAGTTGATAACTGACAAATTAGCCAGCAAGGACTACTGTAGACGAAAATAGAAAGTTGTGCACAATAAAAAAAAATATATCAGTTTACACAGCCCTTCAATCACTGCCGACGTTTGCGAATATAAAACAGGAATAAAAAGTTCAAATCCTACACTAAACTTACAGTTATGAACATAAGAAATTTATAAGACGGCTAAACAATACTCTATTAGGGAAAAGTGAGAAATGATTCAACCACACCTGCTCTTCAGTTTGCAATGGAAGAGCATATCGAGGTGAAGACGGAACATCGTACTCATGCACAATTTGGTCAGAATTTAGCCGCTTCAATTCATCACACCATTGCAGTAGAGCGAATAGAGCTCGCTCATCCAACATTGCGGATTCCAGACGTGTTTCACAAGCACTGTGCAGGCATCTAGGTCAAAATAAGTATTAGATGGAATTACGGTGATTTCTCATATGAGAGGACCGGAGATGGTTAGTTGCTAGGCTAAGTGGCATGCCCTAAGGAGGCCCACAGTGCCCAACGCGAACGTGTTATATGTAATTGGCCCGAGATGGAAAACCATTCATATGATGTATCTTCTGCTTCTGCTTTGCTGGATATAGCTTCGGTATAGATGTTATCACATCCCTTTAAACGAGTGCGGTAGAGTTTGTGTATAAAAAGAATTTATCCTGAACAACGCATCGATCAAGAGCCTCTACGTCAATGGGTAGAGCACCAGAAACGTTTCAGAGTTTACTCAAAAAAGAAAAATCCCGCGTACCCTTCGTAGATCCACAAACTAGACCTTTGATACTCTTTGTAGCTAGTCGTGATCATAAAGCGACTCTGGCACGCAATCGAAACGAACAAAGATTTTGCTGTGCCCAAATAGGGTACTTGGTGATGAAAAGGACCAGAGGTGATACGGACAATAAATACGGAATAAAAGTAGGAAAAAAAATCTACCTGAGAATTTCGTCCTTTAGTTGAGAAGCGTATCGTAAATGGCGCTCTGTCAAAAAATCTCTCATTGATGAAAATCCAGAAAGAAGACGATTCCACACCTTCAAATTAACACGGTTATATATATATATATATATATATATATATGTATACATATATATATGTACGTGCATGTATATGTTATATATACGTATGCGTATATATATATATATATATATATATATATATATATATGTACGAATTCACTTCTTTTTTCTCATGACCCGTCTTCACATCTACTGTGGGGAACCCATCACTTTATTCGACTCATTTCCTCGCCTCTTGCCACAACGATCTTCGAAGCTTTCGCGTATGAGTTCAGGTTCTGCTCGAGGAATGTTCTCTTCCTCTCTAATGTCGCTGACTGCTGGTCGAGGTCATTCTCCTTGAACTCCTAAGATAGACGGTTTAGAGCGTTCTAGCCGCATTGCGGGAAGTGTCTGCAGACAAATCTGGTACCAATTCCCCGACACAGGACGGTTGACAGGTTTGGTAAGCCAATTCGGAGTCAAATCAGCACCGTGATAGTGGTGAACGAGATTAAAACAACTGCGCTAGCTGACCAGGACTCCTGTCCATCTAGAAACGGAAAATTGCTGCAAGACTTGTCTAGCAAGAGATCCCTCCGATTCATAAAGGCTGCTGCCTGTCTGTGACGAACACCTGCGAAAAAAGGAGCAGAACACTTACTCCAAAACAACGGCATTGAACAACATTTAAGAAGACCAGAAATCTCCATGTAGCAATCGAATCAACACTAACAATACGAAAACTTCCTTCACTGACGAATTTGAGGAAGGAAAGAGAATGGGAAATCTGCTGAGATCCACAAACTGCCAATCCTAGTCCAAACTGACAAATAGAACTAAATACATGCATCGCAGACCATCTCTGAGCATTGCAATACACGATGTACACAAGCTGTTTAACAACCATAAAAAATAAACAAGATAAAGCTCTCGGTGTTGATCAGTCCATGAGGGATGCGCCATGCATTCGACTCCATTAAGCATCGTTTGAAGGTAATTGAATGAACATCTGGTCTTTAAAATGACTCGCGGCGGCAACCGATGTATCGAGCCAGTGCTGCTATCCTTCCAGAGAAGTCTGGTACCAATCTGCCGACCCCGGAGAGGTGGAAAGCTTGGTGTGCCATGGGCGATGGGATCGATTCCACGTGTGTCGCAGAGCGTTTCCGACGACTGCGCCACACGGACCCTTTAACAGCTCAGCAATCATATTTTTAGAAAATCACCAAGTTAAGCAGACTACATGGAAGCACACACAAGAATACTACTGCCCTTCAAACAGCGGAATTGTGTCGTTTTTCATTTTGGCAGTTACGTAAAAAAAAAAAATCAAAAACTGAATATGAATTGCTCCTGGTTGCTCATTCTTATGTCGTAATGAAGGTATTTAACCGATCAACTATGCTTCCTCAGTGAAATCCAAAGCAGAAGTTTAGTACCTTAAAGAACAGAACGATATAAAAGCAAAACAAACGCAAAAATAACTCACCCTTACATCAGTCAAACGTCTTCTGCAAGCCTTTTCCAGAATCCTGCAGAGAGCAGAATTTTTATGACCATCAGGTGGCAATTGTACAGGTTCATTCTTGGCTACTTAAAATGATATTAGTCAGACAAATAACATTTGTGCGCTTCTTCTTTTTCGAAATGGACAACTTACTGCTCTCAATCACATTTTCAATCACAGCAGAATCTAGAACTGGTCTAAGGACAGAAACAATGAACAGCGGATAAGCACTAGCTATTTTATCCACAATATGAACAAATCCAGACGTAGGTCTCTCTTGCAGCTCAGTGATAAGCTGGGGCAACCTGCAACGAATCGCAGTAATAACATGATTATTGAAAAAAGAAAGTAGAAGAAAGGACGCCAGCTGGTGAAAAGTTCCTCTGTGATATCTAAAACCAAAGACAAATTCAAATAAATAAATCCAAATAATCCAGAAGTGAGCAGCAGGTAGAAGCTTTGTAATCACTCTTGAACTCACACAACACTTCACTGATATTTCAATGTGGGAGAGGCACATCACTTGTCCATGTGAACTGTGTAGATCTGCATCGATAAGTGACAGGCTTATAAAGAAGGAATCGGTAAATGTTTTTAAAAAGAAGCCGTTTCTCATTCGATTGAAAAATAGATGCTCAGTTTCTTCTGTTGAGATTATGGAAGTGTTTGACTGATTAGATTGGAACCAACTTCACATTTTCAAGCACTGAAGAAGACGAAATGGAGCAAACTTTGGCTTGGCTGGCCTCAGAACTCCAAGGAACCAAAATGGCTAAACCAGCAAAACTCCGAAGAAAAAGTGGAAATTATGCTGGGACCCGCATAAGAAGTGAAGACATGGGCCATCGAAGTATCCAAGAAGAAGGCGAAATCTGCGGTATCGTCCGCTGTTGTGGATAAATGGTGTAAGTACAAGCTGGTGCCTGCTCATCAAGAAAACAGTAAATAATTGGTGGACCAGGTTGTATTTATCAAATAGGAGTGAGAAATATCTCGAAACAAGGAAAGAACACTGAAAACGACGGATAAAAACATGAAAAAAGAAACTACTAAAATACATGGAAACACAAAACCATAGCGCGAAAAAGAGATGCATTGGCTTCCTACCGCACCATGGATGCTACGCATTGGGTCCAATGTACATCGTAGAAACGCCACAAGAAAACAGTCGTGGAAGGATTGACTTTAGGTGAAACAAAATGTTTAACGGAATAACAAATTCGGCGTATCATTGATAAACATGTCCACGGATACTAATCCTTTTATTCAAACTAGAAGGACTAAGTAGTGTAACAGTATCTCAAAAACCGACTTCCCTTCAACCTTGGTATGACCACTCAACACGTACTCCTTCCCTGACAAGTAATAACCCTGTGTTAGCTTAAAGGTGAAAGAGTACTCACTAGTATGTTTAAAGTCAAATTCACTAAATGTTTTAATGACTGATATAATGGCCAAATTGCTATCAATGAGTTAATACCTCCACTGCACTGTGCCAATTCTGGCATTTGCTTAAGTCTCATCGTGGAAAAATAAGGTACTGAACTGCAATGCACACTCTACTGTTCGTCTGTTGAAAGCACCAGAGAGGTTCAGTTCAAAATCTACGTCCGAAATAATCAATATATGTCATGATAAAGTTCAACGAGCCATCTGTGGGTGCTTCTCTGACCTTTCGCATGAACCGAGCGAAAGGAGAGTGGTTGGCAGCTCAAGCATACGACAGACGAATGGAGAATTTATAGAAGGCCGTTTTAAGTAATTCGATGATTATGGGAATTATAGGTGACAGAATGACGTCATAGTTACCACGTCCCTGTTAAATTTTCTGATGCGCTATCTCCAGCATGAGCCATACGAACTTGAACTTACACACCAAAGCTTCACTACTTGTGGGACAGGACTCACAGGGTTGTGACTGCGGACCCGTAAATAACAACACAGACCGTCTTCTTCTTTTATAGAAAATAGCAAGCTAACCATGGCAGCCAATTGAAAGGAACTATTGATCGCGCCCGGTCTTTCAGCACCTGATCTAATCCCACAGCTGAAAATATTCCACATGCTACGACATGCTTTGCTGTCCACAAGATCCTGAAAAATAATCTGGCTGTCAATTTACAATTATTAAAATTCAATTCGATTTTATTGAGTACCTGGCAATGTATTTTCGGGCTTTTGTCTCATTTTCTATCCTGGCAGCTTCGAAATAACAGTTGATTGCAGGTGATCCACGAGACATAGCAGACGCTTCGTGCCTGCAGAAGAGAAAGGAGTGGAACAGATATTGAACATGAAACACAACATAGAAGCTTTTTTGAATTAATTAAACAATTGACAGATTAGAAACTTCACCCTCCCTCTGTGGTCTACCGACACTGAAAGAATAGCACTGAAAAGGAAAAACATTTCCTGACTAGCAAGCGAAACGTTCGTATTTCATATGCGTTTCCTTCGTTTTTCGTCAATTTTAGTTCTCTCGGTGTCGATCAATCCCTGAAGGATGCGTCATGCATTCGACTTCATTAAGCATCGCTGGAGATGATTGAATGCATATCTGGCTTTCACAATGACTCGCGGTGGCCTACCAATGTATCGAGTCAGTGCTGCTATCCTCCCAGACAAATCTGGTACATATTTGCTGACCTCGTATAGATAGAAGATGAAGTGGTGAGCCTTGGGTGAGGGTACCGCTCCCATGTGTATTGCAGGGCATCAATCCTAGTATGAAAAACAATCAATAATGTATGTTTTGTCAGAGACCAACATTTCATTATGAAACAGATTGTCAAGATGGTGTCCCCATGCTTTGAACATGCTGCACGCAGTGTTCATCGGAGAAGAATTTGGGGGATCAATCAGAGCAGCAGCGGCGGAGAAAGCATGCATGGCCTCATCATTTCTGAACATAAAGAAATTGACATAAAATGTGAAAACAATTCATTCAAAAACGACGCCTTCGAAATTGAGTCACCTTTCCAATTGGCTCAAGATAGAACCCTTCTGATAGAAAAGACGACAACATTGTTCACGTGAGAAATCTTCAATACGAGCAGCACCAGTAATCAGAAGTGCCTTAATCGTATAACATAAATGTCTTTGCAAAATGAAAGCAGCGTGAAACTAAAGTGGTTGAACTACTTCTTGAAGAAGATCCATCTTTTGCTGAGTAGATGTCTTATGCTTTTTGGCCATTTTGCGCAGTGTTTTTAAATGATCAATTAGTTTCTGATGACAATCCATCATTGGAAGCGTTATTAACGTATGTAGTCTGAAATGATTCGCCAGATTACACACGTGAATAGTAGCAGAAGAAGAATTTATACTTGTTGAGAGATCTGATCGCAATGCTCTCCATTCCTCTGTCTCGTGCCGCTTTAGCCAACAACAACTGTCCAGTAGCAGCAGAGTGAATGGGAAGAATGGACTGCGGATTCATGCCAGGGGGCAATACTATCTGAAATACCATCGTACCAGTAGAATCCACCAATTCCACCAATGAGTATCAATGCCACAATGACAACTGGAACGTCTGTCTTTATCTGTTGTGTGCTAATGTTAACACATTTTTGACGATTGAGCATTGAGATAAACGGGACCACACCCGAAAAAATTAGCACTTCCATACATTAATCTAAAATCTCTCTCTTCACAATGAACCTCATTAATTGAAATAAAACCATTAGGATCTACATATGTTAATGAAACAAGATACAAGCTTAAACATGCTACCATGTTCAATTCTCTTTTTTGAGCTAAAAAATCGTACTACTTCCCGTTCTGTTGTGAAGACTTGTATCTCGAAAAACAAAACAAGGATTTCACCCGGGATGCTGTTATATCTCCCAAATAAATCGCTGATTTTGGCAGATTCTGGGACCATGTTAAAACACTTTTAAAGAATTTGAAGCTCATCAATTCGTAAAAATTAGATCTCAATCATTCGAAACAAACACAAAAACGAAAGACAATGGCATTTTCATTTAACGACGAAAAATGAAAATCTTTTTGAAAAAAAAAACTTAAAAACCTTATTGTGATGAGACATTGCCCTTTCATAAATTTTTGAAATTCCCAACCACTTATAACAACTATGGAAGAATTGCATAAGGCTTTACAAAGACAAGATTCTTCGCGTGTTTTGAAAGTACTGCTTTAAAATTAGGAGAAAAGAAACATTTGATCTCGACGATATTACGCGCTACACTCTTTCCTACTAACAATCGTGTTAAAGTTTACTCTTAGCAACCAACTAGTAACTCATGGCACCTTCTCAAACCCCATCGAATCCAGGAATGCAGAATTTTCTACTAACGAAAATAGTTTTCTGTTGCTAAAGGCCGTTATTTCCACGCATCCACTCGGAGATATGCTGCTTGACATTTTATGGTCAAACCATAATTTTTTGCATCCAAATGTAGTATTTATTAGCGGTATAAATAACAATCTACAAAAACGAAATGGCAGCGAACACACCCCACTACGTTCCCACTCATGAAATCGTTGCACCATCAAAGCGTGAATCTGACTTCGCCAATCGTACATCAAGGAAATAAACGGCATATCGTCACAAAGCGAATAAGTGCGAGATCTGAAACGATTTTTAAGGACTTGGAAAAGTATAGGGACGAAGTTGAATCACAATTCACTCCAAAATCATTCCGAAATTCATTTCGATATATAAGAACCATTTGATAAGCATTAATTGAAACGTATGAAAACCTGCCTATTTGGATACTTGGATGGCCCGTCCTCACTCGTTGCGCGGTGGTTTAGCCGGTTTCCTGAAGTCCCGAGGTCAACCTAGCCAAAACCTGGCCCAGGTCGTGACCACCACAGACGGTCGCCACCCTTGTGGATCGCAGGAAGATTTGTCACCATGCGATTAGTTTAGTACCAGAACGGTGGTGGATCTTGGTATCGGTTTAGTCTTCGTTAGGATTCCTGATAGAAAAACCGAACTTGCTCGGCTTAGGAGGCTCTGCTTGAGGGATGAATCCCCCGCTGCACATCGCCCCGTCTGGCACCGAGGAACACCTCTCAGGAACGAAGAGGCAGTAAACCGTTGGGATCAAATGTATGAAAGTAAATTAAAAATCACGTTGATGGATAAAATTAGTGCGAACCTCCAGATTTTGATAATTGTTTTCATTTCTTGCATCGCAGCACCACAGTTTTGACTACCAACATCAAGAGCACGTCTCAAATCTAGAACATCTCCAACTTCACGAACCATGGTCATGGCCTGAAACTCTTGCGCTAAACAGAAGCAGTTAAAATCCATAATGACCATTTTAACCTCACTACGATGATTTCAAAGCGATCAATACGAAACTGCTACTATTACAGGACCTGCAAAAGCTTTACATGAGCATAGGTCTGAATTGGTGGTAAAATACGCCAACCAACAACCAATGCTTGTGTGACATCATCTACCAACTTTTTCGCCGACACAACTGGGCCATCTGCAGGATCACCCTAAAATTGATAGTCGTAAAAAATGATAGGTTCCTACCAAAACAACAGAGAGCTCTTACTATTTTCTACTAGTATTGAAGTACCCGCATGAAAACACAAAAAAAAGCGTTCATACCTTAACAAAAAAAACATTTGTTCAAGTCTAGTTAACACAAAACGCTCGACATATACCTACAGCAATCTACGAAAAGAGAAATACTGGCTGCTTTCAACTTTAAGCTAACATATCTCAGTTCGTACTCAACTTTTTTCATTTTGTACGACCCGTCTACATGGCTGCTGTGCGGATCCGACTTCTCACACTTCGCTCATTTCCTTGCATCCACCACCCACGAAAGTCTTCCTAATTTTACGTGTGACTTCGGTTGCTGCTTGGGGATGATTTTCCATTTCATCTCTAATGCCATAGAATGCTGGTCGAGTCGATTCTCCTTGGAGTCCTGAGATAGGCGGGCTGGAGCGTTCCTAATTAGATTATGGGAACTGATTCTTTCCCAGACAAGTCCGCTACCAATTTCCCAACCCTGAAGGAATTAGGGACTTGGCGAGGCTAGGGCTGGATCGAACCAGCACTATGCTCGTAATGATCGGCATCGTATTCAACTTTAGCAGTTGAAATCGGGACCGTTAGAATCGGCGAATCTTTGCCTTCCAGATGGAAGTTGCTTTATTCTTTTGGATGAAGTTCTAATTTTGTGTAGCTCATGACGCATATTTCCTCAACCCTTTCTATGCGTCAAGGTTCCTATGTCGAACATGAAAGCAGCAGAACAATCGAAATCCCGTTCGGTGCTGCCAACACATCTTTACGTTTCCAGCTGCACCGCTTGCGTTGGAAATTTTAAAAAATTCGAGATTATTCCTTTCGCAAAATCCTAATTTACATCACATTTAAAAGTAAAACAGTTCGGAATAGAAATTATACACATGACTGATGTGACAAAGCTGTGTACTTGGTAATTCCTCAAATATTCTACTTAACGATAAATAATTTCCGGTTATCGAGAAAACTACCTTAGGGCTTTATTTGTTAACAGACTTATGGTACTTCACCACGTCAATAAAGCTGTGACCAAATCAGTTGAAAAAAATATTTAAATAACACACCAGAACACCAAGCATTGCGCCGAATGTGATACTTTGGATAACGAATTCTGGGCGAGTGCAAGCGAGGATCTGTAAAAAAAAAAAAAAAAAAAAAAAAAAAAAAGAACGATGCTAACAGATCTATAAACACTATCTAAAACACATCTGAAAGACGACAAACTTGATCACGACATTGTCGAGCAAGGTACCAATCAGGCAGGTGAACAGCGGCTTCGTAGAGTAATTCAGGATTCTCAATGTGAGGGCTTCTCGCTATGTCGCAGAGAACTCTCCACCTACACAACTCCTTTGTACACCTAAAAACCGAGTAAAGATAAGTTAAAGTACCGAACGAAAAAAAAGCTGCAATAAATCAAGTAAATGTGACATAAAAAATCCGAACCACTGAAAAAGAATATTAAGTACGAAGTTGACTATTTCAGACAGTTTAAACAATTTGTCGACACCACGCATTGAACCGGAAACAGAAAATTACTGACTGTATATAGGCAGCATCAAGAAACTCGTATTCTTTAATAGCAACTTCGCCAATTGGATTCTTCCCAAACTGATTTTCCATTCGACGAAGCATAGAAATCGCAGCCGATTGACCGAAATCCAACGCCTCTTCAATGTCGCCCTAAACAACCATCTCACTTTCCCATGACCGACTTTCTGTTAACCTCGGCATTAATTGATAATTCAATGTTTTTCATCAATAAGCAGACACAAGGTTGTTAATATAGAATTTATTAGAACACAATTGCTGACGTTTCGGCGGTTTCGCCTTCTTCAGAGCCGTTTATTTGTTGTAAGTATTTAAGTTAGTTGGTGGATAGACAGTTATCGACCATGTATTACTCTGTGCGGCGGCTATCCACCAACTAACTTAAATACTTACAACAAATAAACGGCTCTGAAGAAGGCGAAACCGCCGAAACGTCAGCAATTGTGTTCTAATAAATTCTATATTAACAACCTTGTGTCTGCTTATTGATGAAAAACATTGAATCATCTCTCTTTCATCTTGACTCTCACAGTAAGAAAGAAGGGAAAAGAACACAANCCATGTATTACTCTGTGCGGCGGCTATCCACCAACTAACTTAAATACTTACAACAAATAAACGGCTCTGAAGAAGGCGAAACCGCCGAAACGTCAGCAATTGTGTTCTAATAAATTCTATATTAACAACCTCGTGTCTGCTTATTGATGAAAAACATTGAATCATCTCTCTTTCATCTTGACTCTCACAGTAAGAAAGAAGGGAAAAGAACACAACGACGATTACCAGTTGTTGCATCGCCAAAACTTTGATGCTATCAACAGTGAGTGCTCGACGATTCCATACGGCAGCATACTGATCCAACTCGACCATCTCGGAATAGAGAGACGCAAGATAGTCAAGCACATCCTGTCAGATGAGAATTGTCAATAGGTAAGAGAGCGGCAAACACCACAATTAAAATTGAAACACAAGTGACGGTTGATTGCCGATAGCAGCGTTAGGTAGAAAACTAGCTGAGAGAAACGCAAAGCAGGAGCCTCAGTGGTGCGGTGTGTAGTACGCGAGCCCACGGAAAAGGTAATCGTGGTTCGATCTTGCCCGGGGTCAAAGTATTGCGAACATCTCAACACCGTTGTGGTTGCATTTCACATCATACCCTGTCGTGAAAAATTACAGTACGCAGCTGATAAAAGCTTATCATTAATACTTAGGTGCTAAAAACAACAAACCACATGCTCACGAAGGACAGGATCGATTGTCTGCTGAAGAAAAGCCGGATTATTAAGCATATTTGGAACACATAATGCTTGATTTTCCAACAAGAGAATCCCGCGGTGCCACGCATGATAGTGCTTTGAGATGAACTACAAAAGTCATAAGATAAGAACTAGTAGAAAACACAGGGGTTCTTAGCATTAGACCTTAGAATACCTCGGTTGCACGTGGATCAATATGAACTGGAGGATTACATCGTGCAAATGTCTCTAGGAAAATGTTAATGACTGGATGGACGGCATGTGCTTGTTGTACATGGACACCCGATGTCATGAACGGGACAGCCAATCCTGGAAATGTATTTTTCGTGAAATTAACCGATCAATGCATTAAATGTTTGGCAGCAGCTTCTATTTTAAACCTTACCACCAATGAAGCTTCTCTCCTCGTCAGTCATTGAAATCCAAAGAGAGTTGAACAGTTGAGAAAACATATCTCCAACGAACGAAACGTCATCTGAAGAAATAAACTCGCTAATGCAACACTTACTCCACCATTTGAATGGGGCATCACATGAAAATTTGCTTATAGTTCAATGCATTGGTGCCGAAGTGAGCCATATGTGATGCACACGTCTCCATACAAACCGGTAGAGCTGAGCCTTGAATTTATTGCATTTGCTTCTTGGCCGTTTAGATCGCCTTATAGAGCTATTTAGTTGCAAGTTCTCTAATCATTCGAAAGCTTATCCTACAAAGATTTTGTAGCAGTTGTCGTCCAAGAATATATCTATTTTGCACCTACAAATTTAAAAACCATCCTTTTGAACAACTTCATCGACAAGTAACTTGACCGGAAATTTGGCGCCTCTTCAATTCCAATCGCTATAATGATTCAAGGGAATGGATAGCACAATGGTAGTGATGTCGGCCATCACGAGCATGATGCTAGTCCGATTCCGCTCCGGACCAACCAAGCCACTCTTCCCGCGGCGTCGGGAAATTGATACCGAACTTGTGCGGGAAAAATCACCCTCTGCAATCCAATTCGGAACGCTCCAGCTCGGTAATCTCAGGACTCCAAGGAGAATCGCTCGACCGGCATTCTACGACATTCAAGATGAAACGAAAATCGTCAAACAGCAACCGAAGCCACATGTAAATGTTGGGAGATATTCGGGGACAATGGATGCGAGGAAACTAATCGAATGTGAGAACTGCTGGGATTCACACAGTAGACGTGAAGAAGCGTCATATAAAAATATAAAGATAAAAGAAAAACAACGATTCAAGGCTAGCGTTGTTGTAAGGGGAAAAAAGTATGGTAATATTCTCAACATAAGCTGCAAAACACTTCCAAATGTTGACGGCAATAGGTTTGTACGATGAATCACAGTAACATATTGTAAACTATACTATACATACCGTGCATACACATTTAACGTTAGAACAAATTATGCAACAGAATTAAACCGTGTTCTAAACCCATCACGCCCTCTAATTATCGCGAAATCATCGCTCTTGTCAAAAAACCGCCAACTTCGTAAAGATACGAAACAAGGCGTTGTCCTATGTGCTCCAGTCAAGGAAAATTAGGCATCGGCCGCAGAAAGTGAGTAACAAAAAAAAATTCAGGAAATAATAGCAAAACCTTGAACAGAGAAGAGAAGTCCGATAATGCAATCGACTGCTGTCGAAAAATCGAACGAGGCAGCTTCAATCAAGAGGCTTTTCTGATCTTCAACTAATACGTCTAGTCGAGAACAATGCCCTGATTCGCCAACCGCGCAGTTCTCTTGGTCAGTCTCCATTGCTACTTCTTCTTCAATTTTGGTCTGAATTGGAGTTGTTTTCATAAGGGATACGACTACGGGAAAACCATCAGAATATAATTCAAGGATGTACATTAGCCTTAAGATCACTCTGTAACGACTGTTCCACGACTCCATCGCGGCTTGATTTTGAATCCGAAGATATAACACGAAGACCAGTCACAGCAAACAGGGTTCTCCACAAAGTGGCTGAGCTGTCGATAAATATGCGACGATTCCCTGTTGCAAAGGAATCTAAAATGAAACAAATAAAACGGTAGAGTTGACTCCTACAACAGGATGACGAACCTGAGCATGGAATACACCGTAAAAGCAACCATAAAGCATGGCGCAACCAGAAGTAGTCTCGGAATGGCTCCCAGTCTTTTTCTCGCAAAATATAGGTTAAGCGAGCAAATGGATTAACTGGCAGGTTACGCTCGAATACTGTCAAGAATTTATCCCTGATTTCTCGGTCCTAAAGCAAAAATAAAAACTGAAGCGTAGAAAATCACATATTGAGACACTAATTTTATCAAACTGCTTATCTGAGGTGGACAAGATGTGGTGATAAGAATTCTTGTTTAATTCTTAAGAACCTCATAATGCAGCTTACTGTTCATACTATTACAATTGCCTAACGACATGGTGAAAGTATCTCTCAATACCCGCTACGACTTCTTTCAAATGATTCGGCTTTCTCATACAACGGTAAAGAAATTCGTGTAACAGATGAATGTAGAGCAGAATGACTCCTAGTGCAACCGCTGATATCGACTTCTTCAATTCGCTGCGATTCAGATAATAGTATTCTTTCTTTGATGAGCTTACACGAGGTTGATAACGGTGTTTATTTTCGGCTAACGTTTCGACGTCTTCGTCTTCCTCAGAGCTGATGATCCAAGTCGATGGTCCTCGCTCGTTATTCGTCTCGACGTGGCAGTTTCGCCTTTTTATACACGATGCTAATGGTGGATATCACTCGAAGGCATCACTGAGTAAGGATGCCTCATTCGAGGAGATGGCTCACTGAAGAAGACCTGACTCGACACGAAGACGAAGCTGCCACGTCGAGGCGAATAACAAGCGAGGACCATCGACTCGGATCATCGGCTCTGAGGAAGACGAAGACGTCGAAACGTTAGCCGAAAATAAACACCGTTATCAACCTCGTGTAAGCTCATCAAAGAAAGAATACATATTGATTAGTGATACCGAGGTTCAAGGAAAGTCGGTTTCGAAATATTTCAGATAATAGTGTTTAACCAAAACTCCAAAAATTTTACAAAATGTTGTTTTTGCCCTTTCTGCTAAGAAACTCACCTTCATAGAGGCAACTGACCAACTGACCTTCATCACTGCGCTTTCATTCCAATACAAACCAAAAGAGTTTCTTAAATGTGATTTTTTCCCTCTATGTTTTTGTTACCGTATGCAGAGACAAGAGGTTCTGTCATTTTGCCGTTATACGGCTGGTTGGTGAAGCTACGCAACGCTGTTTGCTTCTCGTCTGTGAATTCTCTAATGTTGCCTTCTTCGTCATTTCTGGATAGATAGCAATGCTTGTCCAGTGTCCAATGTCCAATGGATCTAGTTTAATTAAAGAATTCTAAATAATTAAAGATGCAGAAGAACCAACTTCGCAAAGCTAACATTAGCCCGGTCCAAATTTGTAAACGGAGAAATCATGTCAGCTCAAACTACTCTACGCCCATTTCTTAGAACATGCACGCCATTTGTTTTCAAATGGCGTGACGCCACCAAAAATAGTGGAAAAAATATTTGGACGAATAAAAACATTGGTTTGCTATAAATCAACTTTGAATACCTTCACACACTTCATGATTCACCATTCGAAATTTAAAAAACCTACTTCCTTTTGTTGTTTCCCGACCACGCTTAGTATTCGACCGAAACACTTAAATCAAAAATCTGGCTGAGAAATGATATTTTAAGCAAGAAATATAAATCCATTCTTTTCTTTAAGAACTGAAACCATAGCAAATCTAATATCAAGATAAGATGTTGAGACTGTATAGGGTAAAACCGACTGAATAAAGCCTCTTTCCTGAATATGTCATATCTACAGATTCCAAAGTACTACTGCTACTGATAAAATATCGGCAGTTATCAAAAAACTAACATAAACTGTAATGTGCAGCGTAAGCGACCAAAAGTCGGATTTCTATCAAAACTTTAGATATAAAAATAATGAAGACTTTCGGCATTCACTATTCAATCACCATCCCGTTAAACCACCTGTAGAGAATATTCTCCGTGAATGCCCTCTACTTTTCATCTCAACCACATCTTTCTTATATTTAGCATGTATTTCTCTTAGTGCTGTTTAGTTATGTTGTTTAATCTGAAAGTTAGTTCACACAAGACTGCCGTATTTGACCTAAATATACTTGTCTATGTCGACCTACATTAATAGAAAGTTGGTCGTGGGAATCATATTTATCTGTTTATGGCACCTCACCTATCATCTCATGAAGTAGATGAATTGTTGAGCTATCTAATTCCATAGGCAGTATTTGTATAATGATATTTTATACCTCTATTTCCATCTCTATTTCGCAACCCCTGTGTTATTATTACTGCAGCTCCTTGAGCACATTGCCTCTGATCTACTGAACCACATTACTAAGTAATTTTCTAGAGAAACACTTGCGAACTTCAATTAATGATTTCTGTGTCCATATAATATGAACAAAAGTCTAATTACACATTTTTGAGGCATCCTTGCGAATAAAAAGACCCGTGTGGCAAATCATTACACTTCAACAAAAAGTCACCATATCACCTGACGAATATTTATTCACATTAACGTCTAATTCACATCGTCTCCACCATTAGACGAAGCCTCGTTCTTAGATTTGGGAACGAATTAGGTGCAATGCGCACTATCGGGTGTGCCCGTATCAAGAATGCTCGCCCAGTATGCACCTCATTAGCAACAGTCTCTGTGCTACTTTTCTGGTATGAAGGACAACATATCACCCCGAACTCATGTATTGTTCGGTAAAGTCATATTAATACCCTCTTATCTATGGTTCTCTCGAAATCATAGATTCTTTGCACCCCTGCTGAACAAACTCCTCCGAAGAACACAGCTTTATCAGACTGTGTTTAACAAAACATCTGGGGTTATGAAGCTACCGACACAAAAATTATAGCGATAAAGAAAGAACCAAACTAGCAAAAGAAACTAGTGGAAAGAAAATGCAGTGAACTTATTGTGCATGTGTCGCGTCGCACATGCATGTGCTAGCAGCAGTTTTAACACATAGGTGACCAAATGCACTGACACAAATGCTTAAATGGTGGACCAATGTAGAATACATGCATTCGGTTCAGTGCATATTGTTTTTTTTCGCCAGAAATCCTTTGTCATACTTTCAGCACTTGACAGATAGCCTACCGAGCAAAGATGTTCTGCCAGATATAGTCAGTGAAAGGGTATCCACAACACCTGAAGATCAATAAAAAGCCTTTTTCGGACAAATTCACCGCTCTGCTTTGAATCCACAGAAGCACAAGTACTAGGATAAGACGTCTACTCGCTATACTTCCACAGAGAAGTTCGAAACTTATTACGCACTATCACCACGATAAGGGAGTAGTAGTAGTCCCCATAGACATCCCAACTTACCTAGACACGGGCCCTTCTTCCCCTGTGGTCGACAAATTGGTAACAGACTAGTCTGCGACAAGTTGCCTTCCTCCAATTCACGTCAAAACGATCTAACCCGCACATCCCAGTAATCTAGGAAGAATCGACTTGTTCAGCATTTAATAACATTCATGACGAAGATGAAAAACTCCTAAATCAGCAGCCGAAGCTACATGCAGAAATGTTTGAAGACCTTTGTAGATTGTGGAGACGAGGAAACGAATCTAATGCAAGAAGTATGGGGATCTGCACAGTATGACACATGTGATATCGAATCATATAGTAAAATAAAAATTGACAGACATAAGAGGTAGATCACTGCTGAGATTTGTACAAACGTATCCGCATTATATAGGACTATAAACACACGGAGTGATTAAAGTGCACAGAATACTATTTACAGCATAACAGATTACTAACGAAAGAATGTGGAGTTTCAATCAGGAAGCCCAGTTTAGAGTAAACCAGAGCGAGGTTCCGTCACCGTCCTGGTATCAAACTAGTCGCATGGTGGAAAATCCATCCTCTGATCCACAAGGGCTGCGACTGTCTCTTGTGGTGAGGACGTGGAGCAGACTTTGGTCTGGCTGACCTCGGAACTCTAGGGAACCACAATGGCTAAACTAGTAAACCTCCGAAAAATTGGACATTATGCCGAGGCCGGCACAAACAGTGATGACGGGCCATCCAAGTATTTTCAGCACATTTCACCGATGTTATAAATGGCTCACTCACACTTGAATGAGAACGTATAATTTTACGATTAACATTCTTTTACATATTAAACACAATCACTATTCCTCCCCCGCCCTATCTTTTCGACGTACGTATCTTACATTACACACGATGCACATGGAATTAAAACCATTACAAATCTGCAAACTTTCCAGTATACAAGTGACACAGCCTTTTGCACTTTCTAGTTGCAATATGAATAAGCTGGTCTTGAATAACTCTTGCAAAACATCCGTTTTGAGGGTACGGCAAGCGGAAATGAGCAAGTAGGTTTTCAAGTGTGTGCCACGCTATTACTTTGGACTAAAGAAGATCAAAGTTTAAAGCATTTGGCAATGATCAATCACCGAGAAATGAGCCATGCATTCGACTTCATCGAGCACTGTTAGAGGTGACTCAATGCATATTTGGGCAGCACAATGACTTCTGGTCGTGTATCGAAGTAGAGAGTCGGTGCTGTTATTCTCCCAAGTAGCTCAGGTACCAATCTGGAGGGATTTAAGGCTCAATAGGCTTGGGTAGCGAGATAGAACCCATTTGTATTGCAGAGTGCCTCTAACTATGCGCCCTCACCAAGGAAGATTAAAATAAAAACGAAACAATTTCTCCGATAATTCAGCAATCGTGGCAGTATCACCTTTCCTACTTGAACATAAATCAGTGGACCTTTTCCTGTATTCAAGAGTTTTCGATTTCCATAGATCATTCTACCTTCTCCATGTCTACTGACCTATCTTAAAAGAAATTCCCAAATATCAACCATAAACGATTCGTAAAAATATACTTGTTCCGTACATTCAAGCAGCACCACTTCCTTCGAAGCAAACTGGTTGAAATCGGAAATCTAGCAGGCATAAAGCTCCTCTATACTGTCCGAGCACTCACAGCCTACACATCGCCTGCCTCGTTATCATCTCACCTCATCTTACAACACACTTTAGACACACTTTACAGTCCCTTTATCGACCGGCAGTACAAAAGCGCTGACTCTCCATGAGCATTCAATCGAAAATGAAACTTAGTTCGCCTGCCTCAATCCTATACAATGCAATTTTTGACCAGTTATTGATCGATATTTCATTTCCAATCGTTACATATAGAACAAGGAGATGCGAAGACCATTAAGAAAAAACGCAAAAATGAGAGAAATGGAAGAAGTGAGAGTATGGAAAGCACAACGAAAAGCACAATTGAAGAGATGTGGAACGGGGGCGGGACAGCAATGTGGATCGTACGCACTGATTTCAATGCAAACCACGTCCCCAGGACTGGATGTGGCCATGGGTAACCTCACAAAAATTAGTCATAGTGGTGCTTGTTTTGGAAAAACTGCAACAAACTACCTACCTGCGTGGTTAGACCCCAATGAAAAGCATCCTCCAACTTTTCTGCATATTCAGAAGTGACCAAGAGAGGATGTTCAAAAACAAACAGAACGACCTTCAAGAACATTTTCATCAATTCACTGTTCAACCTAAAACAATAAGTTTAGTGAGGAAGAAATATGCCCATCATCGAAAAAATTTTAAACTTATAACCTCTACAGTTAAACACACTACACAACATGTTTGACCTTACCTGTAGCGTTTCTCCACAACACTTTGTAGTCGTACAAGCAAAGGCAGTCCAGGATTAGCAGAATGCTAAACAAAGACTCCAAGAATAGATGGAATTAATGCGATTAAAAAATGGTTTCTTGTTTTTCTCTTTTGGTTATACAGGTGTTTGGATAGGTAGATTGCAGTCAAGCTGACTTTACCAAGCTAAGCAGGTGAAACCCTACAAAACGTCAGGTGTGGCTAAACAGGAAGAGTTATTGTCAATAGAAATCGGTCTCGAGAGTACTGGGTTTACTTCGCTTGTGCAAAATAATTTAAATATCAGACAAATTTTTACCTAACGTTCAATATAAGGATCAAAGGCAACTATGTGAACGTCTTACCTCATCACGATGCGTTACAACCAGCTCAGACACCACTCGAAGTACAACGTCTATTATCTTTTCAAACGAGGAACGTTCGATGAGAGGTAACAAGGCATTCTGACAAATCGTTCTTTTCGCTTCTGCTGATGTAGCTTCAATCCTCGGACGTAACAACTCCAAAGCTAGGGCTATCATTTCGGCAGTTGCCACTAGAAAGCATTTCAGATAGGGTCCACAAAGAAAAGATAAAAAACGAGAAATCAAACTTTTGTCTCTGGTTGCATCCCCTTGTTCTGTCACGTGAGTAATATGCTCTTTCACTGCCTTTTCCAGAACCTTAGAAGAAAACAACAGTAAAATGTCCGTTACAATTTGAATTATTGTAAATACAAGTTTCACAGCTGGTAAAGCAATCATTTACCGTAATGCATGTTAGCGTTATGTTACAAGATGTTTAGTACCTTAATGTAAGACTGCAGACACATTGCATCCAAATATCCCGGTTGCTGTGAGCAAATAACGCGAAGTAGTGAGAAAGCAGTGAAGGCATTCATTACCATGCAATTCGAAGACCTAAAAATGTTATGTACATTCACCTCTGTTTGCGTCTCCAAGTTTGACACTGTTAGGAAGTCTTCAATTCCAAAATTCGAGGAGTAATAGTGGACCTTGAGTAATTTATGTGGAAATCAGATGTTATTTACTGTAGACAAGTAAACTTGTTCTGCTCACCTGCGGGAGACAGGCGCCTAAGGGCGGGTGTGGCGCAGTGGTCGGAGGCGCCCTACAACACACATGGAATTGATCCCCACGCCCATGACCCACCAAGTCTTTCATCCCTCCGGGGTCAGCAAATTGCTTCCAGGCTTCTCTGGGATAGCAACACTGGCTCGATACCTCGATATGCCCCGCGAGTAAAGGCCAGATATGAATTCAATCACCTCCAAACGTTGCGTAGTGCAGTCGAATGCATGGCACATCTCTCAGGGATTGATCAACACCGAGAACTTTATCCTTTTTATCCTGCTACCATGAAGTCATTTCCCATATGCGCGTTCACCGTTTTGATATTGCTTTCTCTAAGATCTGATACAACCAGGAATACTCTTCTTTCGAAGTACTCCTTGTAGCTGCACAGCGCTATAAACAACTAAAAGTATGTAAATAATCTTCATGTGGAAGAGTTGGCTAACCTCTACACAATAAAAGGAAGAATAAAACTCTCAGAATTGATCAATCCCTGAAGTATGAGCCTTGCATTCGACTTCATTAAACACTGCTGGAGACCAGTGAATGCATATCTGGCCTTTACAATGACTCGCGGTGGCCTACCGATGCATCGAGCCTGTGCTGCTATCCTCCTAGACAAGTTTGGTACCAGTCCACAGACCCCCAAGGATGAAAGGCTTGGTGGGTCAGGTGTGCAGCGATCGATCCGATGAGTTCTGTATTGCACCATTGCACTACACGCGCACTACTCTAACATAATATTAAACACAGTTCGTGCTCCCATAAACTGCACTTGTTTCAAATTGTCCAGAAGACTTTCTACTTGAAAATTCTTTTCCTCTCCTCCATAAAACTTCGCCATAGCACAGATTTTAGCGCCGGTAGACGTACTATATTCAAACATTTTAAAACGAATCCAGGCGACTTATCGCACAACGAAAAATTCAAAAAAAAAAAGGGAGTGGCGCATTGGAACAGGAGTTGGTTGTGCTGCTTTTCAAACTATACTCTAAAGAGGTAAATTTACACTTCTCAGAAAAACCTTTGTTATTGAGTAATGTAGAAATGGAGTGATAAGTTGACTTAAAACACAGCACCAATTCCTAGGTCTCCTATGGATGACGGATACCAGGCAATCAAATGGAATAATTTTTGGGATACACAGAATATGTGATCCTGTATCCTTTAATAAAAAAAATGGAAGTAGCACACCTGAACACAGAGAGAACTAGTGAGCTCCTAATACTCGCTTTATTCCCAAACTGGAATTGTAGCCAACCATTTAAAAAAATTGCCGATAGAAGCCCAATGCGATGGTTAACTGTACTTACTTGACGTAGGAGTTGAAGTGGTCGTTCAAGTACTTAGATATGAATTGATTGAGAATCTCAAACTCGTAGATACCAGTCATTGAACTGTTCGACTTCTCGAACAATTTCGAAACGAGTACATTTACAAGGCGAATAAGCTTGAAATATTAAAAATTACTTTCTCATATATTACATGCAAAACAAGAACAAGTACGTCTAAAAAAAACTGTACCGCTCCATGGCCACTGTTCAAGCAAGAAATAATAGCTCTTTGAATGGGGCGCACGGTCTGTAGTAAAAGTGGTTTGGGCTATAAGAAAAACATTCGCGAAGATGGTATTATCGTTCCCAATTTTTCTGATAGAACTTCTCACCATTATTGTTACAAGGTTTATGACAACTTCAAGTGCCTGTTGAGCTTGAGAGATCGATTGGGCAAACTGCGCTTGGTTTTCTTGTCGCACAAGCGACTCCGGTGGTACTGTCAACTCTTTTTCGAGCCTGGCAACGAGAACTTTATTCGAAAAGCTTCTTCACACAGAAAAAGGAAATCGACTAACCAGCTAACTTTAATTGTAACTATATCTCCCCAAACCGAAGACTTAAGACATTGTTTCATTAGGCCGATGCTTCGCTTTCCATTCTCAATTGTTGCTTGATGAAGTTGATGGGCTTGTACTGCGGACGTCGGCTTAAAGCATCTGTATCTTATAAAGCAAAATAACTTCCATCAAACATTTATATAACACTCATTAGAATATTATTCTTCACAATACCTAAGCTTAAAATGCCGCACACCTGAAGCTTGGTCGAGCTATGTGTGTGGCAAATTTTAACTCAATCTTATGCGTAGGGTATTTTGGATTCTATGTGTTGATTTCAATGCACTATGTTTCTGGCTCCTTATTTTGTCGATAAAAAACTTTCCGATACAGTTCTTGCCTTCAATCGACACCTCATTCATCAGTATGTCGACAACATACCTAAAATATTGTTTTACCTGTATTGCAAATTTTAGCAGCATAGCTACAACTTCATCAACGCACTCCTTGGACATTTGCTTGTAAAGGTGATCATCGGATGCCGAAGATAGGTTAGCTGAAATTAGCTCGAAATTAGATCTCTTTCTATACACCAAACATAAAATTGTATTCTTAAATACAGGCTTCAATCGTGAAAGCCTGTATAATTTTCTAAAACAAACAAACAACAATGAATTATTAATAAGATACAAGAGGAACTTCCGGAAGTTGACTGTGGAGCTGCTCGTGACCCATCTCCATCGGTCAACATGGTGTCGAACTAAACATCCACACAATCATTAGTCCGCAAATAATCTAGCGCAATATGTAATTTCTCAAATGTAGTCAGATGCACCACCGATTAGTCAAGATTAGCCATATTAATACAACCTCATCATCCTGTGAGGCTAGACCTTGTGTCAACTGATTGATCTTTTGCAGTCTCAGTAGCTCCCACTTGATCACCATTTCACACATGTCCAAGGCTAGTTTACGCGTCATAACTCTGTAAACACTGAAATATCAACACAGTTACTTTTTTATTTACTCCATAGGGCGGGGTAAAAAATAAAAGGATAAAGTTCTCGGCGTTGACCAATCCTTGAGGGATGCGCCTTGCATTCGACTTCATTAAGCATCGTTGGAGGTGATGGAATGCATACCTGGCTTTACAATGACTCGCGGTGGCCTAGCGATGTATCGAGCCAGTGCTGCTATCCTACCAGACAAGTCTGGTAACAATTTGCCGACCCCGGATGGATGGAAGGCTTGATGAACCTCGGGCGCAGAGATCAATTCCACGTCTGTGCTGCAGGGCGCTTCAGACAATTGCGCCACATGCGCCCTTTTTAGGGTAGGGTATGATATGAAATGTAACTACAATGATGATGAGATATTTGCAAAACCTCGGACCTCAGGTGTCTGCGATGGGAAACAAACACGTCATTACCCTTTCTTGGTTGCTAAGGCGTTCAACATCACACCAGGCAGGTCCTTCGTTTCGCCTTTCTCTTAGCCGTGTTTAACTTATAGTGACTATTAGCAATCACCCGTCAACAGGATTGATCTGAGCTAGAACATGCCGTTTCCCCTGTAAAAGGTAATATCGTGTTCAATACCCACCGCAGACACCTGCGGTCCAAAGTTTTACATAAATGTCATTTGTAACCAGAACTGCATAGTTATAAACGTTCCTTGCATACCCATCCATAGCAGAATTTGGAGTGCTGATCACACGTCGTACTGCATTCATGAGAGGCTTAAAGAGTGCATGACGACACGAAAAATAAGAGCGATAATTTCGGACGACCATGCTCCTAAAACACTTAGGTTGAACATGAAGCTCTCAGTACACCAGTAAATAATCCTCACACTATGTGCTGAATGTGTAGCAGACTGTGCGCCTCCTCGCAAAGTACACGCTTTACATTGATAAACATTTGATGGTGGCCATCATCCATTCTAATTGGCATTGCTGAAGTGACCACATCCGCCGCTCGTCTAACAAGTTCTCTACTATCGTACTGGAACGAACCACATAACGCTTGAAACACCTGTAAAGGAAATCCATAAGAGTTTAAGGGGTCAAGAAACTGGTAGAATATAAACCTCAACCTGTAAAACAATTTTCCTGTTGATAGTGAACTTTTGGACAATATGAGAAATAAATAAGAAGCCCGTATATCGGAGCGTAGCATCTTGCCGATTTGTCGGCGTTAGACATGACCAAGCAAATAACATAAAAACACGTAAGCGCCATCCATGTTTCCTGGAATTGTTGTTTTTATTCCAAGAAGATACAAAGTACTTCAAATAAAGAATAAAGGGTACAGCTCTCTACGTTGATCAATCCCTGAGGGATGCCCCATGTACGACTTCACTAAGCACCGTTAGAGGTGACTGCATGAATATCTGGCCTTTACAATGACTGGCAGTAGCCTACTGATGTATCACACCAGTGCTGCTATGCTCTCAAACAAGTCTGGTACCAACTTGCCGAACCCAGAGGAATGGAAGGCTTGGTGTGTCAGGGACTGGAAAATCGATCCAATATCTTGAAAGATCTTTCAGGTCGCCTCCGACCACTGCACCACACGAGCCCAAGTACTTCGGAAGAGTAGAAAATTAGTTAAAATTACATTTAAGTAACTTCGAACTTTTGTAAAATGTAAATAAATGTGACCGAAGGTGATAAATACTTACTTGGAATCATTGTTGTGAACATGTCTGGGGGCGTGTTTAACAAGAAGCGTACAAAGCTGGTACAAAACAATTACAATGCCATCACTCATTACCTGCCGATTTTGATCAATAATCTGAAACTGCCCTGTTAGGAATCACATCCACTAAAAATCCGTTGTCAAAGAATACTCACATGAGCTAAACGATATACAAGATCATTTGGATCGTTTTCAGGTTGTTCAGAAGGATTTTGAATTTGCCCCAGAATCTTTAAAAAAATATTTAGTCAGGTCAAACATTGAAATTTTTCGTAATCAAGAACACTCACCTCGTCAACATTATAGCGTTCAAATGCCCATTGAAGACATGGAATAAGAACGTACTGGACAATTTTAACATAAAGAAGGTCTTTAATCACCGTTGAGCCACCAGCTTCAAACTTCCCCAAAACAAAAGAAAACAATTTTCTTCGCCACTCCATCGAGTAAGTCTTGAACACAATGCTTGCTTTACTTATCTATTCAATGCAATGACGGTTAATTAATTATACTAACCGGTATAACTTCGTTTTCAAGAAATTCACGTACAAAACAGAAATCCGTAACATATCGACCAATAAAGACAAACAGTATATCACAAAGAAGATCCAGGTCGTCATTGTTGTGCCTGATGAAAGAAGCACGTTTATATAGGGACTACGTAGATGAAGACAATAAGAACTGGATGGCTAACTAGTACCCACCTGTAGTATCGAATGAAACAATTAACGACAAGTCGTGGAACCTTGTATTTGTGCTCGGTCATCATTTTTATTGTAAGCTCTAGGAGATCTTTATTACATGGAGCGTGTACAACATAACGGCCTTTGAAATCGACATTGTTCCACAGCTGAAAATTTCGAAGTATTACAATCAAGCTCTTCTTCCCAACGGTTTATGGCCTCATCGCTGCTGGGGAGGTGTTTCTGGGTGTCGGGCTGTGGGGTGCCGCGGGAAGATTCATCTCCCCAGAAGGGTCTCCCGAATTGAAAAAGAATCTGGTGCTTCCATTAGGAAATCCAGCTAGGAGTAAACCAATACCAAGACCCACCACCGTCATGGTATCGAAATACTTGCATGGTGGCAAATCTCCCTCTGATCCACTAAGGCGGCGAACGCCTGTGGCGGTAACGACCTCGTGCAGGTTGACCTCGGCACTCCACAAAACCGCAATGGCTACACCAGCAAAACTCCGGAATAATGGAGATTTTGCTGTGCGGCCCGCACAACTAGTGAGAACGGGTCATCCAATTATCCAAGTCATTAACCTAAGAAACAAGACCCTAGGCTTTTTTTCTACAGAGAAAATATCGGAAGACGGAAGATACTTCGTCACCTGTCTCAATTTGATTACTAACTCTTTTGCACCAGCGAACCACTGAACATTTCGCCGAGAAACTGCGTCGATAATGTGCAGGCAAAGCATTTCACGTTCCATAATGTCATTCTCATTTTGGTGAGCTGGAGACGATTGTACCCATTCACCAGAGGCACTCTAGGAATATGTCAATATCTTGCCGAAAAACGAAGGAATGTTTCCTTTTGAATTGGTCACATAGTCAGTTCAGTTAGTTAGTCGGTTAGTTCATAAGAACCACATACCATTACTCTACTTTCGAGAAGGTTCTCGAAATATGAAGAGTCCTGCATAAGAAGACTGCGTATTGGGCCACATTCCTCGTCCTTAATAAGTTTTCGTAACAATGCCCGCCTACATGACATCGACAGAGATTCTTCGGACAGAAAGAAAATCATGGATTTCCGTGCGTAACGAGATAGCAACGTGGCTAACGGTGGAATCCATGCATCGTACGCCTTAAACATAAAACATAAAATCACTGATATGAGTGGTCTAAAATTTTTTTAAACATTAGTAAGCAGTACAACAAACAATAATCCCCTTCAGAAATAGTTCGCAGTATCGACTTTCTATTAACCTCGGCATTAGAATATGAATGCGTCGTTTTCTTGTTCAGCAGTCGCGAGGTTTTTAAACAGCATACATTTACTTCCATAGAAAAACACAATACAATACAACACTGGCTGACGCTTCGGCAGTATCGCCTTCTTCAGAGTCGCTTTTTCGTGACTTCCAATGATGAAGTTTAGAACAGCTGATTATACTGCCGAAACGTCAGCTAGTGTCGTACTGTATTGTTTTTCTATGGAAGTAAATGTATGCTGTTTAAAAACCTCGCGATTGCTGAACAAGAAAACGACGCATTCATATTCTAATGCCGAGGTTAATAGAAAGTCGATCCTATTACAAAACTTACACTTGTGCAGTAATAATGATCGAAGTATGCAATAAATGCTGCGATATTAGTAGTCAGCCTTGACACGGATTTGCTTTCAACCAGGAGTAAAAGGCGAACTGTCTGAGTTATTGCCTCCACATCTTGACCTTCCAAGAGTCGAACAGATGTTGGTGATGAATCAAGAGGAAAACGTTGAGCATACTCACATATATAGCTCTAAACCGAATTTCTCGGTGAACAACGAAGCAATGCAAAAGGAAACAGATAAATTAATGTACTTACGACTAAGTTCTCAGCGAGATTAATATCAAATAAGGAAGTATTTAGGCGTACGAGACGGTACAACTGAGCGACACTCTCCGCACTACGGTGGTCTCTGTGGGGTTCATGAAACTGCTCGAACACTTGTTCTCCTACCAGTCGTACACAATTCGAATCAACAGGAGCTATCTGAAACTTATATTAAAGACCTAAAGCATCTCAAATTTAGCTACTAATATGCGATTTTACGTAGTTAAAGACCGTTATATTAGAGATGAGGCAATGAAAAATCGTTATAAAACCAGGAGATGAACGTAAACAGCTCGACTTCCAGGAAGTGGCATAAAAACGGAAAGTTTACCAAGGTTACCAAAAACTCGCCTGCATCAAGGCTTCCTCAGCGGCCTGTACCACGGAAGGAATTGGACACAGAACACTTCCCACAGCTACGCATAACATTCTGTCCACAGTTACTTTTTCGTTGTCTAATCCAACATTCCTCCAAAATGGATCTATGCTCTGCACATGTTCCACACGAGAATTTCGTATAAATGTCTTGTATAGAGCGACAAGAGTTTCTAAATAAAAGAAAAACCTCAACAACTGAAAACAATCCATGCTCAAAATTGATCAACATAGCTTATTCATAGCTCGTAACTCCTAAAAATCGTTCATGATAATATGCAGCTCTCCACTGACCCCCACTTTTTTTCATGGCAGGATACGATATGAAATACAACCACAATGATGCTGAAATAATCGTAAAACTCATACCACAGACCAGATTCGAACCAGCGATTATTCTTTCCGGGGACTCGTGTATTACTCAATGGTCGGAGGCGCCATGCATTACTCATGGGATCGATCCTCGCCTGTCCCACCAAACCTTCAATCCCTCCGCGATAGGCAAATTGGTATTAAACTTGTCTGGGAAAATAGCAGCGATGGCTCGATACATCGGTTTCATTGTAAAGGCCTGATATGCTTGGAGCATCTCTCAGGGATAGATCAACGTGAGATCATTCTTCTTTTCTACTTTTTATTTATTAACGATGAAATCGAATTATGATTATATATGACAAATTAGAAAGTGCACTCACTAACTGCCATTATCTTATAGAACTCAGCTTTTTCATTAGCTGTGTACGGAGGTAGAAAATGAGCCGGGCAACCTTCCATTGATTTAAATAGTTCACTTAATTAACACGTACTGATGAACGAATACGACCATTTAATATGCTTGTAAATAAGCATAAACTCACAGCTCGAGCATCTCATTCAAGGGAATTCGGCACACGTTGATAAGTTCTCTAACAAAAATTTGCATCCTTTCCAATTCGAGTGATATATAAGTTAACGGAGGTTCGCACAAAAAGATTATTCGAAGTGCCTCCAAACATCCGCAACGGTCAAGCAGAGTCAGCACATTAAATTCATCCACTGCCCGCTCTATAAACAAGAAAACATTCAACCGCGAGAAACGCAGCAAACTGAGGTGTGCAACAGCTCCACCTCTTGCTATGAAATTCAGAAATACATTTCTAATCAACGTTTACTTCTAGCATTTAGGGAGGGTAGGAGCGTGGCAGAGATCCCGTTCATTGCGCATATGGACCATCCTACTCAGGGAATGGCTCGACTGACTCTGCATCAAGCCCACCAAGCCTCTCATCAATCTGAAGTCGAGAAGTTGGTGCTAGACCTGACCGGAACAAGCTCACTCGCTCTAACTTGCGTGGGCGTCCTAGCCTGGTTATATCATGTCCCCACGGAAAATCGACTTGGTAAGGATTAAACAACATTTGTGACTAGGAGAAAATCCTCGCGCAGCCGAAGCTCTGGAGCTAGGTCGCTCATCATACTGATTTCCCGGTCTAGATACATATAACTGGAGTATTCGCAGATAATCGATCCGTTGCGCATGAATGGGACATGCGAAACCAATCCGTTCCTCATGAACATCGTTTTTGTGAAATTTAGTCAAAGGCCAATCTTTCCACAGGCTTTATCAAAGTCGTCAAGCATACGTTCTGCATGCCTAATGTTTGGTGTTATAAGGACGATGTCATCAGCAAAGTTAAGATGGTGTAATCGTCGACCGTCGATTTTCACTCCCATATTATCCCCATATTATTATTATATTCCAATGTTCGCAAGACGTTCTGGAGGGTGGCGGCAAATAATTTTGGCGAGATGGTATCGCCTCGCCTGACCCCTCTTATGACGTCAATGTTAATATCGTTGCAGAATTGTGATATTTTGGTTGCGAAATTTTTGTACAACACCCGAAGAATCTTTATGTACTGAGTAGAGATTTCTTGACTATCAAGGGCTTCCAAGACTGCTTCCATCTCAAATGAATCAAAGGCCTTCTGTAAATCGATGAGAATGAGAGAGAGAGCGGTCTTTTGTACTCTTGCGATACTTCAATGAGCCGTATTACCGTGTGGATGTGGTCCATCGTACTAAATCCACTTCGGAACCCTGCTTGTTCACATGGCAGTCCTTCGAGTGTTCTGTCAATCCTATTTAGAATGACTCGAGTGAAAAGTTTATAGACGACAGGCAGTAAGCAGATTGGGCGATTGTTGCCGATACCGAGTAGGTCACCCTTCTTGAACAATAACACGTTTTTGCTAGTCTTCCATTGACTAGCGACCTTGCATTCAGACAGGTAACGTGTGAAGTGTCGAGCGAATATGTTCAGGAAGGCTGGCGGAAGGTTCTTCAGGTGTTCTGGTCCTATCCTGTCCGGACCTGGCGCTATTCGATTTTTCACCGACGAAATGGCATGTTGGATTTAAAAAGGGAGAACCACTTGTACAAAATATCCATCTTCCTTTATTTCATATGACGGAAGGTGGAAGTGGCTATCGAAGAGGTTTGAGTAGTGTTCGTGAATGATTTTCCCCATTACCTTTCTGGGCGCTGTAACTGTTCCGTCTAGACGTCGAAGAGTAACCATCGTGGTCCTGTAATTGGCACAGCATTGGTGGGCTTTGCGAATGCTTTTCCCAGCCTCTGCAGTTGCGAACATTACTACTGCTCATCACTCTTTAACAACTTCTTTTATCGCCTGTCCGCATTGTTTTGCAAGTTCGGAGGTTAGTTCGCGGTTGCCTGCAGCTTGTGGGATTCCACACTGGCGTTTCAGCTCAAGTGTTTCTGGAGACATACGTCTCTCGGTGACTTTCGAACTCTCAGCTTTCATAGTGCTAAGGTGAAAATATTGAATGAGCCGATCGTATTCTTCGTCGATGTTATCGACAACGGCATCTTTCCAACGTCCTACCCAACGCTGCGAAATTGGAGCTCTTTCGGGGTCAGAGGAATGAGATTTGTTTTTATCACTGTGTTTAGCATTTTTGATACCCACGTATAGCTTGCTGGGCTCTGAACGTGGAGACTGGGTTTACTCACGGGTAACTTGCCAGGCTCTCCCAGAGTGGACATGGAGCTTATTTGTTGGGGGTGACTCCTAACCACCCCCATATACTTCCCTGTCACTTGATTGCAGGCTTTTGGCCGAATTGACTAATAGAATGCAATCCACATAAGCAAGAACACACCCACACACGTATGCATGAATACGCCTAGCAAATACGGAAAGTATGTGCCAAATCAATGCCGCAGAAACAGGAAGTCCATCCCCTGGATCCACCTGCATCTCCGAGAAGTAAAAGTCGCCTTTGGACCGCGATTAACCCCCTATCCGCCACCTATGGATGCGCCAAGTAGCCTCGCAACTAACCGGCCCGAGATAACTCATATGTGGGAGTTCCGTGGGAGGTTACTAAATACTCAATAAAATCAAAAAGGCGCCGGTAAGGTAGCGGTATGTTGGTGGTAAGCGGTGAGAGCGGAATAACCCACAAATTTCCAAGTTGTAGTAAAACGATAACATCAATAGCTGGAGGGTATTTCTCCAAAAGTGGCTAACAGAAATGGGTAACGCCACAGAAGCTGAATGAATTGGGATACGAATCTATGACCCATTCTCCACTCCTAGTGGATCACTCCTGACCTACAAAAAAACTTCCAGTGACCATGTCGCTGCTGAAAATATCCTCGAGAAACTCATTACTATCAGATACTTCAGAATTCTACCTTACTAGGGAAATAAACTTGTACCTTTTTAGAAAAAAAAGGGCATAAAACTCAATAGCTCTTATAATAAATAAATTTGCATATTACACCAGTTACAGCACTCATAGCACTTCAAAGCTCTCACTCAGAGCCTGCCATCTTTTTTGCAATCCAGTTTTGGCCCCGTTTCTGGTATATACTATTAAACAACCCACACGAACCAAACTGTTACCTGTTGTGTCACTGTTGTGAATTCAAAACAGACTAAACAAGGCGTTTGCAAACATTTTAAAGACTAATTACCAATGTGTGGAATAAAAATCTCGCGATATTCGCATAGCAATGCTGACAGTGATTCACCCAGAACCTCTGCACAGAGAGTAAGCATCGACAAAGTCTGAAGAATCAATTTTGCAAAATATTAATTGAAGAAAATATTGAGCTAGGAAGACCTTCTGACGAATATGTTGGCTTCCACTGAACAGATGATTGCCAACACAATTCATGAACACTTGAACTTTCGAATCGTTAATTTTCGAACCCTGAAGAAACAACTGGCAAGGTAAAGAAACTAAGGCCCAGAAAAAGGAACGAAAAGCACCAACAACAAAACACCGCCTCTGAAGTTTTTCGATTGCACTTACGGCCATGTCCACGGCTCCACATGACACTTGATCTGTCATTCCAATGAGAACCTTGAATGCATAGAAAGAATAGTAGTATATACTAATAATCACTTCAATGATAATAACTCCCAACAAAGAACCGTTCGGAATATTTTAGGAAAGATCTGTTTCTGAAAATACCTCAACCAAGCCTTGCAAGAATCTGCTCATATTCGTTAAAACGACAGAATCTGGATAATTTTCGATGAAGTACATTAGACCACTCGCTCCTCCCAATCTCACAAACCATGAAGATGCATAACAAAGAGAGCTCACGCTTTCTATCAAATAGCGAATAAATGGTATCCGAGGCATCTGAACTAATCAATTGCTACATATACACGTATATATATATATATGTATATATGTATACATGTATATGCATATACATACAAGCGTATATGTATATACACATATATATACGCATGTATACATGAATAAGCATATATATATATATATATATATATATATGAATGTACAGTGCAATTACAACGGGATAAAACTCACCACATCTAAATCTGCTATAACAACTCTGCATACGTCATTTATATGGCGTAGCCCTACAATGGCTGACTGACAGAAGTCCTTGGTTGAGTCCGAAAGTGCTGTTACAATAGCATCCACCAAAACACTACCGTCCATACATTGAGCTGGATGCTCCACGGACATAAGAGCCGCCCTACCTAAAGCTTTCGTTTCTGTTCGTTTTTGATGTGTCAAACGATTACGTCTCTAGTCAGTTTGCAAAAAATTTTCCCATAACATGTATTTGTATCAGTTTTCAGTGCATTTGCTCTATTATAGACAGAATTTCTACTGCTGGTACCCGTAAATTACCTCGAAAAGTGAATTTATTGAAGTATATATCTCGTTACGGGTCGAATGAAATACCTCCGTAAACAAATCGAGTTTAGGAAAGAAAACCATCAAAGTTATAAGTCCCATTTAAGAATATATTAATGTAGATAGTTCCAAGATTGGAAGTAAATTACGGCCCTTACCAGTAAATTCCAGCAAGGCCTGCAGTGTCAGGTAACGTATTGTGGTATTAAAAAACTTGATGTATTTACTCCGCAAATCCTTACCAACAATCCCACCTTAAAGAAACGAATGTTGTGACTTTGAGGAACGCTTAAACGAATAAAAGAATGACTAACAAAACAAAATCATTAGAGCATCCGAATGAACAGAGCGGTCACCATCGCGAACACAACGAAAAACGGTGCAATCATCAGGAGCATTGTCCAATTGCTACAAAAACAATATAGAATTTTCTAGCTTCTTTGTATTATTACACTAGCTTTTACATGAACGAATTATCAAATAAACAAACCTTGAACTGTTCCCTGAAACAATCCTTCAAACATATTTCCCAGTCTCCCGTGAAATCAATAGGGGCGAAGCTTGTTAGCAGAAGAGATCGAGCAAGCTGAAATATATCTATAAAAAGACTACAGAAACAGCGCATATCCAAAAAAATGGAATACTTTATTCAAAATTTCACCTCCATAGCATATAGGCGTACTTGCGGTGAATAGTGCGAATGAGAAGGATCAAAACTGAAAACAGTTCAGCAACATAAAGCGTTATTTGGTCGATTATCTCCTTTAATTATTTATGACAACTTTTTCATTTACTCATTTATTTATTACATGACCCGTCATCACATCTACAATGCGGATCCCAGTACATCTTGCATTCATTTCGTTTTCCTCGCACTCGCCATCCACAGTGGTCCTCGAACATCACTAACCACTGCCCTACCCCGCCCCATCCATAACGACTACTTACAACAACAAATTGTTAAACAAAATAAATATAACTTCATACTATATACAAACACTAGACAATTTCTCCAAAAGCTGTAGGGATTACCGCATCTGTTTCAGAGCTGTACGGACAATCTCGCTCAACGCTAGATCACCAAATATGGTTGGAAAAAATGCTTCCGATGTATTTGGCCGGTCAAACGCAATGCGAACTGTGTATGAACGTAAGTCACCCTTCGGATGTGACTTCAAATTCTAAAAGTAAAAAATCAACCTTTCATCCGCAACATACAGGATCGGGATTTTTTTGCTTAGACAAACTTTACTTGACACTTGACACTTGAATGTCCCGTCTTCACGGGTTGTGAAATCACCATTTATCGGAGATTTGCTGGTTAAGCCATTGTGGTTCCCTGGAATCCCGAGGCCACGCCAAAGTCCGCCCTAGATCTTCACCACCACAGGCATTCGCAGCCTTTGTGGATCAAAGTGAGATCTGCCACCAAGCGACTTTCATACCACGACGGTGGTGGATCCGGATATTGGCCTACTCTTATCTGGGCTTTCTGATGGAAACGCCGGCAGAGGTGGACGAATCTCCCGTTGTACACCGCAGTCCGACACCGAGGAAGACATCCCAGCCACGGTGAGACGGTAAACCGTTGGGAGGGACAAACTTCACAAGGCGTACAAATATACAACTGAGAGATAGGTGGAATAAAAGACCCCCATTGTGTGGTAGTGAACGCGTTAACCCCTGAAAAGGACAATATGGCGTTCGTTCCCTGCCGCAGATATCTGCGATCCGGAGTTTTGCAAATACCTCCCCATCATTATAGCACACAAATAGTTAAAGGGGAAATATATGTGGTGATGAAGTAAAAAGATACCGGGGGGTCTGCGAACATATTGCGATTGGCTCCACCAAACTTTCCAAGGACACGAACTGCAGTTGCAACCGAAAGCGGATCTCCAGATTTTCCAACAACCCTGTACAAACCTTAAAAGAAGAATTCCTACTCAGACAATTGTTACCATCGAATATTCTTCAGCTCATATTTCATATTCAAAAGCTTTACTATGATCAACTGACTCGTTTGCTGTAACCATTATTTAGCAAGGACGTGCGTGGCGCAGTGACAGGAACCGTCCTGCAGTAGACACGGGATCGATTCCCGTCCTCAGGTTCACCTGACTATGCATACCTCTGGGTCGACAAATTGGTACCAGATTTGCCTTAGGAAGATAGCAGTACTGGCTCGATACAATGGCAGGCCACCGTGAGTCATCGTGAAGGCCAATTATGGATTCAATCACTTCAAGGATACTTAACAAAGTCGAATACATGCTGCATCCCTCAGGGATTGATCACCGAAAGCATTATCCTTTTTACTATTTAGCAAAGAAGAACAGAAAAACGAAACCACCTTGCATCATCCCTCCGCGAACTGGAGAGAAATTGTCGAAAAGGAAATCGGGTTGTAGGTTATCAACGCAAAGTTCAAGAGTGCGAAGCCCTTAAAGAAAAAAAAGCTGGAAACAAATGCACCATAGCTTTCAAAAAGTGAGCCGGATGAAAATGCCTGACTTCATATAGTACAACATTACAAACCTTGTTGCACAAGATTCGGTCCGCCATTAAGTGCGCAAACAAGCGGTTCCATAAGCAACGGTAGGTGTGGAAGTAATGTCGACAATCTCACCGGTACGGTTAAACACAGTTCAACAAAGAGCTCTCGCATCATCTGTCGATGATCACACCACTGAAAAGACTATACAGACCTATAACGAAATTCTTCAAATAGTAACACATCTAACAATTGCAATGACAAAACACCTGAAGTTTATTGAAGAACAACATCAAATCCGGTAGCAAAGGTAGAAACTGTGAATAGAGAATATCATGAAGACCACCACCAATTGATCTGAATAGAGCACGAAGAAGCATGAAGTAGTTGATGGGATCTCGTGCACATAATGCGTACTCCATGGACTTACGAATAAGTTCCGGCAAATAAGGCTGAAAATTGGTTATACATGGGAAAACGAACAAACCGAAAATATGTGAGAAGACGAACCTTAAGCATAATTTCTCCGTCAGGACTCGCCGAATTCTGACAACCAATGGCGGAGAAAATAATCTTGAATAATTTCACGTATAGTGCTGAGACGTCATTCATCACTAAACTATGGTTTATAAAACACAGCCACTTCGTGTGAAACCTGACAAAGTCACATAAAAGGATCACCTGCCAATGAAGGCAAGCGATCCATTAAATACTTCACGATAATGCAGCCGAATCTGAACGAAACATCTGCGCGAACAAGAAATGCGTTGCAAGCCAACTGCAGAGGAAGGTTCCTACAAGGAGACAATGCAAAAGCAAATACTGTGGTACCTAACTTAACTTCTGCCACCGAAACACTTCGTAATACTAGAAAACTTGCATTATCACAACATCTTGTTTATTTCACGATTCTACCTGGATTAACCTATTCGTCAGAAATCTGGTCGCTACGTAGGTAGGATGAAAGACTAAGCGTTATAGACGACACAGTCGAAAGGAAGATGCTAGGAATATCACCTGTTACACAAGTGAGAGGAGAGATTCAAAGTTCTGACCTACATCACTGATTATAAATCAGCAACGCCTTTCTACACACCAAACAATCGAAAACAAGCGGGTCGTGCACGTAATTCGTCTGATTGACAACAGATGGACAAGAGCCGCTAATGAATGGATTCGAAGAGAGGTCAAATGCACAGCAGCAGGACCACCGACCAAATGCTCGGAGTTCTTTACGAAAATGCTAGAAGAATGGTGATCGAGCCCCTCGAGTGAGCAGATCCCAAGTGGTCATTCACGTTAGGGACAAATGAAAAATTTCCTGGTGCCCGCTGGAGCTTCTCAACGATCAACAGGACTAAAGATAATATGGTTGATCACAACTAAACTTAACGAAAGTGTATTCCCCATACAATGTATATCCATTTCACCTATATCACCTGTCGACCCGTTGTTCGTCGAGTGACTCGAGCGAAGACCAGCAAATTTTCTATTTTTCCTCTGTCACGTGCAAGAGTAGCCCAGTGGGTTTTACTCGCTCTAGAGACTCGTCGAGCATCACATCTTTCTTCAAGACTCTTTGTGAAGAACTCTGACCATAAGGCCGGTGGTCTTGCTGCTGTGCGTTTGACATCCCAAGGAATTCAGTCATTAATGGCTCTTGTCCACCCGTTGTCGTTCATATGCATTTCGTGTCCGGCCCACCTTATCTTCGATGTTTGGCGTACAGAACGACATTGTTGATTCTTGATCGTTGACGCAGGACGGGGCTTCTCATCCCTTCCCTCACTTGTGTGAAACTGGATGCTCCTAGCAACGTCGTTTCGACTGATCGTCCAATAACTCTGAATTATCCTTCATCCTGGCTACGCACTTACGCAACGACCACGCTTCTGACGCAAACGTTAAGGCAGGAAGTACGATGAATATAGAAAGCCTAAAACTACTACTTACTTCGCCATGCGTACCACAAAGAAGTCCATGTACTTTGTAAAAATTTCGCCAAACACATCCAAATTAAGCATTGTGAACTGAAACGTTAAACATTTCAATGGTTCAAAACAGAGTAATAATGATAAAACCACAACTAACCAATGACGCTAAAGCATCTAATGCGTCCTTTTCTTCTTTTGATCTTGTACCACCAGGAACACTGAAAGGTACCACTATTCAAAATAAATTCAAAAACTATTTCTGAGGAATACACGTTCACCTAATCGAAATTTGCGCTCTTGATGGAGGCTGTGGGAAAGGAATCATATAGACATCCAGACACTGAATGGAATACTTGAACATTCGCTCAAAAATATCGCGTTCCCGAACCAATGGAGGCGATTCTGGAAATGCTCTTCAAAATTGAATCTTACCAAATGATCCGCCACTTGCTAACTTCGCATATTTTACTACTTATTTGTGACTCCCATGATAGTTAGCCAAAACAAGGAAGTTTAACGCCTAATAACGAGCACCACTATGTTTACTGTCAGAATAAAAAAGGATAAAGTTCTCGGATTTGATCAATCCATGAGAGATGCGCCGTGCATTCGACTTCATTAAGTATCGATGGAGGTGATTGAATGCATATCTGACCTATACAATGACTAGCTGTGGCCTACCGATGTATCGAGTCAGCGCAGCTATCATTCTAGACAAATTTGGCACCAATTTGCCGACTCCGGAGAGATGGAGGGCTTGGCTAGCCTGGGGCGCGCGATCGATCCCATGCGTACTGCAGCAGGGCGCCTCTGACCACTGTGTTACACGCGCCACTCACAACACCAGTTAAAACTCGCTGACTTGTAAACTTTGTTTATTGCGATTTAAACTGTAAATAAACCTCAGGCAAAGGTTAAAACTTTAGAACTTTAAATTTTTAGCTCACGTGAACTTCGGTTTGATCCCGATAGTGTAGATGTTCCCATTTTGCAAGCTAAGAGAAGGAATTTCACGATCGTTCGAGCCTCAACCAAAGGAATTGGTGGTGCATTCATAGTGTACATCTGCGTCAATATTGAACCAGGACTGGACTGTTTTTGAACTGCACTTTCCTTTGGCAACGGCATTGAAGGAGATGGCGGGTGAAGAGCATCTATAAAATGCCCTCGGTAAAGAAACAAAGGATGTTTGAATGCCCAGGCCCAACTGTAAAAGAAAATTCTCAAAGCAGCCGCAAAGTCGAGTTTTCCATTAATTCAACACCTCATGAACTCCAAACCTGTGGGACCAATTTCGATCTCCGGAGCGGTATCAATCGAACACCGACGAACTTCTTCCCTAATCACCTCGTCAGAAAGCTTATCATAATCAGTAGTATCAGGTCTGGAATGTACCATAGTTTTCGGAAATACGTACGTATCCAGTACAAAATTCAACAGTACTGCAACCGCTTTAAAAACTGCATACAGCGTACCCATCGCGATCGCAGGACTTATAGTCGTAACAAATTTCGGCTCCGTGTTGCTTGAAAAGCATAGGCAAATGATAAACAGCGATCACTTTCATCTTCACTACCAAGCTTTCGAGAATCATCAAAACCAAATCGCGTGTCTGTAAGGAAAAATAACTTGTTTGACGACGCTTAACTTGATTGGACTTCAGGACTTTTACTGGAGAATATTATGAAAGAAATCCAACCGCTTCTCCTTCCTTGCCATGTTTAGACAATCCCTCCAGCACACTACTTAACATCCTTGCACAGATGACTTGAATCTAAGAAAAAGTCGATGGTAACGACTCAGAGAAACAATCAAGCAAAAACTAACCTGATACGGCAACAAATTGTCGTGCAGCTCACGACAGAACACAAAGGCAACACTACAAAACACTGATCACTTCAGTGCTGGGAAACTATTATGAAACAAGAGACACTCACTGTGCGAGCATATCGAACGACAGAGATGCTCTGACATGGTGGAGAAAATCTGCCATGGTTTGGTAAAAATATCCTCTGAAGATTTTAGGAATTACGAATACACAACAAAAATTTTAATGCCACAATAGTTGTGAACAACTTCCGATGGAATTGCTGAATAATATATTAAATCACTAGTCAATGTAATCACTTTTTCACTCACTATGTATTCTTTTCATTACAAGGCATGATGTGAAATATAACCACAGTGATACTGAAATATTTGCAGAGCTCCGAATCGCAGGCGCCTGCGTTGGGGATCAAACACGCTACCATCCTTTCCGGGGGCTAACATGTTCACCGCCAGACCATGCGGGTCCTTCATTTCGCCTTTCTCTCAACCGTGTTTTATAGGTGCTATCAGCAATAACCTAAGCAATACCTTAAGTGATCAACTGCCGTGTAGCCGGACCCAATCAAAGCAACTTCTGACAGAAGTCGAGGCAAAAGCTGAATGAATTTTGGACGTAAATCCGAAATGAAAAAGAACTTTAACGTAATCAGCACATCCCTGAAAAGTAAAACAACAACGGATCACATACCACGTTGAAAATTAAGATAAAGTTTGAGCAAACTCACTTTCTAACAACAATTAATTCTGCAGGACATTGTTCAAGGAGGGAAAGGACACCATTTACAAATCTATCGCCGTTGGCCAGTATTTGATCCATAAACTGAAGCGAAAATATTGATTTCCATATTTTTAACCAGGAAGGTGCAAGCTGTTACTTCTCGGATCTTCCCCATTATGCTTAGATAAGCCAACATTTTGGACTGAGCTGTGTAGAACTCATCCGCCAAGGCCTTATTGTATTTATCGTCTGCTTTCTGTTCGCTCAATATCTGTATGCTCAGAAAGTCAAGACAACACAGCAAAAACTCCATCGCCTGAAAACAGATCCATAGTTTGATCTTTCGGCGAACCGGAATAAACATCTAGAATAAAAACAAGGCTCAGAATAGTAAACCTTGATATAGAGGAAATAGCGTTCAAAAAGGACAGGAAATAGCGATACCACTAACACACACTTGTACACTTGAATGGATGGTCCTCACTGGTTGTGCGGGTACCAACATAATTTCCACTTTTTGTTGTTTTGTTAGTTTAGCTATTGTGGCTCCCTGGAGTCCTGAGGTGGGCTCAGCCAAAGCCTACCCCATGTCGTCACCACCACAGGAAGTCGCAGCCTTTGTGCATCGATAGAATTTCCACCATTCGACTAGTTTATTACAAGGACGGTGGTGGATCCTGGTATCGGTTTACTTATCTCGGCTTCCTGATGGAAACGCCCGACTTCTTCTCAGCTTAGGAGATCCTGCCGAGGTGGAGGATCAATGCCCTCGCTGTACATCGCAGCCCGACCTCCAGGAACACCTCCCAGCATGGGGCGGTAAACCATTAGGAGGAACACCACTAACTGATCCGCGAAACATATAAACCAAAATAAAACTCACCTCAGACTGAACACCGGCTTTGTGATGCTGGTACAAAAAAATAACAAGCATCGGTATATCTTGAAAAGCCTTAAGAGATTGGCTGGCGCGCGGTATGAGATTATACTGAAGAGAAGTGAATTTACAAGACACTGAACTAAGCAGAGTTAAGTTATACGTGAAAGAATGAACAAACCAGTGTATCCAATGTACCATTCGGAGAGTATAAAAGAGCGGGTTGCATGTAGTAGCACTGCTGAAGGTACTGCAAAACAAAACAACGAAACAGTCTCTAAAAGAAGCCCAAATTTTAAGCAAGCGAACCGCCTCTATCATGGCCTCTTCAGGCAGCTGAACAGTAGGACGTGTTAAATCAACGGTATCAAAGGTGTGTGGCCTTGACAAAGTAGTGCACATACATTTAATCCACTGTTTAAAGTGCTGAAGCATGACAGAGACCTAAAAAATCTATACTCATTTCATATTGCTGCATCCAAAACACAAACAAAAATTCAAAAAATTCTAAAACTTGGGAAAACAAACCTCAGGAATTAAGTGCGTCCGCGTGATTTTACTATGGTCCACCAAAATTTTCACTGCAAGAATTGCATTGTCTTCATTTTCCAGGACAATAATTCGCATCATTTGCTTCTGGATTTCTTTTGACATTTGTTTAACGGGTTCATATGAAGATGTCCTCAAAATCATCTCCAACATGGCTTTACGCAACATCTGAAAATCCAATGATTTCACATAAAATAAATAGAAGATAAAAGATAAAGCTCCTAGTGTTGATCAATCCTCAAAGGATGCACCTTGCATTCGACTTCATTAAGCAACGTTGGATGTGACTGAATGAATATCTGCCTTATGCAATGACTCGTTGTGTTCTACCGATGTATCGAGCCAGTGTTGTTGTACTGCCAGACAGGTCAGGCACCAATTTACCGATCTCAAAGGATGGAAATCTTGGTGAGCTTTGAGCGCGGGGATCAATCCCAAGTGTATTGCAGGGCGTCTCCGACTACAGCGCCAAACGCGCCCTCACATAAAATACTGGACTCGAATATGAATGGCTCCTAACTAGCGCTAATCGTTGACATCCAATAGTACTCCCCGGTCTTCAACTTTGCCGGACTCCCTGGTAGGCGAAAATAAGAATCTGTAGATATCTCTACATTTTGGACACTAGGTCATAGGAGGAACAAGGAAGGCAATAAAACCTACCTGAGTGTTGTTCTCAACTATGAATTGTGGAACTGTTTCACTAAATAGCTTCATAAATGCTCTTATGAGACTATCCAAAAACTGATCAAATGTCGGAGTCAAGCTAAAGGAATCGAATTTGAGCCAGGCATCCTGAAAATGAGAAGATCGCAACTAAGTGTCGTCCACGTGGCATCACATTCGCATACCTGCACAGCTTTCAATTTCACATCATCTCTCTGGTTGACGTCATTCAATGTTCGGATTAACGTCTCCTGATCACTAGGTAGTATTGGTTGAGGACCTATTTGTTGCGTAGAGACGTTGCCCTTCATAATCTGGGAAGTCATGGAGCCAAACAGGCTGGGATGTCTTGATTCGTGTCTCACTTTAACCTTAACGAATCAATGTTTACACGTCCAACAAAGTGAGGCCTTCAAAATACACTATAAAAGTTACGGTATTAGCAACTAGTTTGGTACAAAACACGGGAAAACTCTAACATGTTCTCCATGTACCCCAATAATTTGCTATGATGTTGGGTGGAGTTGTTCCTAAGTGTCAGACTATGACGTGTAGGTGAGATTTAGAGTCCCTTCTCTTTAAAGCGACTTGTTAGAGCATTAAACTGGCCATATCGAGACTTATAGGAAAGAGAACCTTACATGAGCCACGAAGATAAAGAAACAACAGGATAACCGATGATAAAAATACAATTCCCACAACCGACTTTCTATTAACCTCGACAATGACCAAATGGTTCCCGATATTCTTGCTGGGTAAACACGAAACATTCTATTCTTTATTCTGATAAAGTTGATGTTTCGGAGGATTTCGCCTTCTTGAGAGCCTGTAAAAGTCCAGCTGACTGCAATCTATACAGCCAAACACCCAAACACCTCCATAACCAAACAGAGAACATGCCAAATCAAGAGTTCTTTGGTTATGGAGGTGTATGGCTGGGTAGACTGCAGTCAACTTGACCTCTCCAGACTCTGAGAAAGACGAAATCCGCCGAAAAGTCAGCTTTACTGTAGTAAAGAATAAAGTAACACCTCGCGTTTACTCAACAAGAATATCGAGAATAAAAGTGTATTCCATCAAATCTATCGGTGACTGAGGAACACTAACTGCTTTCAGCAATAAGAGTGAAAGTAATAGAGCAGTATGGCCTGAAAACGAGAAGGGCCATTACCTGTAACATTTGCCTCCCAACGGTTTACCGCCCCATTTTGGCTGAGAGGTGTTCCTGGGAGTCAGGCTGCGATGGACAGCAGGGGAATTCATCACCTCTCCAGGGTCTCGCAAACTGAGGAGCCTGGCGTTTCCATCAGGAAGCCTATCTGAGAGTAAACCAATGCCAGGATCGACCATCGTCCTGGTATGAAACTGTCGTCTGGTGGCAAATCTTTCTGATGCAAAAGGCTGCGACTGCCTTTGGTGGTGACGATATAGAGCAGACATTGGCCAGGCTCACCTCGGGACTCCAGGGAACCACAATGCCTAAACCAGCAAAACTCCGAAAAAATGGGAATTATGCTGGAGTTAGAACAACCGGTGAGGACGGGCGATCCAAGTATTCAAGTAAGTACCATTTGTAGTTCAAATCGTCTTCTACTTCAAAGCTGTATCAGATCCAACGAATTGGAAAACTTAGTAATAAACTAATACAGTTTCAAAGTAAGGTTTCTGAAGTTGCTTAACTACAACTTAACTAACTTACCTAATTTAACTTCTCCAAACTAAACTTCTTTCTAACTAAGGTTTCAAATTAATAAAGTGACCTTTATGCCCTATCCAACTCGGAATTATGGATCCGATACCACTGTAAATTCCAAAAGCAGTGCCTCCATCGGATATTTTCTCTATGCTCTTCCTCATTACTTGTAAGAAAACTGGTACTCACTCAATAATAGTTACAATAGGTGGAACCGAAGCACTAGACGTACATTTTTTCTATCGGTTCGCTTACTATTCACTTACTGCCTATTATTACTTGTCACGGGAGAGAATGATGTGAAATTCAATCACTATGATGTTGAGCGAGTTGCAAAAACTTGGGCCACAGACCAGACCGAACCGCGATTACCCTTTCCGGGAGCTCACGAGTTACGCATGGCACCATTGAAGCCCTTGCTTTGCCTTCCCCTCAAGTTTTTCTACTTTAAGCTCAACTACCTACCTTAATCTCGTTGACAGGTGATTGATGACGGTAGGGTAGAAAAACTGGAAGTAGAAACTGTAGAACACAGAAAAAGTGGCTCAGCGGAAGGCAAATCAACGGTCTAAGTGGAGCTGTGCGTAATATGTGAGCCCTCGAAAACGGTAAACGTGGTTTGATCTGGCCTGAAGTCCAAAATTTCCAAATGTCTCAACGCCATGGTGTTTGCTTACTACTAGGAATTCCAATCTCCACATTCCAAAACAGTTCTCTCGTTTATATCTCACATGCTACCCACGTTTCTAAGTTATCAGTCAGCGTCGGGCAAATTCAACTCTGAGAATGTGAACTCTCTAAACTTTTTGGTCATGAAGCTCAACATCCTCCCAACGGTCCACCGCCTCATCGTGGCTGGGAGGTTTTCCTGGGTGTCGGACTGCGATGTACAGCAGGTGGATTCATCTTCCGGCAGTGTCTCCCAAGCTGAGGAGCCCGGCGTTTTTATCGGAAAGCCTAGCTAAGAGTAAACCAATACCAGGATCCGCTACCGTCTTGGTATCAAAGTCGCATGGTGGCAAATCTCCCTCTGATCCACAGGGGTTGCGACTGCCCGTGGTGGTAAAGAGTTAGGGTAAACTTTGGCCAGGCTGACCTCAGGATTCCAGGGACCACAATGGCTTAACCAGCAAATCTCTGAAAAGTGGAAATTCTGCTGGGACCCGCACAATCAGTGAGGACGTGCCATTCAAGTATCAAGTAAGTAAGAAGCTCAACATATCCTCGACGGCATGCGTTTTCGATATATGCCGAGAATTAAGAACTGGAGGACTTTCTGGGAGTTACAGTAAAAAATCCTGCTTCCTCAACTGTTTAGTCAAAGATGCAGCCCTTGACAAGAAAAAAGAAGGAAAAACACTTGCGTACCCCAGACACCTGTACTTCATCATAGCACTAGGGGTAAAGAGAAGTATATTCCAATAGTCTTTATATCAGTAAGTACAACATACTATGAAAAAAGTTTTCTTTAATTGAAAGGTCAAAATAAGCAACGTTCTATCTAAGAAGGTCCTAAACGATAAGGCTGCATAAAATGATTTAGTGCTTGATATAAACAAGCTATTCAAGCTGTTAACACATGGATACCATCCGGGGAACGAAATGACGTACGGAAACCATAAAAAGGAAGAAGAAGAAGCCAGATAATTTTAGCTAAGCCCGAATGATTAAGACTTCCATTTGCGAATATAATAAGAAATAAGGCCTCACACAACGACTTGGCTGGTAAACTAATCAAGCCAATTAAGCTTGAGCTAGTTAATTAATTACTCTGGGCTACCCAAGTTGCTATGTAGTTAATTAATTACTCTAGGCAACTCAAGTTGCTAACGGGGCGGATAGCGCAGTGGTAGTGAAGTCGATCATCACGAGCTGGCTGGAGCATGGTGGTAGTTCGATCCCGCTCCGAGCTAACCAAGCCTCTCATCCCCCCGCGACAGGAAACTGGTACCGGACTTGTCTGGGAAAAAAAATCGCTCTTTATCTCAGGACTCCAGGGAGAATAACTTGACCAGCACTCTACGACATCCAAGATGAAATGAAATCCCTCAAGCAGCAACCGAAGCCACATGTAAAAGTTGGAAGGCTTCCGTAGACGATGGATTCGCGGGAAGCAATCGAATGTGAGAAATGCTGGGATCCGCACGCTAGACATAGAGACGGGTCAGATAAAATTCAAGTCGTTAACACATGGTTATCATATCTGAGCGGCAATGTTGCACATGGAAACCATACAAAGATGGAAAACTGGAAACCATAGAACCAAGTACTGTAAGCATGAACATACAGAAAACCGCTCCACGCATGATGGATAACCAAAAGCAATTTGAACTGGATAAGAGGTGGCGCCGGTGGAGATGCGCGACAACTCGTCCATAGATCTCCCCTGTTATTCGAGGGACGTGGTAGAAGCCTTTAGCTATTGGAGAATCGTAGTAACGTGGGTAATACGTTTGTATGTATGGGTATTTGATGATTACGGTTATAATCCTGCTGGACGCATTACCCAACTACTTTTTTTGCAAGACCCATGTTTGGATCCGCAGTGCGGATCCCAGCCCTTGCATTCTATTCGTTTCTTCGCACACATCATCCACCAAGATCTTCGAACTTTTCAAGCGTGGGTTCTTCTGCAGCTTAAGAGTTTTCTTTTGTCTTCGTCACTAATGCCGTTAAATAGTGGTAGAGTCGATTTTCCCTGAAATCCTAAGATGGTCTGGCTAGGGTGCCGCTATTTGGATTGCAGGAGTCCGCTGTCATCAGAAAAGTCTGATTTCCTAATTCCCAGAAGAATGAGAGGTCTGGTAGACCTGGGGAGGAGTCGAACCAACACTCCGCTCGTGATGGACGATACCACTACTGCTGGTACACTACCAGCCCTTTTTGACGCCAGTAAACGAGTAACTGAAATCGAAATACTTCTTTTTTCCCCTAGGACACCGAATAATATGAGGTCGTGAAGGAAACACACGGATCAGGACTAAAAATATTTTTGTCCATAATATAACCACCACGAGAAGGTTAAGGACACTCTAACTGTTCCCCTAGCAACCCAGGCTCTTATCCCGCTTAAGAATCCTCAAGTTAGCAGTTGTTGTGCACCACTAGACGGAATTATCCATGACGTGTGCCACAAATGTACCGAAAGTCCTACCAAAACTGTACACTATAATCGAGACAAATGTTGGGACGAGTTTCACACCTTACTTTTCCCTGATCAGGAAAAACTCGTATGGCGCAAGTTATTACCATGGGTCATGCTTTTCCTAAATTTCTGTTATATTTCCATCGTCAGTATGAACCATGTCTTTATTCTATTTTGTGGAAATGTTTCTTTCTTCTCGTATGTCTTATGCTCCAGTTGGGATTACTGCTTTCTTCTAGCACCCTCAATCTAATCATGGTGTTTTTTTCAGTACCAATATGGGAGGGAGAATTAGCTCAGACACTGTGATCGCCGATAATGGACCGTTGAAGAAGTTTTCAGGGCCAGAATCGATCAGCGACAATGATCCTTTCTGGAACAAGCTGCTATCTTTCAATCTAAAGATAGATGATCACGATACGTAAGATACTAGCGCCTTCACATAGCTCCAGTTGTTCCGTTGTAATCTTAAATAAACCAATTTTTAGGGCACAACTGCATGATTTCGACGACTCATTAAACGACTTTTTGAATTCGTTAATGTATAATACTCAGACCAGTGGCAATTTTGCGGCCTTTATACGAGTATTTGTACGACTCTCAAAGGAACTAAAGACATCTGAAAAATTCGAGAAGTCAGTTTGACATCCAGTCTACTCTTTCATTCAGTGGAAAAATTTCAAACGTTCTTCCTGGACTATCAAAAACATTTCATTCCTATAAAGAACTTCGTTTTCAGTATAATTTTTCTCTGGCAAGCTTCGAATGCTTTGATTATTCTACGTTATATATGCAAGTTTCTGACGCAGCGAATGACCGAAAGTGAATTTGTCAGGACATTCGCGAGTTCGGTTTCGGCTGGCTCTTCTTCTGTGGGTTCTTCTAGAGATGAATGTGCGCACTTTTTCGTCTACTATTGACCATTTTTCAGATTTATTAAAGGTGTTAGAAGCTCTAGAAATGATAATGACAAGTTTTGTTTTCAGCAGAATCGGAGAACGATTTGGATTGTGAATGCCAGTATAGCAATACTGCTGAGAAACTTCTTGACACCTTAATTGATATTCTTGCTGAGCTACCAGTAAAGTGAGTGAACATTTACACTGCAAGTCTTTCTGTCCAATCATCAAAAAACTGGATTATTTAAGAGCAATAAGGAAAGAGAGAAGAGTTGCCAAACGTGCATTTAGGAAATTATGTAGACGAGATACTTACTTGGTTACTTGAGTGGCACGTCTTTACTGGTTGTGCGGGCACCACCATAATTTCCGTTGTTCCGGAGTTTTGCTGGTTTAATTATTGTGATTCCCTGAATTCCCGAGGTCAGCTTAACCAAAGTCTGCCCAGGTAGTCACCACCACGGACAGTCGCCGCCCTTATGGTTCAGAGCGAGATTTGCCACCATACCACTAGCTTGATACCAGAACAGTGGCGATTCCTGGTATTGGTTTAGTCTTGGTTGTGCTTCCTGATAGTAACGCCGGACTCAGCTTAGGAGACCCTGCTGAAGGAATGAATCTCCCCGCTGTACATCGCAGCCCGATACCTTGGAAGGGTAGACGAAATATGCTTCTTGAAAGTTATCTCTCATTTTATACAGTTTATTTTCACATAAAATTGGATTGTCGCTCTAACTACATTGATTATTGTCGCGGATATGTTAACACACAACGCCACTGAGGTTCTTAGCGTCCCTATTGCTTGGGGCGACGCCCTATTTTCGGCCTTTACACAATTGCTGGTTTTTTGACAATAAACGATAATTCTTCGATAACTAGAGGACTTTACTGGTTATGAACAGTGACAAGATTGTGCAAGATAATTTGGTTTCACTGTTAATATATTACTGCGGCCCATCATACAAACACATTGCTACCGTTTAAAAGTGTTTTGCAGCTAATGTTGAGTACATTTTGTATTTCCTATACATTTTCACTATATACGATAAATCCGAGAAATTCATTTCAGAGCAGGTTTTTGTATATTTCTAACTGTATAAAGCCGTTCCAGCTGACGGTCGATCAAAGACAAATAAACCATCAGTTGATTACAAAAAGTGTAGGAAAAGGATTTCATGCCTCAAAATAAACCGTTAGAAAGAAAATGGCCTCTACAGATTGAGGTGTCCCATTTGACTGTGTAGAATTCAGAATGTACAAGAGCTAGGTAAAGCAACATTTTCGAACTATTTAACTAGAAACGGAACGTCGAAAAAACGGAAGGCTGGATGCCATGTGAATTTAATAAGTGGCAAAAAGGTCGTTATTAAGGGATGAAGGATAAAGCTCTCGGATTTGGTTAATCCTTGAGAGATGCGCCGTGCATTCGACTTCATTAAGTAAGTAAGTATCGTTGGAGGTGATTGAATGCACATCTGACTTATACAATGACTCGCGATGGCTTATTGATAGATCGAGTTAGTGCAGCTATCATCATTCTAGACAAATCTGGTACCAATTTGCCGGCTCCGGAGGGATGGTTTGACGAGCCTAGGGCGCGGGATCGACCCCATATGTATTGCAAAGCGCCTCTAGCAGCTGCGGTACACGCTCCTTGTTATTCTTGTTATTATGAAGTCTATATTGCTCCTGCTTTGCACAGTACAGAGCACCCATCGTTTAATCACTTTGACGCGTGGTGAGTAGTGGATTTATAGGATAACCGACGACATTCTGCACATTACTAAACTAAGATGTGGTCCAAAACACTTTTCAAGACCAATTTCGCCTCAAGAAACATTATGTTAATTGTTTCACGAGCACCCAATAAAATAATATACCACAATTTCTTCAGTTCTGGGAAAAACTTTGCAATAGGCAAGAAGACATTATTCCGCGGGGTTGGTATGAATAGAGAGAAGCAGTTATGCAGTTATGTTGTACAACAGCTATATTCGTGCAACAAATACGAGTTGAATAGATATTAAACAGAGGTTTAGATTACAAGTGTAATAAAAGTTGCTTTTTGAGCAAAACTACCAGACCTTTCACAAGCCGGTTAACAATTTTCCTGGCAGTTTGAAAGTTCTTAGGTTTTAAAATCTAGAACTGTAGCATGATTAAGTGAAAACTCTCAATTATTGGCTGAGTTGTTTGCATTCGAAGTTAAAGGTTGAAAAAGAATTTGTTTTAAACATACTTTTAACATTAAGGATTAATAACCGCAATGATGCTGAGATATTTGCAAACCTCCGGACCGCAGGTGTCTGCTGTGGAGATCGAACACGGCATTACCCTACACTGTGGTTTGTACTACAGCTTTAGCTTAGTTACGTCCAATGCCGATTTATGTTTCCCAGATCAATTTCGTTGATGAGTGATTGCTGATAGCACCTATAGGTTAGAATATGGTTGAGGGAAGAGCGAAACGAATGATTCATGGTGTGGTGATGAACGTTTGTTAGCTGCTGGTAAAGGGTAATAGTGTGTTCGATCTCCACCACATATACCTGCGGTCCGGAGTTTTCCAAATATCTCAGGACCATTGTGGTTGTATTTTACGTAATGTCTTGCCATATAAAGACTAGGCAGCAGGTGAAAAAATGATTGCATTGAGGACTAATATTCTGTGTCAATTTCTATAACATTACTTGCTTGTATCTATAAATAATCATCGAAACGTTTGATTTCACTCTTTTTTTACAAACCGCTGTAAACACGTGACTTTCCATCCATATCGTCGTCTTTAGTTGATTTTCTGAAAAACTCAACTAAACTAGACCGTGTATCTCCTATTTGGTCCATAAATGAGAACACTGCTTATCTTTGTCATCATGTGAGATTGAAGTTTCACTCTTTTTTATTAAGTGAAAGTACTATGGCGATCCACGTTGAATGTGTTAAATGTCTCATCGTCATGCTTAGCTCGCAGTTATATAACGAAACAGTTGTAAACACCTCAGTAGTTTTCTCCTACTTCATTATCGGAGCTTGGTACGTTTCTCCTTTAATTTTATTAGATCTAGTTTTATCGCTGTAGTTTGAACCATGTCACTTTTTTCCAACATTACATGTCGAGATGTAAACATCTATTTAGTAGCAGGCGGGCTGCTGTTCTCACAAAGACATTACTTTATAATTATTTGGTTCATAACAATGAATATTATCAGCTGAAGAAAACCAATGAGGGAAGTATTGTTCTTCAAATAGCAGGTATACAATTTGAAATCGTTTCTTCTAGATTTATTCATATTTTCTGCTCGGAATAGTCTGTTCCTCTACAGCTTCATTCTGGTCACTTGTACAAGCAGCGACTAGTGAAGAAGAAGATCCTGGTACTGTTCAGGATTATCCGCTGACACTCGGTAGTTTAAGCATTCTTCTGTTACTAAACCTTGCTTGTCATCATCCAGCCAAGGGCTGTAATCCCTTTAAGGAAACATTAGCTCTGTTTCAGAACTCGCAAGGTAAAGTTTTTCTTGAAATGTTTATATATGTTTGTCAGAAGGGATCTTTTTAGAGGTTTCCAGTCTCGGTGCGGAAAAAGTCACTTTTAAACTAGATTATAACTCTTTGTATGAACGGCTTTGTGTCACTGCATGTCAAGAACCACCTATGCTTCTACTATATTTATTGCTACATCGTAATTCTGGCTTCAGGAACTTTGTATTGTCAAGGATAAATCTTGAGAATCTCGTGAGTTTTTTCTTCGTTTTTTTCGTTTGTTGTGAGAGAAACTGTTCGAGAAAAGTATTGTACCAAAAGTTTCGTAAAGCGGGAGGCCCATACTTATACGAATTGTTTATATCCACTTATGGTACTCCTTTACTTTCGGTGTTTTCTTTCATGCTTGTCACTTATAGAGCTCAGATTCGTTGTATGAATGTTGAGCTTAAGGCAACACCTCATTTGCTGATGCAGACCCTTCCTACAGTTGGCTTGCCAACTGGCCCACCGTGTTATTAGCTTTCTTCAAAGTGTTTATAGGTTGGTGAAGTGCTTTTGACATAAGGACTCCCACTGGGCCGTAACGATTTGACATTCTTTCTACGATCGCACTGCGATTTTCAGCTTAATTGTGTATTCATGTGATATCTAAAGGACTTTTAGCGCTTTGTGCTTGTTGTACATGGGACAGAGCGCGTCAGTGTGCTTTCGCAGAAACCTAGTAATTCACACCCTATGTTTTCCTTCTGGCTTACAGCTTGTTGCCCATGTTGTCTTTAATTGTTCTGCAGTTTCTTCTTATCCATTGCTTAATTGAATTCTTGAAAATTTGTTCTTCACTCATAATTGTGCTTCAAGAATATGAAATTGTCAAGGAAGGGTTCTTTTACCTGCCTTGTAAATAATTTTTAATGTTATTTATGCAAGAGAGAGACACATGTACCATAGTTGTTAGAGGCACCCTGCAACACACATGGGGTCCATCCCCGTACCCCAGGCTCACCAAATCGTCCCCATCCCTCCGGTTTCGGTAGATTAGTACCAGACTTGTCTGGTAATGTAGCAGAGTTAGCTTGACATATCATTAGGCTACCGCGAGTCATTATATAGGCCAAGTATGCTTTTATTCATCTCGAAGGATGCTTATTAAAGTGGAATGCACGACGCATCTCACATGTCGAGAGCTTTATCTTGTATGTAGGTGACAGTTTCTATTATGCTACATTGTCTTTGAAAATGACGGCGGCGTTCCTTGATCATACCAAAATCTGTCACTATCTGCTACCTACTTGGATGCTTGGATGGCACGTCTCCATTGGTGAAGCGGGCTCCAACACAATCCATTCGTTTCTTTCTCACGCAGTCATCATCTGTAGTACTTTCGAACACGGTGACGTCCGAAGTGACTATTCCGAGTTCGCAAAAGCTTTTCCATCTGTGATTACAGATGATTGACGTTAGTCAGGAATATGTCCACCTATTATTTGAGTGATCGTCTAAGAGAACGCTTGGATTCTCTTGCAGTTCCCTCTGTTGCTCTTCTTGTCTATCTGTTATCTGTTTTTCTTATCGTATGACTAACCCATCTGTGTTTCGCTATCAAAGTATATTCTCGTGTATACTGAAGATGGGATAGGCTCCGAAAATCTGCACTCTGCGTTCCGGCTAGATGTAAGTGGCGGGTATATTTCAGAAGGCATTGTTTAACCGCTGTGTGGGTGATCGGCGGGGTTCTTGATGTTTTTGGAATAAGGCCCGCATCGGTGCTGCATAGTAGAGTGCTGGGAGGACTGTTGAGTGGAAAAGGTGAGCGCGGAGTTAAGCGTCCGTTAATTGGTCGCTGGTTTCTTTGAGAGGCCCGGATGTTGCCCACGCTGCTGCTTCCTTTCTGTGCGATTCCCCTCCTATTTGCCACTCTTGTTATTAGCATTTTTCAAGTCATTTTTTTACACCATTCGAGGTTCAACGGGATCGAGAACTGATCAAAATTTGGGCCGTTTCTTCCCACATGTTACATGGTGGCATATTTTCTATTCCTCTTTTTTTCCACGAAGGGTGGAGAGTTTGTCGTAATGCACCATTAGTTACATGTTGAGATAACGAAAAAGCATCTTGAAGATACTTCACTTTATCGCCCATCATCCGAGAAGGAGTTTAAAAGTAAATACCGAAAATTGAACCGCGAATGGGCCAAAATGGCAAGGGCTACTGGTTTAAAGCCATCAGTTATCTCTCAACTAAAAATTGACTTACCATCATGTCCCGTTCTGTACTTACTTATAAAAACTCATAAGTTAGTCTCCAGCGATGATCTTGCGTCCTCTGATCCATCGTTATTTAAGCTTAGACCTATCATTAGCTGCGTAGACGGGCCAACGGATAAGATAACATGGTTTTTAACCTCATATTTACCCAGTTGTTGAAACACATTCCAGCCCATCTTACGAATACCCAGATGTTTCTGGATCGTCTACGTACTGCGCAGCCCAACAGCGCGTGCGTGATGGAGTCCTTCGACGTTACCGCCCTTTATACAAACGTGTCGAATGACTCCGCAATGCAAGCCATATTCGAACTCTTTATACAACACAAAGGAGAAATAAACATGTATGGCTTCAAGATAGAGCACTTGATGGCACTGTTGAAAGAATGCTTGAGCTAATCAAGCTTCAGATGGTTCGGAAAGTACTACGCTTAAATAAGAGTGTTGGCAATGGGACAACGACTGGTAGTTTCGAGTTGTTGAATGAACAGTCAGAGTATATCAAGTTTACCCGAGAGAAAACTGCCTTTCATTCCTGAACGTCCAGATTAACCTGTCAGAAAATGGCTACATTACGAAGTGATATCGAAAGCCAAGTAGTAAAAACATCTTGGTTCATTACCTCTCCTCTCACCCCTCTAAAACGGAAAGGACGCTTATAAGAAACATGTTTCGAACAGCAACCAACGTGTGAACTGGAAGAGAACAGTGAGAGGAGTCCCGGAACTTGGAGTGGCAAATAGTCATTTCTAATGGCTACGAAACTGTACCTCGGGATAGGTGTAGAGGAAATCCTAGGTCCCCAAACGACAACTCTAGCGGTGAAAACGTCCCGTTTATCCTACCCTTCATCTCAAATGATGTAAGTGCAGCTATAAAACGCTGCTTAAGAAGGGCGGGTCTAGAGAATTAGGTAAATGCCACCGAGTAATCTTAGGCGCAAGCTAGTTCGTAACCGACTGTATGACCGTCTATGTGCAACGCAAAATTGCATAATTTGCCCCAGTGGTAAAGACGGTGATTGCATGAGCTCGAGTATAGTTTATCTGATCTCTTGTAAGGCGTGCGGAAACGAATGCATTGGCCAAACGGGCAGACCCCTTTGTGTCCGCATGAAAGAGCACCTAGCCTGCAAAAATAGACCAAATACCCCGCTAGGCATACATAGGACCCCGAGACATAACGGGGAGGATTTTGAAGTACGTGTCACGATCCTCGCACAGGAATCGAAAACACAAGCGCGCAAAACTCTCGAGGCATTCTGGATTAATTCCGGAAATCCGAAAATGAACCGCAGAGAAGAATACCTCATTACCACGCGTGATATGGGGCAGTGTATAAGCCTGTTATTCTGATGGGAGAGGCACAATATACTTCCATGTGAATTCTGTGTGGTTGGTCTTCACGCGACATACTCAGTGGAAGCCTCATAGAAAACGGTGAGTGTGCAAAGCTGTGTTCGATGTGATTGAAATCTTGGTTTAGCTTTTTCTTTGTTTGGTTATGGAGGTGTTTGGCCGAATAGATTGCTGTCAACTTGACCCTTCCAGGCTCTTAGGAAGGCGAAATCCGCTGAAACGTCGGCTTATTCATGAATGAGGAATAAAAATAACACCTCGCGTTTGCTCAACAAGAATACGAAAAATCATTTTTTTCCTCGCTGCTGTTCATAAATCTTTTCCACCTACAAATACAGCTGTTATTAGTGATATGAGGGCCCCTTTCACTTTTCTTCTATGTGGAATCAGGTTTGTAGATGGGAGATTGGGTTAACAATGGTGCTACTAGGCTTCTTCCACTTCGGAGGTGAACAAGTGGGCTTACCTGTTGCTTCGACACCCAATAACACTCCTTAGCGTTTGCAAAGTTGTTGTTAACCACAGATATGAACTGACCGTTAAAAAGGAGCCTGATTAGATATTACTTTTCGGTTTTTCGTTTTCTGGAGCTATCGCAGTAATCAGCTAATGTGTATAAACGGCCACTGTAGTTCATTTTCTCGTCGTGGATGTAATACAACTTTGGAATGTTCTCTAAGTTGTTAAGTTGCTACGTGTAAATGTTGTTTACCTGCGGTTATAAATTCAATATCGTCCTTTTTCTTTGTTTTTGAGAAGGAAAAACTGCGTTGTTCCTACTTCAGTTTTTTTGTAGGTGTCAATATGGTTTTTGTTAATTGGTTCAGTCTCATATCATCTTTTTTTACATAGGTCTTGCCCGTGTTGAAAATTCTGCATGACGGCGTTGCCTCATTGTCTTCAAATTCGCATCACATGTATCTCGCTCTAATAGTGATGCTCATTCTTAGTGAAGACGATTTCTTCTGCAAAATTATTCACGAGACCGTGAGCTTTTATAATGTTAATGTTGCGCTGGTATTGTATCTATCCTACTGATCTTTCAGATGATGCATGATGTGAATTGGTTCGATAGTGACCGTCCTCTGAGAAAAATATCCCTCGGTGGTCTTTGTGTTATGGTTTTCGTGCGTACGGTTCATAAGAATGCAATTCGGATGAGAGTTAGTTAATTTTGTTTTTCTCAAACCTATTTCAATCCAGGCTACCATAAATTTGACTTCTTCGTACACCTAGATATTTGAGGCTTTCTAGGTAACAACTAATCAAAGTTTGTTTAGGATCGGTACTTACATACAAATTGCTTGGCTGCCCTTGCAAATATGTCGTCTTGCTTCAAAAACCTCTCACCTATCGTTTGTCAGAAATTAGTGTCTCTTCTGGAAGTTCGTTCATGAGTTTTTTGTTCCTCTTTAGGTTCCGGCATTATTTCGCATCTCATTGCAGTTGTTGACAAAACGCCATATCAAAATGGTAGAGCATATGCGGCAGGGTTCTGAACAGGAGCCACCGGACGGAAAGTCTCCGTGCTATGTGGGTTGTAACTAATTAATATTTGTTTGAAGGTCGCTGCTAAGCCGATTGTTAGGTGTTTTAAGGACGTTAATGAGGTCATGGTCATCTATCATTTCCATAATTTGAGTAGTGATTGTCATCAGCATTAGTACCTATGTCGAAAAGTATCCTTTACTCGTTAACCTTCAGCACGATGATGTTACTGCATTAGAAGAAGGAATTCGGACACTCTTGGAGATCATCAATAGCGCACTGTGCGGAAATCTCCGTAACAATCCTCACCTCATATACACGCTCTTGTATCATCGTAGTCTTTTCGATTCATATCAACATCATCCTATGTTTCAGGTTCGTGGTGACCCAGTTTAATGCTGGTGTGCAATTCTATTGCAATTTAGTGTAGGTTTCTTGGCATGAGCGTCACTGGGTGCGATTTTAGGATCTACTCAAGAACATAATGCTCGTCATATCACATTTTTCTTCGAAAGTAGTGCATGTGAAGGCTGGTGATGGTGCTGCTATGATGGAAGTGATTGAAAAAGAGGCAGTGGTTTTACCAACAGATCGGCTCACTAAATTTCCTGAGCTGCGATTTAGGTATTCAGCGTTGTGCTATTAGTGTTTTATTTGTTTTGATCTGATAACCAAGGTTTATTACCACATGGGATCTAAAGTCCTTGATCCATAGGCTAATGGCCAAATATTACGGTCTATAATATTTTAAAAAACCAATTTTGTTTAATCTTTTGAAATGTTGTAAAAATAGCGGTGTTGAACCTAGATCATATAGATGGCTTATTAGTTTTGCTTAACATCTTTTTCGGATAAAGGCTGATATTACAATATTTGCAGCTTTCTCTCGTATTTGTTTTTGCAGATAGGTATAAAAAATGGGAGATTTCTAATTGATCTGGGCTTGAAAAGCTTTTCAACGAAATTTTCAAGATTGTGCATAAAACCACGATGATGCTAAGATATTTTCGAAACTCTGAACCGCAGATGTCTGCGGTGATGATCGAATCCGTTATTACCCTTTCCAAGGGCTAACGTGTTCACCACCAAACCATGCTGTTTCGTCGTTTCGCCTTTATAGAAGACACCTGTGTTCCAAAGTTTTGCAAATGTTTCATTGCCATTGTGGTTATATTTCACAGCATACCCTACCTTGGAAAGGAATAGGTAGTAAGTAAAAAGGGACTACACTATGCACTAATCTTCTTTAATACTAGGATTCGTGCTTCAAAATTTTGCAAATAGGACGAAGATGTTCTCCATCTAACGAACACAGCTTTAACTGTTTACGAACTCTCCTTTTCTCTCGTGATTGTTCACTGATAAGGAGATATAGTTTATGCTATAAATAGCATCATATAGTTTTGTGGAGAGTTTTCTGTTGCTGCCCAACATTATGTTTCGGAAGAGTATAATGAAACACACTTTCTTTTAGCTTGAAAGTTCTTGTTTTCCTATGACCGCTTGTTGACATTCTAAAAAAGTTTTTAAATTTAGTTCAGAGTAGGTATTCTTAAACCGATTTTCTCCCACAAAATACTTATCAATATTCGTAGTTCCTTCTTTCCATTGGTCGTCATGAAGTTGGTACAAATTTTGGTGGTATTTCGTTCGTCGTTCCTTATCTATTGTGTCTCTTATGTTTAGGTACGTAGAAGACGAAAATACTGTGGATTTCTTTGTGCCCTACGTTTGGAGGTTGACAATACAGCATTCGAGAATAATATTTGATAGTGCAAGAGTGAAGTTATTTAACGCTCAAATGTTGACCACAAATATCTAGTGTCTTGGGAGTTTTACGCTAAGGATTTTTGGAGCTACTGCGGCTCCACCGAAGCATCTGTGATTAACTGCGTGTTTTAGATCTAGTTATCTATCCATATTATTTATATAATATTTTTTACATACTCATTTGAGCACTTATGGCTTTCCTTTTATGGTTTCTTTGTATAATGGGTATCGCTTCTTTTCACAAGTGTTAGTTTTATTTTTAGTGATTGGCTTATTGTCGAGATAAACTGCCATGGGACAGCAGTAGTATTCATGGTTTTATTTTAGAAGAATGAGTTCTTAGTAACTGTATTAGTTTTTTTCTCGGAAATGGGAAGTCATCTGGTTTTATTCGATGTGCTTCATTTATGGATTTTCGATATAAACATTCGACTTTGTCTGTGATAAGCTATGCGCTATGCGATTAGAGAGAGCCAAGTATTATGACGGCGTTCTTGAAATGTTACAAGTTGGCTCATGCACAACGTTGTTAATCGAGGTTATCATTAGCAAGGTGCAGATTTATTTACTACTCTATATTAAAGTTTTGAGGCCACAAATTCTTCGAAAGCGTACGGCCACTGGCGTGGTTTCCGAAGAGTTTCTGGGTAGGTGGCAGGTTGAGTGTGTCCAGTCGTTAAGCGGTACTCGTACCATGTACGGTCGAGCATTGTAATGAAAGAAAAACGTTGAACATTCTGTGTTGACCAGTGGCTTCACACGCTGTAGTTTTTGGTACAGTTTCTCGATTCTGAGACAGTATTTCTTACTCAAAACTGGCTAGCATTTAACCTCAGTATAGATAGTGGGAATTGTCTTAGATTGTTATGCTAACACGAGGTTGAATTATTAAATTAGCTCAAGCTTGTATAATTGAGTTATGTACCAGGTAGTAAAAAACCGACTTCTCCAGGATGCAATGCACTATGAAAGCAAATCAGCAGACCATGTTGTATGGCAATAAATTAACAAACGTCCTGCATAAAAGGGCAATGCCGAGTGGAGACACTATGCGAGTATTGCTCCACAGCATCAGATTCGACCAAGTGCGGCAACGGAAATCTTCGTCCCAAGAACGAACGGACAATCGATTTGAGTCAATTCGGCTTCGTGGAAAACGAAAGCGTTGAAACTTTAGCTGAATAATACTTCATGACAACCTCATGTTAGCTCAGTAATCCAAGACTATTGTCATCATGCCATTCTTTGTTGGCAAGTTTTCCGGTAACTGGGCAGGGATCTATGGGGTTTAGGACGTCACAGAGTTATGTTTGTGGCATTCCTTTTCTATATAACAGCGAAATGGTGCTACTTGCCACAGTATTATAGTCCATCCCAACCACACTGCTATCAGCATCTGGAAGCGGAAGTCCTTGTCGTTTCTGCTTCCGTACTTTTTACATCGGACCGTGTTGTATGGTAACCATATGACATATGGTTTATCATAGGCATACGAAGACAGTCAGTTCCCGTTCAAAAGTTGGCCTTTACACGCTTCACGTAAAGAGCGATGCTGTCTTTTCAATATTTCCATAGTTCTTCAATAGCTGGAGAACTTAAGCAGTTGACATAACAGACATATAAAGGACTTCGCTATCCTTAAGGATATACATACTGGAACATCGAACAGTATTTAACATAGACTGCATAGGTTGATGATGGAGATGTCGAGTACAACATGCATATGCTTTTCTTGAAGAGCAGACAAAAAGTTGTACATTCAAGACGAGTTACTAGATGGTAAACTTAGGCATAGCGAAGATTTTTTGAAATTGAGGTCAGTGTGTTCATACGGAAACATGATGATATCAGAGTGCAAAGTGGCTGAGGTTTCATTACGGCTTCCATAGCCGCCTGCACATGAGCGTATACCCGCAAGACTACACAATATAGATATGCAGCCTTATGTGCACCAGACTGTTTAGGAAGAAGAGGTGTCTTAAGGACTTCTTGGGAAGTGTAAAGCAGACTAGAAAAAATGTCTGAATTAAACCAAATGATCCGAACGATGCTCGAAGAAGTGACTTTTCATGACATTCTCGATTGTAGCAGTTTTTCAGAAAGTGCTAACAGTTTTTCAATAACCAGAATACTTGAGAAATTGAAAACAGTGGCTCATGAAAGAACATCGGTGTGTCACTCTAAAAATGATATAACGTGTTTGGAATCTTGTTCCATTAGTCAATATACTTACGAGTTTTTTGAGAGATCTAAGCGAGCTGGTTAATGCTATATTTGTTTCACTATGGATAACTTTAGGGTGCGTGTTGCGCAGGGTTGGAAGCGGTACTGCGACACACCACATGAAATCGATCCCAGCGCCCATGGCTCACCAAGCCTTCCATCGTTCCGGGGTTGGCAAATTGGTACCAGATTTGTCTGGGAGGATAGCAGCACTGGTTCGATACATTGGTAGGCTACCGCATGTCATTGTAAAGGCCAGATGTGCATCCAATCACTTCCAACCATACTTGATGAAGTCGAATTCACGGCGCATCCTTCAGGGATTGATCAACGTCAAGAGTTTTATCCTTTTTTATGGCTAAGTTATTTTCTATTCGAAACATTCGAAGCACGAGCTTTGATGAATGAAATAAGTTTTGTGGGATTCGAAAAAATCAGGTTTTAGAATAAAACAATTCCACTAAAACAAAAGAACATATATTATCGACAGCGTAACGATTATAACAGTTTTTATTTTAAATAAACGTCATATTAATCAAAAAGGCTACTCACCTTGCTATTACGCGTTGTTCACGTGGGCTCGCCAGCGAGATCCACCAGTTTTTATTTTAGTTTGTAACAAAAGGTGAAAAGTGAACTACTTATGGCTATGTATGAGTCGTATATGACTCGTTGGTTGTAGACTTGCAAATGACTCTCTGTTGTGGTTGAGATGTTAATTCTAATTTGAATCTACAATCTTTCTCTTTTATTTCAATAAATGCTTTCTAAGTATATTTTTGTTTTTGGTTTTGTCATAATTTAGATCGGAATCAGTGAATCTAAGATGGGGTGGGAGTGTAATGTGGCTTGCTGACTTTTACTTCCACATTGTGAACAAGAAAGAAGAAATAACGATTTTCTCTTTTGGTTTACATTGCATTGATAGAAGGTCCCGATCTATCAAGGTTTTTATTAATGTACACTTGAACAAACGTAGACTATTGATAATGTTGACAGCGCCTAAAGGAAGTACCGAGTGACGACTATATACTTGTTTCACTTCGTTTTCTTGAATGATTTCCTTAAGTACTCATTTACTGATTCAGAAGTGAAGTTACGCATCCCTACAATGAATATACTGCTGAACAAAGTTGATTAATAAAGTTCAAAGAATATTTATAATGGTAATGAAGTACATGAGAAAGTATTTACGAAGTTACCATATCACCTGTATCACCTGTAGCCTCGTTGATCATCGACTGACTCGAGCGGGCACCAGTAAATCTTCCATTTTTCTTTGTCGCGTGCAAGAGTAGTCCAACGGGTTCTGCTCGCTGTAGGGACTCGTGGGGCATCATATCTTTCTTCTAGGCTTTTCGTGAAGAACTCTGGCCATTGAGTCGGTTGTCTTCCTGGAGTGCGTTTAACATCTCGAGGAACCCAGTCACTAACGGCTCTAACAGCTATGAACGCGATACTTATGTTTGCTATGTACTTGCTCCGAATCGTTCAAACTAAGGAGGATGTATGAAGTGTTTCTATCACTCGCAAACATATTCTGAGAAAAACCAATGTATTCTGGTTGTTGTGGATCATTGTCCACTCGAAAAGGAAGTGTGAAATGTCGCACTACTTTCCTATAACGTTCACTTTATCTCCTTTTCTGGAGGAAACATGTGAATTTCCCTTTTTACTCACACAAAACTGAATTTCATCAGGATGTAGGAAGGAATAAATAATTGAGAAGTTCTGTGTTGTGGCTGCAGAAAAACGAGTATTAGTAGTTGTTAATTTATAGTGTATGCCAATAGAAAAAATTTCATGAGAGTCAAGGATGCTGCAGGTAGTTTTTCGCTTTCTACAAATGAATGCCAAGTGCGTAGGTGAGCTGTTCAATCATACACGTTCACTGTTCTCAAGGCCAATCAAGCTTCCCATCCATCAAATTGACAATAGACTTGTGCGAAAAGAACTTCCAACCACAAAAGCTGTCGACTTCTTGCGTTGAAGATCTTAAATCGGCTTAGAACGGATATCCTAGGATTTAAGAAAGAATCGACTCGACTGGCATTCGACGGTATTCATTAAGAAGACCAACAATCCTCAAGCAGCTGCCGAATTCTTTCGTGGATGATGGACACGTGGAAACGAATTGAACTCTGTACTAGGAGCTGCGCAATATGTGTTAGCCTGCTATGTAAATAAATTATTTTATGATTATTATTATATGATCCTACGTCACATATATCACACTGTGCGCATTCCAGCAATTCTTGCGTTTCTTTCCTCTCATCCATTATCCCCGATGGTCGTCGAACTTTTTTACGTGTGGCTCGGTGTTGCTTAAAGCTTTTTCGTCCTCTTTGCAAATGTCGCTGAATATTAGTCGAACCGGTGGTCCTCTCTGAAACACTAAAATAGCCGTGTTGGGGCACTCCCGCGTGGTTTGGAAGATGTCAGCTTATTCCAGACACCTTTATACTAATTTTCTGATCCCGCTGGGATGAGAGGCTAGGTGGGGCAGAGTCGGAGCAGCGCCCAGAGAGGTTGGGCTGCCTGCGTAATGAAAGGGATCACTTGTGCTGCGCTGCCTATTCCTTTATGCAGACTGATTCTTTAAGGTCTCGGCACTTCCATATATCGTTTTTATCTTTCTTGTGAAGAAACCCAATCTCCATAAAACCTTGGTGAAAATCGGTGTAAATGCAAGGTAGAGGTAAATACAGGTGTAAATGTGAACATAAGCTCTAAGCTTATGCTCTAAAAAACTCTCGGCGTCGACCAATCTCTAAGCGACGCGCCATACATTCGACTTCATTAAGTATCGTTGGAGGTGGTTGAATGCATATCTGGCCTTTACAATGGCTCGCGGTGGCCTACCGATGTATCGAGCCAATGCTGCTATTGTCCTAGACAAGTCTGGTACCAATGTGCCGATACCGGAGGGATGGAGGGCTTGGTGAGCCGTGGGCGCGGGGATCGATTCCACGTGCGTATCGCATTGAAGCCTCCAACCACTGCGTCACACTCGCCCTTAAATACCTATCAGTAAACAAATATTAGATGCTATTATTTCCATACTACTATCTTTGAGTCACATCTCACCTATCTATGCGGGAAACATGAGCAATTAGATGGGATGATCCTACCACTTCTGTGCCAACAGGGACCATATCCATCTTTGAAACTGGTTATGTTGTACTAAACTAGTTTCCGAGCGATGGATAAAACGGTGACTTGCCAATCGACTGCTGACCTCAGAATTCCTAACATCGGCCATGTTCATATTAAACGATACACGATACTTTAGTGGATTTATATTATGCTTAAAACAGTATTTCTATAATGCCTGAGAATTTTTTGCGTTGTCCAAGGTCACCGTGGTAATTCTGGTCTCTTCTTTTTCGTCTTTGGTAAAACAAATCATCGATGCTGAATGATTAAGCGTTCAGCCGTTCACGATCACGTACCGTAATTCAGATTACCTACGATCAGGTTCTCACTTCGTTTTTATTAAATCACCGAGGGATTGTGCCACGTTGTCTTTATTACTGCCATAGTTATTATTACTGTTATTATTACTAAAGTGTCTTATAGATTACACTGAGTATATTTTGTTATACCCGTCCATTTCATACAATGAACATTATTTACTCAAACTAGTTGTAACTTACATGAGCATGAATGGTTCAAATTATGGTTCAATGAACTCCTATGAGAAAAAAATTTTTTTCGTATAGTCCTGAATATAGAGCAGAATTTTGCCCTGACAACGTCCTTCGTAGCCTCTGGTATCGGTTAAAATGTCGATCAATTACAAGAAGTTTAGAAAAAGATTCCTGTGCGTCAAAATGCACCACCAAAAAGAAAATGACTCATGCAGAGGTCATACCGGCCACTTGGCTGCTCTGGACCCCCCATTGTTTGGAATGCATAGCATCTGCTATATGTTGACCTTTCGATTACTGTCTCGGGGTCCATCATATGAACGAAATTTGTAATCCAGAATTGATATTTACATGACTGATACTTTTTATTATTTAGTAGTTGCATGATACCATATTTGTTCTGTAGCAATTTAGACGTCACTTGTGATTTTAAAATGTGTTCGTGTGACCACTCTGCTTCACTAGGTGTTGTTCCTCTAGTTTAACAGATTTTTCAACAACTGAATAAATGGAAAGAAAAATGTAAAACCAGTTAATAGACAGGAACCGGGTGGTTGATTATAATTTGCCGGATCGCTCACCAACAGTTCGATTTCAGTTGAAAAGTGAACTTTGATCGAATCATAGTAATATACTGAATACTATATCATGGAAATTTGAAAGGAAATACGGTGTCCTTCAAGGGAAATTTCGCGTGATCGACTTGTTTACATTGGTACAGTCTGCGAGCACTTTGAATGAATGTCCTTCAGTTGTTATGGAAGACGACGGCCATGTAATGGTGTTTTAAACTCCAACGTAGCCTGTGGAGTTCATTCTATTCGTGCTCGGATACGTCTGATCGTCTTTTGAAGGTCATCCGATTTACCATGATCTAGCCTTGTGCGTAACACCCTCAACGCACAGAGTTCAGCCCATGCAAAATGGACTGATTCTTTTTGATACGAATTCGGAACATATCGCCGAATTGGCTAGAAATACGATCGACGATCGTTAACAACCATTACCGTAAACGATCACAAAGAATCGGGACATATGATGGATCGAACTTTAGACTTCTACTCTGCTAAGCGAACCGACCTTTTAAAAACACCAATGCACTCCGTGGAATTCAGTTCGAACCGTTAGTGGTCGAACACGTTCCATGGCCTTTGGAAGGTCACCTGAGCTATTGTCGTAGGAACATCATCCACGCCGATTGTGTCTTTGTCTCGTACTATCTCATCGTCGCTCTGTGCTTTCAGACTGTAACACCTCCAGCGGAAATACCCCGAACTCCTCCCATTTCGGCCGTGGATACCAGTCCCACGTCCGCCTGTTGTCGTGGTGATGATGCTAAGCACTATTCCATTCGTTTACGTGGGATATCGCCTATGCAGGTACTGTAGGCGATTTTTATAAATTCATATTCTTTCCTGAACATTCTATCGGATAGTATTCCTTTTTTGAACACTCCTTCTCTTCATATTCACTTTCTGTGATAACAAAAGACAATGAATTACACTAATCGAGCAGAGCAGTGGTAACATGGCCAGTATTTTAGTGTTCTTTTGCTATAACCTTCCTATACACTATAAATATTATAAGAAATAACCAACTTGGTAGAGTTGGACATCAACATATTGCTTGGTTTTTTCGTTGAAGTGTGAGATCGTTTTGTATCAACCAGTTTACCATCTTTGTCAACATCTAATTGAAGAGCCAAGTATTTTGCTCTTTCGAAGGGGCAAAAGTGAAATATTTTACCACGAAGCATTTGGATGATGAAAATTCACGTAACGTGCTGAAAGTGCCGAATTCATCAAAATAGTGGGAGACCAGCAGGGATTTGTTTAGTTTAACATGAGCTGCATTTATCATTTGCTTGGTACTTATGCTTGATGCATTCTTCGTGTGAAACTCAACACCTTATAAACGAATGAGCACTGAACGCTAAACAATCCCCAATAGAAACGCCATGCATTCGACTCCATTCGTATCGAATCGTAGAGGCGATCGAATACAAATTTGGTTTTTACCATGCCTACTGATGTATCAGTTCGGTGCTCCTTATCGTCTCGGACGGGTCTGGTACAATTTAATCGACCCCAAACTTGGTCCTCCCAAAGCTCTGGGTAGAACCGAGAATTACAGTGGCCACTGTGCCCAAAGTCCAAAACACTATCTGATCTCGGAAACCCTAGAATGCAATCCTAACCTTGAACATGGTGTTGTAGGTCTCCTCATTGGCAAACAAAATCAACAGTATTTGCATACCTATGTCATAATCATTCCTGTCACCTGTGCCATAGTGTCGTCAATTATCAAGTGACGTGACCGATCAGGGAACTTGTACAGTTTCCATCTGTTCCGTCGTATGTCACGGTTGCTCTGTGAATTCTGCTCACTCAGACGAAGCAACTGAAAAGACAGTTAAACAAGTTTTTACATTACATTTAGTTTGACTGCTTTAGACGACAAGCCTAGAGCGTCTCTGTGATATGGCGGCATAAATTTATTCCTTTGTGAAACTACCGAAAGAAGATGTCAACCTCATCAACTTGGATGACGTGATGTGACGTCCGAAATGAACTCTTCTCCGGGAATGATCGAAATGCATACCATTTGAGAGAATATTACAGTGGTTTCAAAGCGATTGGAAAATCATTTGGTAGTTCTCTTCTTTCAGTGTCGTGGAAAGTAATACTTCTTGTAAATGAACTGTTAAGAAATGTGATCCATTGGTGACGAATTGGAAAGTTGCCATTTACAAATAATAATGTATGGCTATCTTGACCTTTTTACTTACTGCCTAGTATAATTTTTCACGGCAGGGTATCATGTTAAATATAACCAAGATGATGCTGAGATATTTGTAAAAACCCGGACCGCAGGTGTCTGCGGTGGGGAACGAACGCGCTATTGTCATTCCCGGAGAGTAACGCGCTCACCACCACACCATGCGGGTTCTTCCTTTGGACTCTCTCTCAGCTAGTTTTGTGTGACTAGCTATAAAGCATGGTTGTTCAGTATCACATGGAGTGAGTGAATGGCTCTCTAAAAAATTGAAAGCAGAGAATACTGCTAACATAAAGTTTCCATTCTAGTTTTTTTCGTTTTTACCATTTTCAATTTTCCTTTCGACAATTTTACAATATATCCAAAAATATTTTTGCTCAGTGAACAAGACTACTACATTGAAATTCAGTTCTGTTAATTAGTAAGTGATGCTATCACAGAGCTCATAGTGACCTTACCATCCTTTCTGTTGGATAATTCCCCATGTGATCTTAGTGTGAGTGATTTAGGACGATATTTGTGCTGATCAAGGTGATCTTCATCTATTTGGTTGCACCATTGTTCTATACACCAAATCTTAAACCATATGTGAATCGATGGACAGGTAAACTCTAAAATTTCGAATAGGCATAAGAAGTTAAAAAAAAGTATTTCATACGGAAAGTTTCACGTTTTTCTTGTATGTCAAGCAAACAGAACTCACTGGAGAGTTTTGGCGCATAACGTGGACAAATGCAGATTGATGGTACTAGTAATACTAGTAGAAATAGTGTTCGAAATATCAGTGTGCTGTAAAATGAGACATGCGATTGTCCACGTTGTGGTTGTGATTTTACACGTTCCCTTGTGATTATTCACGTTCTCTTCTTGAAATATTAACATATAGAGCCGGGCACGAGTTGATTTCTACGCATACGGTGCAAAAATAACGGCGGCTAGCAACTCTAAGTCAACATATTTCTTCCCACACTGAAAATTATTGATTGAAACGGAATCCATTATTATCTACTGATCTCTGTCAGTACGGTAAAAGATCTACACCTCTATCAATATGAAATCCTGATTTTATAGAGCCCAGAAATTGCTCTTTTGTCGCTTTCTTTCGGCGAGGCTGGTATTTCGAGAATGAAAGCAATTGAATCAGCGGCATTTTATCCATTAGGACACGTTGATGTTTCCAACTGGTTCGTTAATGTTCATGGCTGCCGGGATTTCGTTAGGAATCAAAAAAAAATTTCTTTTTTATAATTCTTCAGAAAATTTGAACCCTAAGCAGCTTCAGAAGTCAATTTTTTATGTTTTATTTTATACGTCCCGTCTTCACGTCTACTAACCGGATCCCAGCACTTCTCTCATATTCGATTCGTTCTCTCGCATCCATCTTTCACGAAGTTCTTCCAACTATTATGTGTGGCATCGGCTGCTGCTTGAGGATTTTCATTTCATCCTGAATGCCGTAGAATGCTGGTCGAGTCGTTTTTCCCTGCGGTCCTGAAATACTCGCTCTGGAGCGTTCCGAATTCGATTGCAGAGAGTGATTTTTTCCGCACAATTCCGATACCAATTTACCAACTTCGGAGAAATGACGGGTTTGATGAGCCTGGGGCGAGATCGAACCAGAACCATGCTCATGATGATCGCTATCACTATCACTGCACTATCCACTCCTTTAGAAGTTCACTGTCGGTTTTAATACAGCATACGGTGTCAACAAATCATAGTTGCTCTTAAGTTGATAGAGCAAAGTCTGTCGTATAAGCTATTTACGTTTTCAATTTCTCAAGTATTCTGATTATTTAAAAATTATCAGCATTTCACTAAAAAGCCAGCTATGGACTCTCAGGGTTAAAATTGTATAGGTTTCTTCCATGAAATAGTGGGATTGTCCACATTCTTTCCAGGAATTATTCTGTTACAAATGCTGTGATAAATGGCGCCGTTAAGAGAAAACAGCTAAAATGTAGGCAGCGGAAATGAAAGAGGAATCATGTAGTCACTTTTTGTTTGCTGACTTCTCTTTTCTCATGGCAGGGTATGATGTGAAACATAACCACGGTGGTGCTGAGATATTTATAAAACTCCGGGCTGCCGTTGTTTACGGTGGGGATCGAACACGCTGTTATCCTCTCTGGCGATTAGCGCCTTCACCACGACACTATGCGAGTTCTTCGCCCTTCGAATCACCTTTACGAGTGGCTGCTGATAGCACCTATAAAGAACGGCTGTGAGACAGGCGAAAAGAAGGACCCGCGTGGCTTGATGGTGGACGCGTTAACCCCAGGAAAGAAGAAAAGGGACAATTTCTGATAGACAACGTCCGAGTAATAATTGTCAATAAATCATTTTAAAAAATGCTATGAATTCAGTAAGAAACTAGTGCTAAGACTAGCACATTTTCGGACGACTATTAAATTTCATTCAGTTGTAACCGGTGGGACAGACGGTATCGGAAAAGCGTATACAATTGAATTAGCAAAAAGAGGCCTAAGGAAGTTCATCTTAATTGGGAGAAATCAAGTGAAACTCAGCGACATTAAAACGTTTCTAGGTGAGTTAGTTTTCTTAAAATAGCTTTCTGTTAATGTGTTATAAATGCTGTTTCTAAAACTAGAGAAACTCTTTTAGCGATGATGTTCAGATTTTTGTTTGACATTTGCGAGTGATTTCCAGTACATTTTCTACTGATTTTATTTGTATTGAAGTAAGAAGAGAATGAATGTCTATATTGATTATCTGAATGATGGGAAAACTCGAAGCTCTTTCTTCCTCGTTCTAGAGTTATCGTATGGATGTCGTGTGAAAACGTATCTCTTCGATTTCGATACCAATGATTATGAAGGGCTACGAAAGTTCCTTTCGGATATTGATGTCGGATTTGCCGGTATGGATTTGGAAATCTATTCAGAAGAACTAGTCTTATCTTCCATTTACCTTCTCGTTGTTGCTAGAAAGCATTACTGGAAGAAGCTTGTGATGTAGAGTCAAAATTACGGGGGTCGTTACCTATTGAATGATTTTCACTAATGCTATTTAGTACTATCATGGTCGTGAGTAGTAGTGTTGATTTTGCACTGGTGTGATCTTATTTTCAGTGAACAGTGTCGGTGTTGGACGAGACAATCTCGAACGTTACGGTGATAATCCAGATGCTGATCGTAGAATTCTGAAAGTGAACGGTCTAGGAGCAGCCGAGGTGTTTTTGACGATAGCTGAGATTTTTCATCAACAATAAGATTGAAATCCCTTCAGTTTATGTCTCTGATTTTACCACCGATGGAAAAATCTGGAGGCGGTCAAATCGTTGTGCTGTCCTCATCACAGGGATATCGTCCAATTCCTCTTCTAGCAGCCTATTCAGCGTCTAAGGTAAAGAATAAACCAAACAAAACATAGTGATGAAGAAATTCCTTCATGGTTTGAAACAAACCACCGTGTGATCAAAGAAGTGCTTCACGAGCGCGCGCGCCAATACACTACAGTGTGCAATTCTTGCTCATTGATTTCTGCCGACTAATCAATATGCCCGATTTTCGTCAGCATTATGTTGAGCGTTTTTTGTTGAGCTCATAGAAAGTCTAGTAAACTTCCATTATTTCGTCTACTAACCATTTTTTTAAATTATGAACTTCGGTCAATAAAATCGATTATAGCTTTGACAGTACAACTGCCCATAGTGGCTCTCACACAGTAGTTCGAAAGACCGATTTTACGTTAACCTTAGCTCAAATTATAAAGTTCTTTTGCTCTGGTGGACTTTCCTTCATGAATAAATGCACCAGGTTGTTAACACATATTTCTGATTTCTTACAAAGTAAAAAAAAATGAGGGATGTTGTACAATTTATTGTCACATGCGAACAATTATACGGGTACGGTTTCACTCCTTAGCAAACGAAACAGGCTGTGAAGAAGAGCGAGTTCGTTAGGAGGAAGTTCTTAAGAACAAATTGGGTTTCATATATGGTTTTTTGTAGCGATCACACTAAACCGTCTGCCAAATAGTGTAAACATCCTATGGCCTATAAAAACAATGAATGTCGTTAACTGTGTTAGGAACTGAGTGTTCTGTAACAGTTATGCTAACATCAAAAGCAGTGGTAACTCTTCCCTATTGTGTTATAAATTTCAGGCATTATTGTCATTCCTATGTGAATGTATAGATCGAGAATATAAGACGATTTCTGTTCAATGTCTGACACCGGCACTGGTCGCCACGAAAATGGTCTACATCGAAGTAAGTGCGTTTTCTCTCATCGAGGATTCTTCCTCCTGATCATTATACGTTCGGAGCGCTATTGATGAATAGACACCGTTTACCATAATTCTGTGAATATTCTCTACATTTCATTCCTTACTTTATGTTAAAATCCTTGAATCTATGGATCATTGGATATGATGTGCATAATTCTTTGCGTAATTCTTCTATTAAAAACAACAACAACAACAACACCAACAAATGAAATTTGGTTTGGTTTATGAAGAAATTCTACTTCTGTTCTAGTTTTAGTTCATAGATCGGTTGATGTTTATTTTTCCAAAACATTCTATTGTTGGGTGAACAATGTGTAGATCTTTATCGAGATTTTTTGGTCGCACTTTTGATAAGATACACATCTTCGCCGATCGACCTCATTTGCTCTCATCTTGGATGTGTTTCCATGACCCCCTTAAAAATGAACTTTATGCATCGGTATGGCGAAATTGATCACAAAAAACGCTTTACAAGTTGCAGTATTTTATCTTTCCTGCTAAAATACTGTGAACTCTTACAGGGAAGTTTGGCAAAATCTCATTTTATCCTGAACATTACACTAATTTCACAAGTTCTTCGAAAAATCTCGATCTGAAGGAGTTAAACTTGTAACTATAATCGTTTAAGAACAGCACATGAGTAATAGACAATAAAGAATTTTGCGTTGATCATTCACTCAAACCTCCCAAAGGTTTACCACTTTATCGTGAAAGAGAGGTGTTTCTCAGCGTCGAGCTGCGATGTACAGCGGAGTAATTCATCTCCCCAGCAGGGTCTTTCAAGGTGAGAAGGAGGCCACTGTTTTCATTACGAAGCCCTGCTAAGAGTAAGCTAATACCTGGATCCACCACCGTCCTGGTACCAAAGTAGTCGAATGGTGGCAAATCTCCCTCTGATCCACAAGGGCAGCGACTGCCTGTGATAATAAAGACCTGGGGCAGACTTTGGCTAGGCTGTTTTCTGGACTCTAGGGAACCGCAGTAGTTAAACTAGCAAAACTCCGAAAAAGTGGAAATTTTGCTGAGGTCCGCATAACCAGTGAAGAAGGGCATTCAAGTATGCAAGTAAGTATCCATTCACTCAAAGATGCTTCGTTCATTTAACTCGATTCGTAGCATCGCTGAGATATAAATATTGATATTTGGTCTACAGAATAATTTGTGTTCACCTACCAAAATATCACATCAGTATTTTTGTCCTCAATGACAAGTCTGGTACTAGTTTACCGACTCCGCAGTCGCTAAAGGATGAGGTCGACCAGGGTATGAGGTTGAACCGACAGCCAGGTGTGAATTGCATGGCACCTATAACCGCTGCAGTTTGCGCGCCTCCACATATGTGCACCTTTCCTCATTTTTTATGCAAGAATCAGTAATAATTTTAAAAACAACATCCATAAAATATTGATGGGCTTTTTTCTTCAGAAGGGCTCACTATTTGTGGTCACGCCAGAACACTTGGCAAAAGAAGCAGTGAATACAATTGGTCTCACGAAAAGGACAACTGGTTGCTTCAATCATGAAATCCAAGTAAGGCATCATATAACGCTTTTTGGCCTAATCAAGGATAAAATGTTAAGTTTTCCAGTGAAAACAAGGGACACAGAAGCGTTTGGGGCCAGTTCTCTCGTTCTACTTTTAGTTCATTCTTCTTAAGCTGTGAACACTATGAAAAGTTTCTTTATTGGTTTTTTCGTTTTCCAACCGATGGTGTGTAAACTTGCAATGGCAAGACTTTGTCGAAGTGTTTGATAGTTCATGATTGATAACGTTTAAATTTAAGAAAACTGTTGTTGGCTAGAGGATGATTTTCACATGTTCCACTCAACCAGGTAACAAGGATGGCGTGATGTTCTTAATTTTCTTAATTAGTAGTGAGTACGTCATCCTAAGAGTTAACTACTGTTTGTGCTGGTAAAAAAAGAGAGTTCAAAACGGAAGTCTTTCTATTTTTAAACAGTTACTAATGTACAAACAGGTTTAATAAAATAACTCAAGAGCACTTGTCGTTCGTCCAGCGTTTAACTTTTATTTACTTCCTATTATTTTTTCACTCACGACAGGGAGTGCTGTGTGGAATTCAACCGCGCTAGTGCTAAGATATAAGCAAACCACAGAGCCTTAACTACTCTTCGAGCCTGCGATTACAACCCTTTCCTGAAGCTCATGTGCCATTCACTGCACTAACTGAGGCGCTTGCTTTGTCTTTTTCCCAAGTTTCAGTTAAAGCTTAAAAATTTAAGTGACGTAGCCTAAAAAAATGAAAAAAAATAAAAGTTGAACATTGTGGTTTCGACTGCAGCTTAAGCCTAAGTGGCTTGAATGTCAATTTGTGCTCCCTAATCGATCCCGTTGACGGATGACTGCTGATGACGCCATTGGGGTTTAAAAAAACTGGTTGAGAGAAGAGCAAAGCAAGACCTGGATGATGCGGTGGATAATACGAGAGCCTTGAAAAGTGTAAATGCGAGTTCGAAACGCACTTTTTGTTCTTTTTGTCCTGCTTTTTCCCACAGCAAATAGGATAACTTCATAATAATATTATTCACTAAACCTTGCAAGATTCCCTGTATAAAGTTCTTCTAAATATTATCTTCTTTTAGTTACTATCAATGCAACTGTTTCCTTGGGCAATACTAAAATATCTGATAATGCCGATCTACTACTACCATCGTCGTCGAATGACTATCCATCATGCGACTGTGGCTCAGAAACAAGTCGTCACAAGAACATCAGCAAATGCCTGACACTTAACCGAACCTCGTAACGAAACAACAGTTCGAAGTTTTAAGAGATATTTTATGCCGTGTTCAGTGTTCTTTATTGGTGTTTGTCTTTACGTTACTGGTACTCTTCGTGAACGTAACAGTTTTAAGTCCCAAACGTTATACTTTTGTATGTTGACTTTCACTTAACCTCGGTATGATGTAAAAATCGATGTACTTTTTTGATTCATGAACTAACCCGAGGTTCATCGCCTTTAGGTTGTTTTTTAGAACCGAATAAAGTTTTTAACATGGTACTTGATGCTTGTAACTTGGTGCTACCTTACCGGTGAAGAGATACATTGATTCTAAAAGTTAGTTTAAATCATACTTACTGTTTACATATTCAAACTTAGTTTATTAGACTGCGGATTCATGTGCCAATGAATCGACATAGGGTCACCATCAACTTTTACATTGCTCGTTTAGATGTCAATTTTGAAATTGTAGAGTTTTCTCCGCTTGTTCTTAAGCCGTTTCCTTCAGTTAGTCAGATAACGGTGATGTTTAATGTAGCGAATTTTAATAGTTTCTTGAGTATTTTCCCCAAATACAATTTTAAATGCTTTACTGAGGCCTTGAACATGTCAGTTGACATGTCATTACTATAACTTCTTCTTTCTTTCGAACTTCTTAGAATGTCACTTTTGCACTTACATTACTGTAGAACATGAAGTGCTGCATTTCTGTGTTCTGTATGTTATCCAAGTCTGCGTGCTAGTAAAAATTCATCGTGCTATTTGATTCACAGACGTATCGTCGAAAAATTTATTATTATTATTATTATTATTATTATTATTATTATCACTGTATGTGGAAGGTGAGCACATAGAGCCATTGTAGAAGTGTTAGAGATGTTGCTCAATAACACGCGCAGACCCTAGTTTGCCTTCTTCCTGGGTCGGCTAAGTCTCAATCCTTTTGCAATGAGGAAATACTCGTTGCTAACTGTAGTTAAAACTGGAAAACGTCTTGGCAGAACTATCCCAGGATTCAAGCGAGAAACTTCACAACCAACATTGGACCGACGGCATCCATGAAGGTAAGCAGGATTTTAAAATGGTAGCGAAATCCATACGTAAAATCCGCAGATCTTCAAGTAGGATGGACACGAGGAAGCGAAAGCAGTGGAAGAAATGCTGGGATCCGCACAATAGGTGATCTAGAATCATTTGAAAAATTGTTGTATGTTACATGAATACAAAAATACATCATTGTACAAAATATGGATATATGGATACAAAAATACAAGTACTGAGATACTACAGTAGACACTACTTTAAAGTTTCTTACTACTGCGGTTATCACAATGTTGCACGAGTTCTGATAGTGTTTACAATCTTTTAAAACTTTTCAATAAACCCATTTCTTTCTCATTGAGTACTATATGGAGTTGGGCTACGGTAATCCAGAAAGTATTACTGAGTGCTAAGGATCCAGTGCTATTGAACTCACTAATACTGAGATCGTCTCAAACTTTGGTTATTCAGGAGAGCGTCATCAGTACTTATTCAGAGCCTACATGCTTTCGTTGTAGAAGGTGAGCCGCTTATTTGCCAACAGTACTTGCTAAAGCGGCTCAGTGATGATGAGGTTGGGTGCTTGTTGACCTTATTTGTATCCTCTTTCCGTTGAGAATCTACAAGGGCTACATACATGTTTGCCTAGTCGCCACTTATACTATTTCATTGGCAACTTAGTTGTTCTAATTCGTCGTTCCTTCACCATTGGCTACAGTTCTGTCCTATCTCAAGAGAAGAAGCCGAATAAATCATCACCATCGTAATTGTAAAACATGTGGTGCTAATTTTCTCTGCTAAAATACACTAACCAAATACTTTTTTTTAATGAATAGTGGTAAATATTTACACATTGTGTATTTTTAACGAGTTCGCGGGTGTGTAACACAGTTGTCAGAAGTACTCTGCGATGCATGCATGGACCATGGTTCAATTCCTCACACCGAGCCGGCCTCCCGTCCATCCGGGATCAGATGAATTGGTACTAGGCTTCTTTGCGATGCATCAATAGGCTTTTTTAAACCATTGTATATGTCAGACATGAATTCAATTGGCTTTAGAGTGCTACAAATGAAGTCGAATGCATGATCTCTAAGACTCTAAAAGATTCATCAACAAGCGTCCAGTATTGGCAGTATGTAGGAAGCTAATAAGTGGTATTTTGTTGCCTTTGAAAAAATACTTGATTTTTTGAAACATGGTATGCTAAATGCAGGTACTAACAACGTTCTGCAGTATGTGGAGAAAAATTCCGAGGAATATAACTAACTGTATCCCTAATGAATCCAGATGTCGGTTAGGATCAAAAAGTGCAAGCAGTCACTAGGAAACCTCTTTTCTCTTTGTTCTCGTTTTCTTTTTGATGAGTACTACTACTAATCGCCATAAATACCAAGACTAGTTTTGGTCAATAGAAACATTCTGCAACTTCATCTTGCATAAGTATTTCCATCTGCATTATTATGTGACAAACTTGGCATGTATATTTTTTTGCATCTGATAGAAGGTGATCCAGAGATCCTTAGCACCAAAACTCTTCATTGCTTCGCTTCTCACAGATGATTTTGAGTGCGTAGCAGCTGCGACTCATGAATTACAAATTGGTTCGACATAGTACGATACGACTATAGTGGTCGACATAAGTCAATCAAACAAAGTGATTTAACTCAAACAATTTGCCCTAGGAGTCCTAATGTCCATCAATATTTCGGGCAGTTTGTTCTTGTACTTCATAAATTTCGGAAGGTGGTCATTTCCAACTAGGGTATATAGGCAGTTTGCAGCCGATATCAGTTTATGCAGCCAATCCACAGTTTCTTTATTATCCAGGGACTAACAGACTAAAGGTAACGTAACTAGCATAAAGCTTTCTGCCGCACGTACGAACTGAAGCTTATTGATAAATTTTACTGCACTAAATGTTTGCTATAGCTCGGCGATGCTGTAAGTTTATGCTGTGATTTTCATCTACATATGAACGGTTCACATACGGTAGTCTTCAGGATTCTGTATACTGGTTGTAATTTTAAATAAGTGAGCGTACTGCTTTAAACGAAGGACGTCTAACCGAGTCCAGAATGTCTACTCTGATCGGCCGTAGTTAGTTTTTCGGCTGGCGGATCGTGTATGCTTAGACGTGCCCTTTGCCCTTGTGGTCGTGTCGTCTCGAGTGATTACACTGGTTTTTACATTTCCGCTAGCTTGCTTCTTTATCATAACAGAGCAACTGTGTTGGAGACGAATTACAACCAAGTAAATCGAACATATTCGGCAGCAGTTCAAAGTTCGCTTGCATCTCGCAAATGCTGTAACCTGTGAACAGACTAGCAAGTCTCGCTAACAATTTAATAACTGCTCAGAATGCATGGTTTATGATATCTTGGCGACAATTTATAATGCGCTTTTACGTAGTATAAGAAATAATTCGTTCGGCGTTGATCAGTTAGTTAAGAAGGGGCCATGCATTCGGCTCCATTCGTCGCATCGTAGATGTAATTGAATGCATGTCTGGTCTACATAGTGAGTTACGATGACCTACGCATCTTCCATGGCAGTGTTTCTATCCTTGCACAGAAGATTGGCACCACTTCAGTTACTCTGGATGGATGAAGGACTTGCTTACCTCGGGGCATGGGGTCAAACAAACGACCTCGTTGACATTGCAGTGCGCTCCAAAGCACTGTGCTAAACGCCTCTCTTTTTGTATTGCTCAGCGACCATTATAGATGTGCGAAATTGAATTTTATGAAACCGAGAACATTTATACTTTTAAACATTATTATAGAGTCCTCTGTTATGAGGTCTAGATTTATCGCTGTTGATCGTCAGAACTATCTCCATTTCTCAACGCAGACGAAAAACATTAGACTTTTCATATGAAATCTTTGCTATTACTTGTCCTTCATAAGAGAAAAACTCTCTTGGGTTGCTATGTGTACTCGACGGTTATCTTTTTGTGCCCAACCGTAGGTATGGTCGTAAAGCTTGTTTAGTTGGAAGTGGCTCTGAATCGTTCCCGTGTATTTCGTCATTTGACTTTTTATTCTATATCTCACAGGACACGTCTTCGCATCAGCTGCACGGATCCCAACACTCGTTGCGTTCGGCTTATTTCCTGAAATCCATCGTCCACGAAAGTATTCCAAGTTTTCGCGCGAGGGTTCCATTGCTGCTTGAGTATTTTTGTCCCGTTATCAATGTCCTTAACTGCTGGTCGAGTTGATTCTCGAAAGAGTCCTGGAATAGCAGGGCTAGAACGTTCTCACTTAGACTGCAAAGGATGAGCGTTCCTCAGGCAATTGTGGTACCAATTTCACGACCTCGGTGGATGGAAGGTTTGGTGAGTCTGGCTCGCGGTCGAACCAGCACCATGCTCGTGGTGATTGGCATCACTATCACTGCGCTTCCCGCCTCCTATGCACTCATCCTTTATTCACTAGTGGTGTTTCTTTTCGTGTTTCTTGCCTGTTACTAAAATATAAAATAAGTGGATAGGTGAACATTGTAAATTGTGGGTACATCAAACGAGAATGCTTTTAGCGTTGACGAATTATTTAGAGATGAGCCATGCATTCTACTCCACTCATATATCATCACAGAGATGATTGGTTGCATATTCAGTCTGTATGATGACTTATAATGGCTAACCGATGCACCACGTAAGTGTTTTATTCCCAGACTATTATAGTACAAATTCGTCCACATTGAAGGCATACCAGGCTTGGTTTGCTCAAGGTTCATGATCGAAACAACGTCCGTAACGTCCAACCATTGAGGATATAAGCGGTTACCCTCTTTCTGCCTTCAGCATGGAAGTTTCTGTGCAGACTTGTTGATTTCTCTTGAATTTTTGAGCACCAACACAATCTCTTATCCAGTCTCGTATTCAGTTCAGTTCAAACTCAAAACTTAACTGAAATTCTCACCGAGAAGTTATCTTTTACATAGTCAATCAGGAATGCTCCCATCTCAAAGATTACAAACCTCGCTTGAAAATCATGTCATTGATAGGCAACAGTTTTACGAGTTTGTCGACGTCGTCTATATTCAGAAACATTGGCGATCGATCACAAATCCGTGTGAATAAAACGATGTATGGTGCTTCTTCCGTAGCAATACACTCAGTCTTCAACGTTGCTCTTCAAAACTGTGCTACCAAAAGTCCTGATAACCATTTATCAGTCGATTTCGACTCCCACCTATCTTGCTGGTGCCAAATCGAATGCCTGCGATGGCACCAGTACTTTCAATTTTTTTCTGCTACAGTAGAGAAGTGATAATAAGTTAAAGACAATCAATGCTGTCATGTTGATTTAGATTGGTACTGTCACACACTCCAAATGAAATTCGATGACACTATGAATACGTGTGGGAATCATTTCAAATTCAGTTGTATAGATCAGCTTAGGTCCTGCTTAAATGTATACGGTTTTACTTGTTTTCTATAGATTTTGTTTCTTGTCCCTTATTGTTTCATTCCACAACCATGAAACATCTTCGCTTCATTTTCGTTCGCAAACGTCTCCACGTAAGACGTCGAACCCGGATTTATATTCCAAACTTCCGAAGATAATCAGAATTCAGATGTCAGAAATTGCGAAACGAAGCCGAAAGCGCATCAGTTGAAAATTCTAGGGTTTTCATTGAGTAAGTTGGTTCTTTTGTATGCTCAACACTATCATCTTTCCTCGAACTGCTTCGTTTTTGAATATTCATAAGAATACTGAATCGATCCACGGTCGTTACCGTAACACCAAGCGATTGTTTGCCGTTTTCTGAGAAGGCGGATCGTCGCAGGACAGCTGTAACATCATAATACGCCGTCTTCTGTATACATATTTGATAAGTAGCTTTGAAGCTTATGCAAATCCGTCGTAATCAACATCAACCGTATACAGTGCTTTAGTACCGACCATCTATCGTACTCGTCTCATTACCTAACCACCCATAGGGCTTACAAGAACCTGATCCGCCCTACTATTCGTTGTTGACATAAACTCGTTTCACTCTACACATCCACTCCGTCGACTCGCGTCTTACCTGTACAGTATTAGAAGCTCGATCTGTCTAATACTGTCAGGTAATGATGCTAGTCGTGAGCTTTTCTCTTTATTTCAGCACTGTTCATACACCATGTACTGGCAGTACGCATCAAACAGTCAGATTTCGACTTCATTAGAAATAGTTTTCATTCATTTTAGTATCTCATTTTAATGTCTTGAAGAATGAAATTTCAACAAAAATATGATGGTAGATGCAAACCATACCGTTAGAGAAAATCCATAACTTATGTTAGAAGTATTTTTTATTAAACGAAACATTAAAATGACTCCATCTTTACATTTGCTTTTATAAATCTTCATAATAAGCAATGTTTATTTGCAGCCTTGGACACATTTTGTAATCAGAAACTCTAAGAAACGAATACATAATGGAAATCTTTTCTTAGTGTCATTGAAGTTTTGATAACAGCCTTTTTTTTGAAAGGGGATAGGAAGCGAAAAATGTCCATCCTCTTCCAAAAGTGATAACAATTATGGTCTTTTATTCCTAATCGATCGTACTGAATCGATTCGTCTGCTCCACGATTTTCCTTTAGTATGAAACTTAAACGATGCGAAAAGTAAATAAATCCTTGTGAGCTCAGCAGAGATCTTTCCCCAAAGTTGGGTGGCTAAACTATTCCGGCTAGCCACAAGTACGTTGAACAAGCCTTTGTTGTCTAAGAATTGTAAAAATGAAAACAAAAATGACACGATTTACAGGATGTATTGAAAATTCTAAACACTCGTTGTTGGTCCAAATTGGACTTTGATAACACCATCAGACAAAAACTACTTGTGCAATAAATTGCAACTTTACCTGCCACTTCGGACAAATTCAATTCATACCATAGTCACATGATGTTAACGTTCCATCAAGTTTTTTTACTCACTGCTAAGAAGGCTGCTTAAGAGCCCACGCTATAATTTCTGGATGAGGTAGTGAATTTGATGTTTGGTTACTACAAACCTGAAATGAACTACCGCATTAACCCGTGTGGAAACACTGACACTTTCCGGAATATTTTTCTTCAAATTATTTCAAACGAACCTGAGCTTCCAGTATAGATGGAAATACCAACTTTTACAATAGCACCTTTTGTTGCTACTAGACTTCTGCTAATATTCTCAGTCATACACTTATCTTCACGTAATAACCACACTCTCACTCGCTCTATTATAGGCATATACGGTTCTCCATAGTTTACAAATTTTGCTATTTATTTTATTTGAGTACTTTTCAAATCCAGTCTAGGAATTTAATACACCAGCAGTCATTAAAATTCACAACCCAAAGTCAAGACAACTCCAAGACTCTGAGTTAACTTCGAAGCGCTTTGAGTTTAAAAAACAAGACGTAGAATCGCCCCCACACAAATAGAAGCGAAGATTGCCAGTGTTCTGCTATATACCTTCTTTATTATTTACCACGTACATATCCCAAATGAAGTTTTTGTTAAAATCGATACATATTTATTTGAACTCTTAATGTTTATATGGCCAAATCTACCTCACAAAAAATTCCCGTAATTATAACGAAATCACCAGTAAATCCATACTTTCTGCGCGACTAGTACCTGCTAACTATTAAGTAAATTGTACGACACATTCACTGGATGATGGAAAAACCTGCTAAAAGTAACCTAAGCCATAACCGGGGTGCACCACTAATGGCCTAACACTAATATAAGTCCAAAGATAAATTTAAACAATTTGGATCTTGAGGTTCTTTTCTTAGGTTACTAAATACCTTTGGCCTAATACATAGTACCTAATATCATGTAAGGCACAAATAGAAAGTATTCAGGACAAATTTTGGCAAATAAAAAAGTGAAAGAAACAATTACTTTCAAAAGGCGAACAATGTAAAAGTGCTGCTAAAGAAGATCACAATAGAACTCGATCACTTTTCCTTTAAACGGCTACAAGCTTTCAAAGCATACAATTTTAAAGTGGCCCATAAAAACAACATGATGTCGTGGATACAGATACACCAGAATAAACGACCAATGAGAATGAAATTCGTTAGCAAACCAAATCCAGAGAAGACAGTTGTCAACTCATTGATTTTTAACATATTAGTTCTCGTTCGCGTCGCACCATTCGTCTTCAGGTTTTTGCACGATTTCAATGGAAGTATTTTTGTTGGTGTCAGATTGAGAAATTAAATTAGTCTTTGGGAACGGAGATGGAGATACAGATGTAATTGGTAGCCCTGGTGGTGCTGAATCGACGATACAGACATTTTCAAATCCTGGAGGAGGTCCCAGAAGAATATCGCTGGTTGACGAAGGTCTAATACAAAGCCCTGGTGGAGTGTCGACCTGAAACCTATTTGAATACTATGCAAATCACCTATATTTAAAGTGAAATGGAGACGGAAATATGGTTTGAAATATGAATCAACGAATAAAAAAGTCCATTGTGAGGTTAATCACCATCTAAATAGCCATCATGTATTTTCGCACAGCTGAAAATGAATGTCAGAGGCCTGTTCCTTTTGTTCCAAGCCCACGTATCTAAATAAATACCATACCCACGCAATAATATTAATTCCTTGTGGATGCCGCCATATATTCGAAGTTATGAAGCATTGTTAGAGCTGAACCAGAGCATATTTGGCATTTATAATGACTTGAGCGATGCATTAAGTCAGTGGTTTTGTTTCCTTCCATGTAAACCTGCTACAAATATGCCGACGCCGAATGGATGGAGGAGTTGGTACTCACGAGACGTTGAACCAATGACCATGTGCTTTGCAAAGCACCTTTGCCCACTACGATACGCCTCCACCCTCTAGTTAGTAAAAAAAAATGTAAGTGTAAAGTATGAAAAATATGAAAATATAATATAAAAAACAAAACAATAAAAAAAGATAAAGCTCTTGACGTTGATCAATCCCTGAGGAATGTGTTCGATATCACGAAGCATAGTGATTGATTGCATATCTGGTTTTTACAATGACTCGCGCTGGCCTACCGATGTATCGAGCGAGTGCCGCTATCCTTCCAGACAAGCCTGGTAGCAGTTTGCCAAACTCGGGGAAATGAAAGACTTGGTGACTTGTGGGAGAGGAAATCGATCCTATGTGTATTGCAGGGCGCCTCCGAGCACTGCGCTACACGCGCCCTTTGTTGAAAAAATCAATGGCATTAATTAATAACAATGATAGAAAATTAACTAATAACAAACAATAATAATAAAATATACACCAATCACAACATCAGCCATTCTTAAGTAATTCGGCCAAGTACTAGTAAAGACTATTCGTCTATGTTGTGCTTAAAAAATTTCCACTGAGCTCCGCTTGCTCAAGTTATGAAAAGAGTTGTGCATTTATGGTACGAGGTATTTTTATTTCCACTGTGCTTGAAAAAGAGACTGTGTATCTCGTTGGCCTCTGCCGATGCATAGGGTGAATTATAGTGCTTCCGGAAACAAATTTTCAAGTCATTCTCAGTTTGAGTGATCTTATTGTGTTTCTCTATGGAAGTAAATGTATGCTGTTTAAAAACCTCGCGATTGCTGAACAAGAAAACGACGCATTCATATTCCAATGCCGATTAGAAAGTCGATCCTGGGGACATTACTAAACTTTATAAAACTGAAATACATTTGCTAACAAATAAGTAGAAATTCGAAGAATACTTACATTCTGAGCAATAACTGCGACTTTCTGGGATTGTGGTCCTCTATTAGAGGCGGTAGCTAAACAGTGTAAAGATGGAGGTTCATTCTTCTTAAATGGTTCCACATCAAGCAAGTTCGACAAAGAGAGATTGCAGAACATTGAAGGAGTATGAGGCTTGGGCTGAAAAAGAGAACTCGGTAAGATGGAACATATATATGGATATATATATTTACGTAAATAAACAAATGTGTAACAAACTGTGGGTAATGTCTGACCGAAACCTGAAATTTGAACAACACAATGATGAGATATTTTCAAAACTTTTGCCAATATCTCAACACCATTGTATTCTTAACAATGTTCAGATTCCAGGTTTCGGTCAGACATTACCGACAGTTTATTACACATATTACATTTATTACATAAGCTTTCGCAATATCTCAGCAACATTGTGGTTAAGTCACACCTGCCGTGAAAAATTAAAATAGGCAGTAAATAAAAAGTTAACATTAAGAATACATATCCTCACCAAATGAATGGTTGAAGATGAGTGAACACAAGTTCCAGAAGAGAGAGCACTTTGGGAGTCCTCGCCAAACTTCTCATTTGATGAGGGATCGTGAGAGTCCATCCCATTTTCTAGTACTTTCCTCTCTACATTGTCAGGATTGGCAAATGGCTTCTGTTCCCTTTTTAACCACTCGTTTTCTCTTCTCTTTTCTTCATTAGTGAAATCAAGGAGCATGTTTTCGACCGTTCCATCCGAACTACTCGGTCCACTTGGTTCATTCTTTTTTTCAAAGTTTGAAGAAGATATAACCGATGGTTCGCTTGACTCTTTTCCGAATGGTCTTTGCTCTGTACCTGCTACATCATTACTTTCTCGCACAACAGCCTTTTGCCGGGCTGGTCGCTGTTTCTTATCAAACTTCCGGGGTTTACCAGGCACCTTAAAAGCATCAAATTATCAACTTTAAAATTAACACTACTGTGACGTTACTTGAAATACTGCAAGATTAAACTATACAAACATTATCACTTGTCAAAGACTTGTAAGTAGTTTATCCCTACAATTTTTATTTCACAGCTATATGGAAGTGGGTTCTAGACTAAGGAATGGTAACGTACAATAGAGGTCCATCCCTCAGAAACCTAACAAGAACGCAAACCTTTATATTATCTATAAAGGCGGAAACTACTTGAGGTTACGATCTAGAAAAACCCTGCTGCTATTCCAAAAAGAGAAAGTGATTCAAAATTTGTTTTAGCTATTATACCAATCCCTATTTCGTGAGCTAACTAGTCAAAAGGGATCGCTGCTACCTTAGAAGAAACCTATATTTGCGACTATCTACCATCTGGCTCGTTTGCTGAATATGTATGTGAATTCCAGTATTTCCTTTACTCGTCTCGATTTCTTGCATTGTTCCTCATCAATCTATTCGTTTTTATATGTGGGCTCGGTTGCAACCTGCAGATTTTGGCTTTTTCGCGAATGTCGTAGAATACTGGTCAAGCATGACTTGTAATGGGATGATCTATTAGACCGTTTCTAGGTCACTGGAATATGCAGTCGCCAGCATTTCATGGATATAAGGGCGCCATAACCTGGACAACAATCGCAATGACGCGGGTGATGGAGAGAGGGTGGTGTTTCATCCAGTTTAGCAACGAATCAGCGACCATGTTTGTATTAATGGCACACGCGATCCAGTACAGGTAACTTATTCCAAAAAAAAAAGAAAATCTAAATTTGCGAGTGATTAAAAATCGTTAAACCTCATGCCACTGCTCTGTCTCGACATCCGTTGTAGATGGTGTAGAAATATTTCCCGGCCAAATATCCGGTTCTGGTAAGGTCCTCACGTTACTTGGCACCTCGTTTCCCGAAATAACTGACTAAAAGTACGACTTAAAAAAACGTAGACAATACACTTCTTAGTTTCGTAAACAATGTCTTCAGCATTTTCAAATTCAGAAACAACTCACTTTAAAGCTCTTTTTACCACCCCAAGCAGACGTCACAGAACCTCGACCACGTGATACAGACAGAGCTGGGAAATGTTCTACGGCGTTCTCAGATCTTAAAAATGTTCAAAAATAGTCTAGATGACACACAGCCATTTCTAAGGAAACGAATTTCTGTCTGTATACAAACATATTGATGAACACGTCTGTGGAATAGTTGTGCATTGGGATGGTATCCTAAACATGGATTACGCCAGAAAGTTTGCCGGCGTTCAAGTGACTGAAATTTCTGTGGGATGTACTTCGGAATCGCCTTCAACACACAAACTCTTCTTCTGAGCTCGACAAATATGAAACTTTCCATTTAAAGTCGACAGTTCCTTAAAAAAAATAAAAAAGTATGAAACTTGGCGTTAATCAATCCCTGAGGGATGCGCCACGCATTCGACTTCATTCAACATCGTTAGAGGTGATTAAATGCATATCTGGCCTTTACGATTACTCGTGCTTGCCTACCGATATATCGCGACAGTGCTGCTACCATCCCAGACGTATCAATTAGTCAACCCCAGAGAGATGGAAGGCTTGGTGAGCCTTGGGCGCTGTGGTCGATTCTATGTGTATCGGAAGGTGCCTGCAACCACTGCGCTACACGCACCCTGACAGTTCCTTATGGGTATTAATTGCTAAAATGGAGATTATACATCAAATAAGCCTCATTCTCCTTACTCTATACGACAGAACTGGGTAGGACAAATATGGAGAGGCTGCTAAAATGTCTGGGCTATTCTATGTCGTTCAAATATTAGTGAACTACGGCAAAAATCTGGAGTTAGACTAACGCTAGTACTAGAAAATTCTATTGAGGAGTTAGAATCACGTTACAACCGAAAGCTTCTGAAGACTTAATGAAGCGAACCAAGACAATTAACTACGAAGGGACTGGACCGAGTAGAAACAAGAAAGCCTACGAAGCACCACTTGTGGAACTGAAGAAGCTCTCCCGGAATTATGGCAGGAGTCGATAGCACTGATCCTCGTCTAGGTCTGCTTGATCAGGAACGTACTACGGACAAGCGACGACACAAACTGCATATTTACCATTAGGAAGGTGTAAAACATTGTCGGACTTCACAAATTTTGTGGTTACGCTGTTTACAGATAGCTTTAGGGATGAGGAGATCGAGGCATTCTATGTACATGAAGACGTCCTACCGAAATGACCATACGCTCGAAAAAGCCATTGTCGGTAAGCTGAATTCCAAGATGCAGCCAGGAGAACGCTTCCTATTTTACATGAAGCCAGTTCATGGACTTCTCCACATAAAAACCTTTTTTCTGCAGAAAGTCACAAAATTCGAGAAAAAAAAACTCAATAATCATCGTCAATTGGGACTCTTCACATTGCGAACGGCAATTTACGAAAACAGCTGACAACATTGAAGAAGATAATTTCCGACATATCAAATATGGTCACGAATAAGCGATAAAAAGTGATTGACCGATAAGTTAGGCAGACAACAATATTTTACCTGTTGTTGAACCAAACAAGCAAAAGAAAAAGAAAAAAAACATTCAAGAGCTACTACAGACACGATAGTCAGATCAACATAAAACATACCCATTCTTCAAGATATTCCTCGAGGATGAGGAGAAGTCTCTAGAAGACGGGTCCCTGAATGCTGATTGAGTAGACGTAGATGAATTACCATGCGAAAGAGTTGCATAATTCACCCGATTCAGTCGAGCAAAGTTATCAGAACGTAAACTCTTAATTACAAAAGTGAAAGAATATGAAGAAATCACTCATCATTAAAACAAACCAAAAATGAGATACCGTCAGAGAATTAGGAAAATTTCCTAGGTTGGGAAAATCTTCACTTTGAAGAGTGTATAATGGTGAGACATTGGAACGAATAGCGCGATTATTGCTCTGAGCTGACGGCACAACGATGTATTCGTTTGGTCTGCTTCAAAAAAAGTGAATGGAATGAATGAATGAACTGAAAGAAGAAATTAGAATGAATGGTGAAAGCGATGAATGACAGAGTTTTATTTTGAACGAGATAAAACTACCGCCTAGGTTGAGAAACTTGTTCTTGCTGAATAACAGAAATTTTATCACGACGGATAAGTGGAGCATTTTGAGCGTTAGGAACGTCGCGTTTTGGTCTAAAGGAAAAGAAAAACGTAACTGATAAAAGATTTTTCATGAAACAGTTACTTTATTAAAATTTACCGTGATGAACCAGCAAGCTGACGATCGCTGTATTGAAAGTCGAGTGCTACAGCGCCACGGCTACCACTATGTTCTCTGGACTAAAAACAGCATTATCTTGTAAATGTGTCAAACCGGTAAAAAACCTCTTTCAGACCTTGTGGAGGTTCAAATCAATCTGATTAGCAAAAACTACTCCCAGTTCTCTACATTCTTCGACATCGCATACAAAATGCTTTGCCTTGTAGTGACACATAAGATCATCGCGTCCACTGAAAAGAAATAAGAATACGTCTACATAAAACTTGACACTTGAATGGCCCGTCCTCACTGGGGACCCCAGCATAATCTCCATTTTTCGGAGATTTGCCGGTTAAACCATTACGGAGTCCCGAGTTCAGCCTGGCCAAAGGCTGCCCCAGGTCTTCACCACCACAGGCAGTCGCGGCTCTTGTGGATCAGAGGGAGATTTACCACCATGCGACTTTGACACCAGAACAGTGGTGGATCCTGGTATTGGTTTACTCTTAGCTAAGCTTCCTGATGGAAACGCCGGACTCCTAAGCTTGGAAACCTTGCCAGGGGATGAATTCTCCGCTGTACATCGCAGTCCGACACGCGGGAACACCTCCCAGCCACGATGAGGCGGTAAACCGTTGGGAGGCTACACATAAACACAGTCCATTATTTCCATAAACATATACTTGTGCACCAATGCGACCAGAGAAATTAACGCGAACAAATAATCTGTGATCGCGGAAAAGAAACAGGAACAGTTAGCGATGCTGCTCTACACTTGCACGACGGCTGGTTCGACCCCCGAAAGAGCAACCAAGTCTCCGACTCGTCGGCGTAAGCACATTGGGGCATTACAATGTCCGGAAACGTACTCCTGCAATTCATGAAGCTTGACAATTGCATATAGTCAAAACCTGGAACCGCACCCGAATCCACATGCAAATTCGAACAGATTCGTGGACGACACACGCAAAAGAGCGAATCTGATGAAACAAGCGCTGTGATCTGCATAATATGAGAGACCAGGCCAATTAGATCAAAAAGAAATCAATAAGTAACACTTTAGAAAAATGCAAAAAAAAATAAAAGGAACCAAAATGCTACTCACGGACCCGAAAAATATGTTGAAGTGTTTACCCTCGTTTTCACAAAACTGACAAAAGAAATGTTCTTTGCGAAGGTGTCGATATCGGCATTCCTCGTCAAAAAACCGCTGCTCACAAAACAAACACAGAGGATGCCCTGAATTATTCACAATATAATAAGGAATCTAAAACATCACGAAGAAAATCAAAACGTCTAAGTTCCCAATCCGAAAATACGTCGTCGCCAGAACGTTTCTGTTTACTCAATTATGTTTAAACATCTTCAGCCAGTTAATGTAGTTAACTATTTCTATCGAAAGCGTAACACATTCGTGAGAACGCTTGTTTCTCGACAATCAAGAACAAGCTCTCGCTAACTAGGGAGCTTTAAGGACAAAAGAGACAAATTTGTAGAAGAAAGGCCTTTGTTCTCGGTTTTTTAACACCATTTTTAGATTGAATGTGAAAAAGCAGACAGTAAAAGTACTTCGAAATTTCAACGTAGCCACCAAGATCAACAATGCATTACGAGACATTCATCGTGTACTGCTGAACTATAACCCATTCATTCCATCTGCAGGTCTTCTCAACACAATCGCAACGACGCCCAATTTAGAAGCCAGTTGTCTTGGACATGTGGTTCTTCGCCACAGGAAGCATAAGTCATCGTGATTCATGCTTGCCAAAGTACCAATCATTAGTACAGGGTGATCGGAAAACCACCTAATTAGGAACGGTTTATGTGTTATTCCATCGATGCAGTAGGTTATGAAATGTCATGAAACCATGTGGTAGAATTTGTGCAAACGAAAAATCACCCATCACAGCGTAAATAAACAGATGAACAAACTCATCCAAAACGGTTTTTTTAAACCATTACGCGAAGAAAATAGGTTTTCTCCACTAATTCCAGCTGAATACTTACAACATGGAAATTAATAATTCTATATATAAGCCACTAAAAACCCATGATGTCGCAAAAAACGAAGCAGAAAACGGAAAGCTGAGTCATATACGGCTTATGTCGGCATGTGTATGCAAAGAGAACAGCATCGATAAAGAAGCAAAAAAGAAAAAGATTCATAAGTTCCTGGACATCACAATTTATTTCATCGTAGCATAGTAGCAAAACCAATATATTATTCGCAAAAGTGCTTCGACTCTAACAGCTTTTATCTGAATGATTGAAGTCCAAAATCAGAGAGAATATACACGGAGCCGACGGGCTGAATCATTTTCAGCCACATGTGCTAAAAACTAATCTATATTGTGGATGTTTTAATAAGCACTGGAATGAGTTACAGTTGAACTCACTTTTAAAAACAATATAAAAAAAGATAGGAGAATGAAAAAAAATGAAAGAACTAAGCGCTCTTCATTCCCCCAACTAAAGAAATACCATTGGAGATCGTTACACTATGTTGCAACTAGTGGCCTTTTTAAAATAGTGTAAGCTCCAAAATAATCAGTAATTATGTTTATCAACTCAGCTATGACTATTCTATGACTAACATAGATTGTTCTCAAACTCTTTAAACAAATAACGATTGTACTTCCTCTGCACCAGCTCCACACCATATTAGGATATCTTCGTCTCGCTTATACGATACAGGCTATGACGAAGTCTTGTCGTCACATGACCTATCTACATTTGTAAATCGTACTTTTCACTAGTTAGCTTTTTTATACAAAGGCCTAATTATCTCATTTAGAGGTGCAGCGCAACTGCAAGAAATTTACAGACCCTATTTCGCAGATGAAACGCTGCACACACACACACACACACACACACACACACACACACACACACACACACACACACACACACCATACAAAAGCCTTTTACATTAACCGTAAATGAAATGAAGATATTATTACCACGAATAGCTTTCTTATTGTTTCTAAAAACTCTACATCGCAGAGTATTATTAAACCTAAGAATAAAGAATAGTTCACAGTATTCAGCCTGGGGCGCAGCCATCGATTCCATGTGTATTGCAGTGCGCCTCCGACCGCTCCGCTCCTTACTGGGATAGACTATAGGAAAACCACTACAATATTACTCGCATATAGATTAATGCGGTGAACATTTCCGACTTATGTTCTTCTAATGAGGACAGCATGTTTACGTGAATATGACATACTTCAAATACACTTGAACACATTTCATTGGATATGCTAAGCAGATGTTATAAGTTTATGACTTATTACCTTTCAAGCTTTTGTCCTCTCTATCTCCACATCGAATATGTCGTTGAAGTGCGTCTCTCGTATATGTCTTTCTTTCTCTAGATAAGACAAAAGCAAAAAGTTATCGGAAGAGACCAACTGAAGATCAATTTACAACCTTGAAAACAACATTAAATTATCTGTGCAGATATGGCAATACGCCAACTGATGAACATTAGACATATGATGTCTTAATGCAACGAACGTATGAAACTCAAGCCTTTCGCCATCAGCACTGAAAAACGAGGGATCTAGTGAACAAGTGAAGGTTGGGTGATTGGTCGCTAAAAATCTATGTAGACGAAAAAAACTATTTTAGGGAAAAAACCACCTCTTGCAAAGCTTACATACGTGAGCCAAATACTTTTCATAACGAATGCACACATCTTTGTTTTGGAATTGAATGCCGAACCTCTCCTCATCTGGATGGTTCAACGATTCGAACCATAAGGATATCGAACCCAAACCACTCGATGCGAATGCGAACCACAGCTGAACCAGTACAAAACAACGTTACATTACATATCATGGAACGAATCAAAGAAAATACACAAGTACTCGATGACAGTGCGTACAAGACTCAAGCACGAACAGCAAACCTAAAAACGGAACAAAACTCTTTGTGTAACTCACCGTCTCCACATTTGTTCTGCAGATCGGACACTGGTTATTTTTCGAAAGAATTCTGATACGAATTGCACATTCCATACAGACGGGGTGCCTACATAAACCTAATCCGAACACATCGTTAGTCTTACAGCATATCGTACATTCCTCTCTTCCCACCAATCCTTGAACGATATCGGAAAAGTTTTCCTGAAACAAGTTCAGGAAACTGGTCACTCGATGCTGCAGAAAACTGAGATTCAGGATAGAGTAGAACCGTGATACAAACAGCAATAGAAAACGTTCAAACACTACCTTAGCGCAGCTAATCATTTGTTCATAAGACTTCATATTAACACCATTGCGACACTGAAGATTCCGAGAACGCTCTCGAGAGAGCTGGGAAATTCTACCATTGTATCCTAAAAATTTAGTAGATAGAGTGGATGGGGGTATGCGCAGTTGTATAAGCGTTAATTAAAGAACGAAAAAACTCCAACACCGCACTGGCTGACCCATTACTGAAGTTCACTTCTAGTTTTCAATTGATCGCAACATAAAATATGCATATATATCATATATAGGTTAGTAAGAGATGAGGAAAACTGATAAAGAAAAATTAAAACATACTCCCCACTAAGAAAGGAAATCATGCCGGGAATATTTACACATCGCATTCATAAATACATATCTTTCTTTTTATTTCATAGGACCCGTTTTCACGTCTGCTTTGCATCCCAGCACTTCTGACATTCGATTCGTTTCCTCGCATCCTTCATCCACGAAAGTCTTCCAACTTTTACGTCTGGCTTCGGTTGCTGCTTGAGGGTTTCCCTTTTATCTCGAATTTCGCAGACCAGTGTCGTGCTGGTCGAGTCGATTCTTCCTAGAGTCCTGCGATAGCCTGGCTAGCGCGCCTCCACTTAAACGGCAGAGTGATTTTTTCGCAGAGAAATATGGTACCAATTTGCCGACCACAGAGCGATGAAAAACTTGGTTGGCCCGAAGGAGAATCGAACTAACACCAGGCTCGCGATGATCGGCACTACAACAACTGCTATCCACCCCTTATACATATATACGCGCCTATATATGTACGCATGTACACATATACATGTATGTATACGTGTGTATATATATATGTACGTATCGACATCGCTGGTCAATAAAATTGTAAAATAGCCACTTCCAACATGAAAATAAAATTAAAGCTAATACTCACTACTGTAAAATTATAACTCATATGGGTTACGGTCGATTCACTACGGGTATCGTTGCTGCCCTGATAGAGTACTTGTTGCAGGACAGCAACGATAACTTACTGGACTACAAAAATTTTTTGGAGCTATAAAATAGCTCAGATGTAGCTGTACACCTCTTGGCTATTCTCAGAAAACTACAGCGAAAAAACTGCAGAGTTAGCGAAATTTTCTAAGTTATTTCCTACTCCTCTTGACCGTTTGTCGGCTCATTGTAGCTAGAAGTTCCTGGATGTCTGGCTACGATGCACAGCGGAAGATTTATCCCCCATCAGAGTCTCCCAATCTGAGGAGTTCGACGTTTTCATCAGGAAACCCAGTTAGGAGTAAACCAATAACAGAACCCACCACCGTCATGGTATAAACTAGTCGCATGGTGGCAAATCTCCCTCTGATCCACGACGGCTGCGACTGCCTGTGGTGGTGAAGGCCTGGGGGCAGACTTCAGCCAGGCTGACCTCGGGACTCCAGGGAACCACAATGGCTAGAGCAGAAAAACTCCGAAAAACGGAAATTGTGTTGGGACCCGCAGTAGCAGTGAAGATGGGCCACCAAAGTATTCAAGTAAATAAGTATTTCCTATTGCAAACCTTCAACTATGTCGAGCTCACAGGAAGGTTATGCTACCTACCAACAAACAACCAATGATAAAGAATTGTTCTCAGTAGGTTACGAGAAATCTTCGCAAGCCACTCTTCAAGATTCATAATCTACTTTTCGTCCATCTTAAATGAGACAGTTTCTAGACGAAAAGAGAATAATGATGTTTAGAAACAGCCTTGGGCCTATTCGGCATCATTTATTTCGCAAATATAGAAGTAATCGGAAATTTATCTGAAACGGAATAAATTTACCTTGACCGGTCGACTCTTCAGAATTAGCGGAAACTTTTTTTGAATGACTATTTCGACTATTACTGTTTCTCTTGAGATTAGATTGGCGCGGTACTTCCATAACTGTAACAAACAATACCGAAACGCGACAATAGTACTTCAGTGGAGAAAAATCGCTTTATTATGACGGACTGCGGATCAATATTGTCAATACCTCGCGAGAACATACGAGACCTAAGTAGAAACTAAGAGTTGAACTTTTCTACTGACAAGAACCAGGTAGAAACTAAGGAAAGAACTTCCCCATTGACGTGAGTTGGCCACGTCCAAGTGACACCGCTAAAGCTCTGAAGATAGAAGCGGTCGCGTTGCGTTCGCGTGTGCGTCGGAGGTAACGTAGCACGAAAAGTGCTGAGACTAGGCTTGACACATTTGCGAGGACATGACATCTATGGAGGTCATTTCTAGTGGAAGCAGTTACCAGTACGACTCCCATAGAGGTCGTAGAGAATTGAGCAAAAAAAAATTAGGCGTCATTGCAAATCTGTCAGACTGAGACAAGTGGTGAACTGTAGCTTCATGCTATCGTCATACGGCTATGTTTAGTTTGGCTGTAGCTCACATAAAATGCTCAGGATTCTGTCTATATTAGGCCATTCTATTTCGATCCAGTCCACTCAGATTAAGGCATTTCCCGTCGGAAACAGGATCTACGCTACCGTCATGGTCACATATTGATTGAAGAAACGATTGAAATCGATAGACCCCTTTCTAAACTTGACAACAGCGGATTTATCCTCCTAGTCATCCTCGATTTCAAACATGCTGTTCATCTTCTTCGGTAACGAGTGCGTTAGCAAACATTGATGATTCAATAGGTCTCAGTTCGATAAAGGTCTGTCAGCAGTTTTCAACTTCAAATGATTCTTCTTCCGCCAATCAATAGAATTAACTCAGTGCTTTTCTTACTACTCGGATACTTGGATGGCCCATCTTCATTGGTTGTGCGAGCCCAAGCATAATTTCCACCTTTTCGGAGTTTAGTTTTGCTGGCCTAGCCATTGTGCTTCAATGGAATCACGAGGTCACTTTTAGCCAAAGTCTGCCCACGTCGTCACCACCACAGGCAGTCGTCGCATTGTGGATCACAGGGAGATTTGCCACCATGCGACTAGTTTGGTACGAGGACGGTGGTGAATCCTGGTATTGGTACTGGTTTACCCTTAGCTGGGTTTCCTGATGGGAACGCTGGACTCCTTAGCTTGGGAGACTCTGTTGGGGACAAATTTCCCTGGTCTAAATCGCATCCTGCCAGCTAGGAGTACCTCCCAGCTGCGATCAAGCGGTAAACCGTTGAGAGGACTCAGTGCTTTTCAGGAAAGGAAATCACTTCTTATTTACGGACTAGTACTCTATTAAGCCTATATTTCTCAAGAGGATTACTCTCGTCACGTAGATTTTTGGTGGAAATCCTCATTGTTTCTTGACTGACTGGTTTTCATTTACTAGTAGTTGCTATTCTGGATACTACGTTGATGCAAACTGCACCCACTTGACCATGAACGAATCGATCTTGCGCGCTCGAGTCCAAATTGTGGGTTATCCCAGTCGGCGCGCGTTAGGCCTGTATTAACAAGTTCCTACTAGTAGACGTTTGTGTTCGTAACAGTTCTTAACAAGTTCTTACTATTAAATATTTCTAACAAGTTTTAGCTGGTCGGGACAGGTTTTCTGCGAATCTAAGAGATAAATCATTACTTAATTGCCTTTCAAAGTTAAACTTGTTAAGGTTGTCTTTCGAGAGTCTTCAAATGAGTCTGGTCTTATCGAAATCATCGTTTTTCTGCTTCATACCTCACAATGTTGTTTTCTCTGTCACATATTTGACCATGTGCTCCGTAACCTGACTGCCTTACGAAAGACCTTCATTTATTAAAGCATAAATTAGTCTTTGTTAAGCGTAATATGAATTTTGTATTCTCAACTAACTGCCACCTCAACATCTTACTGATTGATTCATTAAAAATATCCAAATTACTTCGTATAGGTAGTAAATAGACTGATGATATTAAAACTTTTCTTGGACAAGAAAATAAGCTTACCATTAAGAAAAAGGGGCCCGTGGGGCGCAGTGGTCGGAGGCGCCATGCAACACGCACGAAGGATCGATCCCCGAGCCCGCGACTCATCAAGCCTTCTATCCCCGAGAGGTTGGCAAATTGGTACCAGACTTGTTTGAGAGGAGAGCAGCACTGGCTCGATACATCAGTAGGCCACCGCGAGTCATTGTAAAGGCCAGACATGCTTCTAATCACTTATAACGATGCGTAATAAGGCGGAATACATGGCGCATCCCTCAGGGATTGATGAACGCCAAGAGCTTTATCCTTTATTTTTATTACCATTAGACATTTGCTTAGACGCTTCTAGGAAACATTCCGACTATTGCCAGAACTACTTTTATGGTAAGTTTTATACTAATCTCAGGGGATTTAGTCGTTGATTCCGGGTTCTGTGCAGTCGTAAATATGTCTTTAGTACATTATTTCTTCATAAAAGCCAAGTAAATTCTTCTAGGCAGTAACTTTGTAGCAGTGTTATTCTAGTGGAGCTCTTACCTTTCAAAGAAATCTAGTCAGGTGATAATATCCTTTCATTTATTTATCTTTCCTCTTCAAGTCTGTGATCATTTTAACACTAAGTACTTTTCAACCTGCTATGTAAGTTTTCTTCTGACACGGCGTGCTTAAGAATCGTCGTGATTGATCAATTCGTATGTTTTGCCTGTAAAGATGTTTAGGGAAGTGTAAATATCTTCCCGAAGTAGTTACTTTTTGTAAGTCTAAATGATTTGCTTGTTAAAACGTTACTTGTTAACATTTTCAGTAAGCTCGAAGGCACACACCAATGCTGAGACTCTAGCAACTGGGGTACATCTGTGGATTATTTGTTCCCTTATCTACCTTTGGAACAATTTCACATCATGGCTTGTTCTTCCGCTTATCAAGATGATAAGACTGAGAGCGACTTTATTCCAGGACCTCTAGGATGTAAGTTTTCTCTTGAAAATTTCCTACTTAGAGTCTTTATGGAAAACACAGGAGATGGTACGATTGTAGGAGAACACTCCGAAGTTTTGTAAGTGTTATTGAACCACCTAAGGCAGTTTTAGATTAAAGTTTGCTTTTAAATACGGTTTCCAATTTGTTAGCGTCTTTTCTTATTACTATTATTTGCTTGGTTTGTTGGACTAGATTAACTTCTAATTTCTGAAAAATTGGGATGCCTAATTAGAACCAAAAAATGAGGAAGTGAAGATTGGGGACTGCGAGTTTAAATAGGCCTGTTTAGCTCTCTTGAGGACCATTGGATGTCTTCGACTGTTTGCTTAGTTTTACGTCTTCCTCTTTACTACTTTCTGGTGATGTCATCAAGTTTTAATGCATTTTAAGCTGCACTTTACTTTGTAATTGCTGTGGAAATTGCTTACAGGTAAATATGACGACTCGCTAACCGAATTGCAAATTCAGCTTGTTGTCCCAGGAATTAGAGAAAAGACGTTTATGAAAGCGTCAAATACGCAAGTATTTCTTAAAAGTGACACATCGTAAGTCGTCGTCATAATCTTTTAGTTCTTTATTTATGGAGCGTTGGACGGTATGATAGAATTGGAAGGTCTAACTCTTTTCAGGAGCCTCAATTGTACCATTGAAATAGTTAAAGTGGACAAGAAGCAAAAGCCACCCAGCAAGACAATTATGGACAGACGTTATTATGAGGTATGTTTAGTTAATATTAGTTGATGAGGTTTTTATGCGCTTCATTAATTACTTTGATGACCCGTCTTCACTGGTTGTGTGGACCCAAGGATAATTTCCATTTTTTCGGAGCATTGCTGGTTTAGCCACTGTGGTTCCATCGATTACCGAGGCCAGGCTAGCCAAAGTTTGCCCCAGGTCGTCACCACTACAAGCAATCGCCGCCCTTGTGGATCAGAGGGTCATTTACCACCATGCGACTAGTTTTATACCAGGACGGTGGTGGATTCTGGCATTGGATTACTCTTAGCTAGGCTTCCTGATGGAAATGTGGGACTCCTTCTCAACTTGGGACACTCTGCCAAGGATGGATCCCCCTCTGTACATCGCAGTCTGACACCCCAGGAAGACCTCCCAGTCACGATGAGACGGTAAATCGTTGGAAGGACTTCACTAATCACTGAATTAATTACATGTAAGCAATTTTTCTGAGTTCTTTTCTCAAGTATAATTGATGTACAGATTGTATTCCAGATACTAAATCTGTTAAATTCTAGGTCGATAAGTTTCCTGGCGAAATATCAGCGGTGTCTTTTCGACTGAAAAAAGATTGTTGTGTTTTAATAGTTCGAAAGAAGACGCCTCAATTGTGGTCTAATTTTATGAGCCAATATGGATTCTAAGGTATTGTGGTCTCTGTGGCCTTATGCGACCTTTCAATTTTTGTTTTTAATAGGAATGTCACTTATTGCCGAGCGATGTGGTTTAAGCACACAAGGTTCTGAGTACTATTGTTGCTAATGTGAATGACGTCATTATGAGCTATCACTTGCTTTTTCAATAGATTAGCTTTCTGTGGATCTCCAATCAATTATCTATTCTTTATCATGTTTTTCGTGTGAAATTTTTGCTTTGAATGGAAATAGTATTGTTGTTGAGAAACAAGATGAAGTGATGTACTGGTAATTAAATTAGGATTGAAAATTAGACATTCGGAGCCGAACGCTTCTTATTCTTAGAGGCCAAGGTTAAAGCGGGGTTTATGGGAGTCTTCAACTCTTCCCAGTATTCGTTAACAATTACTTCAAGTAGAGTTGACATCGTCATGAAACAGGTCGAGTTAATACATTATACAGTGTGGTTTCCCTCTCTGGTATCCCACATTTTGCTTCTAAATGGGGCCTGTATCTCAGTTCTATCTCTTTTTCTGGAACAGGTTTTTGTTTGGATCGCGAGTGGATTCATGTGGCCTTCAAATTTGTGCAGAGAAAATCTACTTTGTTCTGATCCCTATGTCGTCATTGAGCTCAAGGTTGACTATTAATTTTTGCTTTTATATTTATATTCAACCTAAAATCGTGTCTAGATAAAGTTGTTAAGAGGACCAGTCGAAGAAGTCGCTGCCGACAGTGCTTCCTTGTGGTCCACGGAGACAAGTCATGGGTTGTGGTAACTACTTTTTAGCAAAATTACGTGGGCAGTCGAAAAATGAACGCCAAATGGGAGAAGCGCAGATTTTCTGATATGGGTGGCGACTTAACACGTCATCTGAAGTTTGTGGAGTTAACTCCCACGACCGACTTTCTATTAACCTCGGCATTGATCAAGTAATTCTTCGTATTTTTGTTGAGCAAACGCGAGGT